>JANPWX010019696.1:18276-36764 GCA_024734555.1 Trochalopteron elliotii | reverse complement strand
TTTTTTTTTTCCTTTTTTTCCAGGCTCCTGGAGCAGCCCCAATTCCCTGAGCTCCGTGTCCATCCCGGGGGATCCGGAGGAGCCAAGCAGGGCAGGTGAGGATCCTGAGAGGGATGGGGAAAATTCCCGGGATTTGGTGCCGTGCCCAGGTTGGGAATTTCCCATCCGCAGCCGCTCCCATCCCAAATTTCCCTGCTTGAAGTTGGGAATGCGCTTTCATGGATTTTTATCCATAGGATTGTGGCAATTTCCATGGATTTCCTCACAGAATTCAACCCGTTATCCCAAAAAATCTCAGTGGGTCAAACCCCTGGAATGTTTGGGAATGAGGAAAAAGGGAATTAATGAAGGAAATGATCCAAAATTGATGGAAAGAATTGGCCAAGGACGAGAATTCCCTGCAGGCTCATCCAGAGGGATCCCAACCTCCGCAAAAAGGGAACGTTGTGTGAAGATTCCCGAAAAATCTGAGGAAAACTTTGGGGAAAAAAGTGGGATTTGAGTGATTTGGGGCCGGGGAGGGACATGGCTGCTCCGAGGAAAACAAGGAAAATAAGGATAACAAACAAGGCCCCCCTGCCTTTCTCCGGAGGGTTCCGCTCCTCCCGGAGCACAAGGAAAGGTTTGTCCGGGCTCGGATTCCCGAGGTTGGGAAGGGGGAGGGGTTGGTGCCATCCCGTGACCTTCATCCTCCTCCTCCGGCGCTTCGCGGGAAAGGGGAATGTGCAGCCTGGAATATCGACCGCATCCCGCTGGTTTTCCTTCCGCTTGTATTTGTGGGTTTGGTCGTTTTTATTTCTGTTATTTCTGCCGGAAATTTCTGCCGGAAAAGCCTCCAAAAAAAAAAAAAATTTTTTTTTCCCCACCCAAAAAAATTCTTTTTTTTCCCCCCAAAGATTTCCCCACAAAAAATCCTTTTGGGGATTTTGGGGTTGGAAGCCAAATCCAGGAGCTGGGATGGGATTGGAGCCACCCCAGGGTGCTCATTCCTGGGAATTTTTGGAATTCTTGACATGGAAAGGGAGAGATGTCGGAGCTTCCTCCCGAGTGCTCTTCCCTGCTTTGGAAAAATCCCAGGAAAAAGGAATTTCCCAGGATAAATAAATTTCCCTGCCCCATGCAAAGCTGGGGCTTGGAAAGGGATTTTTTTCCAGGTTATCCAAATATTTCTGCTCCCAGTTGATTATTTCTTGCAATTTTTTGATCCTCTCCCACCCAGCATCTCCCTAAGGAATTTTTTCCCTGTGGGATCCCTTTCCCCTGACAAGTCCATCCCTTTAATTCCCACTTTTCCCCTTTTTTTCCCCATTAAAAAGCTGACTTTGGGAAAGGTTGGATTGCTGGGATCTTCCCACCGGAGGCTTTTCCTTGGGATAAATCCAAATTTCTGGATCCTGGCTGGAAAATCCTGTCAGGTCCAAGGATTTGTGATGGGATGTGAAATAATTCTCATGGATGAATCCCTTCCTCATGCTCATTTTGACAGGAAAAGCGACTTTTCCCCATCTCTGACTTCCAAAAAAATCAGGAAAAAAATCAGGAATTTTTTTTTTTTTTTTCCTCAAGGGAAGGGAATTCCAAGGGAGAATTCCCGGGGGTGGTGCCCCAGGGCAGCTCCGGGGGCTGGGAATGTTTTGTTCTGGGAAAACAGAGTGGGAGGAAAACTCCGCCCTCGCTTCCGGGATTATTTTTTTTCTCCAAAGGGAGAATTTTGGGATTGTTCTGGGCACGTGGGGCCTGGGAAAGTTTGGGGTTTTTTTTTTTTCCTCCTCCAGGAGTTTTCCCGGATGGAAAATGATCCAAACTCTGCTCCTTGAGGAAAGGTTTTTGCACTTTTCTGAGAATTCCATGTGGAAATTTGGGAGGCAGCTGCATGATCCAGGAGGGATGAGGATTCCTGGGAATTGCTCAGCTCTGTCCAGCCTCACCTGGAGCTTTTTCCCAGCCTTTCCCATTCCCAGGATTTCCAGGAAGTCGAAAATCCTTGAAAAATCCAACTCCAGGGAAATCCCAGGCTGGAAAAAGCTCAGCCGGGAGATTCCCAGCTGGAATTGTCCCACATTCCATGGATTCTGTCGCTCTCCCAAGCTCCATCCAACCTCACCTCCAACATTCCAAGGGATCTTTGGATCTCTGGGAATTCCATCCCTGTTTCCCTAGGGAAGAATCCCTTCCCAATATCCCATAATCCCACATTTTAAATATAGAAATCCATGATTTTCATGGAATTACTTCATCCTCTGGAAGAACTTTGGGAGCTCTGTGGAATTATCCAAAACCGGGAGGAAGAAGCGGGATCGGAATTCCCAAAAATTCCCGGCTGGGGGTCAGATTCTGAACCCTCTGGAGCAGCAGGAAGGGTTTGGGTGTTTTTTCCCTGGAATTCCCAGGAAATGAACGGAATTTTTTCCTTTCCCTCTCTGCACAGAGCTCCATGAGGGACCTGCACAAATCTGAGGTGCTGGGGAGCAAGCGCGGCCTGGTGAGTGTCCCCAGCTGGGAATTCCGGCTTGGAATGCGACAAAATCCATGGAAAATCCATCCCCAGCCAGCCCAGAGCCCCGGGAACCAAGGGAATTCCCGGCATTCCCACATCCCACATTTCTTTGGGTTTTCCCTCTTGGGTTGAAGCGTCAGGGTTGGATTGGAAATTCCAAATCTGTGGTGAGGTTGGAATGGGAATTTCAAACCCATGGCCAGACTGGATTGGGAATTCCAGCCTTGTGGTGAGGCTGGATTGGGAATTCCAGCCCCATGGTGAGGCTGGATTGGGAATTCCAGCCCTGTGGTGAGGTCGGATTGGGAATTCCAGCCGATGGTGAGGCTGGATTGGGAATTCCAAACCCATGGTGAGGCTGGATGGGGAATTCCAGCCCTGTGGTGAGGCTGGATGGGGAATTCCAGCCCTGTGGTGAGGCTGGATTGGGAATTCCAGCCCATGCTGAGGCTGGATGGGGAATTCCAGCCCTGTGGTGAGGTTGGATTGGGAATTCCAGCCACCTCCTGCTCCTGAGTTTTCCTCTCACAATGGAAAAATTTCCTGCATTGGGATGGGGAAGTGCCTTTGGATGGACCCTCCCAGCACATTTTGAGGTTTTCCAGCTTGGATTTCACCTCTGGATATCAATCCCAAAAAATCCTAGGATATCAATCCCAAAATATCTCCTGCTTCCAGCTGGGTGGGATCTGGGATCACCCCAAATCCATTCCCAAATGGAGCAAATCCTTCGGGATTTAATCCCTGGGGCTCCCAAATCCCTCAGTCCTGATGCTCCCATGGGGAGATTCCATGTGGGATCCACCAGAAATTTGGGATCAGAACTCCCAAAAACCCCAATTTGGGATCAGAAATCCATCAGAAATCTGGGCTCTATCTTGGGAATCCCCCCAGGAATGTGAGTCCAGAGGAGATTTTTCCCCCAAAATTCCAAATTTTAACAATTTTTCCCTATTTTCCACACGAGAGAATTGTGGGATGTCTGTGGGGTGGTGTTGGGCAGCTCCAGCTCCTTCCCAGCAAATTCCAGATCCTTGATTTTCCTCTGGAAAAGTGGCTCCTGTTTGTGCCCAGCCTTAATGGAGCCATTGATGCTGGAAATGTCAGACTCTAGCATTCCTGACCTTTCCCATGGAAAAAAAACTTCCCGGGATGCGCCGGATCCAGAGGCAGGGAGGGAAAACAACCCCAGATTTGGGATTTCTACAAAATCCCCAAATTCCCACAAAACTCAGCGTGGGTTTTATCCAGAAAACTCCAGACAGGGAATTTTTGTCACAAGGGCAGGAAAATCAGGAATAACAGGAATCTTGGATCCCCTTCCTTAAAACCCTGGAGTTTTTCCTGTTGGATTTCCTTTTCCCAATGATTTTTCCAAGAAAATCCTATTTTTTTTTCCTGCTACTCAACCAAACCCATCATAAGAACAGCAAATCCTGAGGAAAGATCCCTTTATTCCCATTAAAAATCCTCAGGACTTGCCAAGTGCCATGGGAACAACACAAAAGCTGCTGGGAGGGCACAATTCCAAGGGAAAAAAAAGGGAAAGGAGGAATTTTTCCTCCCAAAAATTCCAGGTGAAAACAGGAACGAATTTCTCCCAGAGCTCGGATGCTCGGGGCGGATTACTGGGATCTATTTTTAGGATAAACAGGTTTTTTCGGGATTAGGGCCGGGGCTCTCTGCCTGTTGTTGTGGCCGGAGCTCCTTTCCCGATTTTTCCCTCGTTCCCGCTGTTTCCAAGGCTCCCGAGGGATGAAAGGATCCTTTGAGAAGCCAAACACATGGAGACAGGAGCTGCTGCTCCCGGGAAAGGCCACAGCTGCCAGGAAAGCGGGAAAAGGTCCAAGCACTGCTGGGGGTTGTTCCTGGGTTCTTTTCCCCATTGTCCAGGCCATGCTATTCCCAGAGAATGAGGGCAGAGCTGCTGGAATTTTACTCCTGGGATTTTTTCCCCAGTTTTCCAGGCATTGCTATTCCCAGAGAATGAGGGCAAAGCTGCTGGGTTTTTTTCCCCCCCAGGTTTCCAGGTATTGTTATTTCCAGGGAATGAGGGCAGAGCTGGGGATTTACTCCTGAGATTTTTTCCCCAATTATCCAGGCATTGTTATTCTCAGGGAATGAGCTGGAATTTTACTCCTGGGATTTTTTTCCCACTTTTCCAGGCCTTGCAATTCCCAGAGAATAGGGCAGAGCTGCTGGGGGTTCTTTTCCTGGTTTTCCAGGCATTGCTATTCCCCGGGCAGGGAATTCCCAAGCATTGCTATTCCCAGGGAATGAGGGAATGAGGGCAGAGCTGATGGAATTTTATTCCTGGGATTTTTTTCCTGGTTTTCCAGGCATTGCTGTTTCCAGAGAATGAGGGCAGAGCTGAGAATTTTACTCCTGGGTCCTTTTCCACCAGGATCAGCTGATGGATCCTTGGGATCCCTGCTGGATCCTGCTCTGTTCCATGCAGGAAAACCTGTGGAAAAGCAGAAACATTCCCAACACTCCCATTCCAATTCCCGCTCTCCCTCCATCCATTTCCATCCATGTCCATCCATTTTCATCCACTTCCATCCATCACATTCCAAGCGTGAATTCCTCTGTCGTGTGTGCCCGGCTGTGTCCGGGGTGAACATTCCCGTTCCAAAGGGGAGCAGCTGGAATTCTGGAATTCAGCCTTTGGGAGCCCTTCCAGCATTGGGGTGGTGCCGTAAGTTTTTTGGGAATGTTCCTGTTGGGAATGGGACAATCCCGATGCTTCTATGGCCCACCAGGTAAAAACAGATTGGGAATGGGAGAGCAGGAATGTTTTTTTTGGGAATGCTGAGCTTTCTTTTAGAGCCTTTTGGGAGCCATTCCTCACTTCAGAGGATGCTTTTGATTTTTCAGGAATATTCATGTGGGAATGGGGCCATCCCAACCCTCCATGCCCATGGTAAAAATGTGAGAACAACCAGGAATGGGATTTTTTTGGGGATTCTGAGCTCTCATTTAGGGTCTTTGGGAAAAGACCCCCTTTCGTATTTTTGAGAACGTTCATGTTGGAATGGGACCATCCCAACTTTTCCATGCCCATTGTAAAAACGCCAGAACAACCAGGAACTTTTTGAGAACTTTTTCCCAAGAAACTGTTGTTTTTCTTGGGAATGCCAATGCCAGCATTTTCCCACAGATGTCATAGAGGGAAAAACATATTGGGAATGGGAGAGCAACCGGGAATGGTTTTCTTGGGAATGCTGAGCTTTCATTTGGAGCCTTTGGGAAAATGCTTTTGATTTTTCAGGAATGTTCCTGTGGGAATGGGACCATCCCATTCCAACTCTTCCATGCCCATGGTAAAAATGCCAGAACAACCAGGAACACGGAGGGGTTTCTTGGGAATGCTGAGCTTTTTTTAGAGCCTTTTGGGAGCTATTCCAGCACTGGGAAAACACTTTTGATTTTTTTGGGAATGTTCCGGTGGGAATGTGACCATCCCAACCCTTCCATGCTCATGGTAAAAACACGAGAACAACCAGGAATGGTTTTTTGGGAATTCTGACCTTTCATTTAGGGTCTTTGGGAAAACGCTTTCATATTTTTGAGAATGTCCATGTTGGAATGGGACCATCCCAACTTTTCCACGTCCATGGTACAAACACCCAGAACAACCAGGAACCTTTTCCCAAGAAACTATGGGGGTTTTTTGGGAATGCCGATGTTGGGAATGCATTTCCCCGCAGATGTCATGGCGGCCGCAGTACCGCAGCTCCAAATTCCGGAATGTTTACGGGAAGGCGGCGAGCCGGGAGCATTGCTTCGACGGGATCCCCATCACCAAGAACGTCCACGACAACCATTTCTGCGCCGTCAACGCGCGGTTCCTGGCCATCGTCACCGAGAGCGCTGGCGGCGGCTCCTTCCTCGTCATCCCGCTGGAGCAGGTGAGATTCCCGGCGGGAATTCACAAAAAAGTGCTCAAATTCCTGATTTCCTGGGGTTCCTTTATCATCTTGCTGGAGCAGGTCAGATTCCCAACGGGAATTCACAAAAAGGTGGCCCATTTCCTGATTTCCTGGGGTTTCTTTGTCATCTTGCTGGAGCAGGTGAAATTCCGGATGGGAATTCCCAAAATGTTCCAATTCCTGATAGTTTTCCTGGGGTTTTCTCGTCATCTTGCTGGAGCAGGTGAGATTCCCGATGGGAATTCCCAAGAAAAATCAAAATTACTGATGGCATTCCTGGGGTTTCCTTGTCATCCCGCTGGGGCAGGTGAGATTGCCCAATGGGAATTCCCAAAAAAGTGTCCAAATTCTGGCTCATCATCCCGCTGGAGCAGCTGAGATTCCAGATGGGAATTCCCAAAAAAGTGTCCAAATGCTGCAGCTTTTCCTGGAGTTTCATCATCCTGCTGGAGTGGGTGAGATTCCCAACAGGAATTCTCACCCAGAGCCATCCCAAAGTGTCCAAATCTCCTTTTCCTGGATGGGAATTCCAAAAAAAGTGTCCAAATTCCTGATGGTCTTCCTGGGGTTTCCTCACCATCCCACTGGAGCAGGTGACATTCCAGATGGGCACCTGCAGCTCTCCCATGCTCCCAGCCTCATTCCCAGGAGGAATTTTCCATGGAAGAGCTGGAGAATTCCCAAATTCTCAGATCCCAAATTCCAGCTGGGAAGGGAAGCTGGGGACCTCTCCCTGTTTTTTTTTTTCCCTCCATCCCATCCATCCTTTCCACCCATTCCCATCTCTCCCAAATTCCTCCTTCATTCTGGAGGCAGCAGCTCCAGATGGAAGGAATTCTAATCAGGATTTAATTGCAGAGCACAGCTTGAGCCTCATTAATATTCCCAGAAAAAAAAACAAACGGGATCTTTGTCTGAGCACCTGGAGTGCTCCAGCTCCAGCCTCATCCCGGTTCCTTCCTCACAGATCCCAGCTGGAATCTCCATCCTCACCCCCTCCATCCCGAATCCTGAGGAATGACCCCCAATTCCTAGCAAATCCCACTTTTTTTCCTGGCAAAATCCCACTGGGATAAAAGCACGGCCGGCATTTTCCACCTGTTCCCAAGGGATCCTTGGAAATCCTGGGATTTCCAGCTGAGAAATCCCGCCTGGAGTGGCCCTGGATGCTGGAGGAGTTAATAAATTCCCCATTTTTTAAATTTTTTTTTTTAATTTAAACCAGAGCCTGATTAGCTCATTAAGGAGAAACTCATTTTCCTTGGAAATCAGCGGCTCCCTAATTAATTGGGCTCCATAATTAGAAGCTAATGAAGGTAACCCGGATACCGCGGAGCCGCTCCGGGTGGATCTGCCGCCGTATTTTTGGAGCTTTTTTTCCCTGGATTTTGCCCTCAGCAAATCTGGGCCGGGGCCATCTGCTCATCCCAAATCCACATCCCAGGGTTTTCATGGACAGATCTGAGGGGTGTGTGGGTTGGGAAGAGGGAGTTTTGTTCCTCCTTCCTCCTAGATTCCTCGGGATTGGGAGGGAGATTTTCCCCAGCACCAGGATAAAAATATCCGGAGGGAGTGGGCGAAGAGCAGGATTGGCTCCATGGGAATGGGAGAATCCTGGAATTCTGGGATGGTTTGGGTTGGGAAGGACCTTAAAGCTCATCCCATTCCATGGAAAGGACAGGGCTGGATTTCGGATAGGAAAAAAGCTGGATTTAGGGTTGGAACAGGGCTGGATTTGGGATGGGGAAAAGGCTGGATTTGAAATGGGGAAAAGGCTGGATTTGGGATAGGACAGGGCTGGATTTGGGATAGGACAGGGCTATATTTGGGATGAGGAAAATGCTGGATTTGGGATGGGCCTGGGACAATTCCCACTATCCCAGGATGTTCCAAGCCCTCTCCAACCCAGTCTTGAGGATTTGGTAGTGGAGACTCCCTTGAAAAATTTTCCTTCCTTTTGAGTCAGGGAACAAAATCCTTGGATGATGCAATTCCATGGGGAAGCAGCTCAGAGCCATCACATCCCATCCCTCCCGAGCTCATCCCATTCCCCTGGATCCAGGCTGAGAATGTTGGGAATGTTCCCCTGGAGAAGGGAAAGATCCAGCGAATCCTCGGAGCCCCTTCCAGGGCCTCAAGGAGCTGCAGGAAAAGCTGGAGAGGGATTTGGGATAAAGATTTTGTTAGGATCCCTTTGCAGGGAATCACTTCAGTGGAAACAGAGGGATTTTTGTTCCCACTGGGAATTGTTTTCCAGAGGATGTTCCCTTTGTTCCCTACCAAAGGAAGTGGCAGCGGGAAGGGGGAGCTGCTGTTTATCCACAGGAAACTGAAATCCAAACTCCTGCTCCTGGCACTGCCAGGATTGTGGGAATGGCTGTGTTTGGGATGGGGAAAAAAGATGGATTTGGGATAGGAGGAGAAAGGCTGGATTTGGGATGGGAAAAAAACCGGATTTGGGATGGGGAAAAGGCTGGATTTAGGATAGGAAAAAGGCTGGATTTGGGATGGGGAAAGGCAGGATCTGGGTAGGACAGGGCATGGAATTCCCAAACCTCCCTGAGTTCCCTTCCATGTTCCCTTAGGATTTTCCATCTGGGAATGGGATTTTCCATCCAGGAATGGGATTTTCCATCCAGGAATGGGATTTTCCATCCGGGAATGGGATTTTCCATCCAGAAATGGGATTTTCCATCCAGGAATAGGATCCAGAGGTGCTGCTGGGTGGATGCTTCATCCATCCCTGAGGTTTTCCATGTGGGATTGAAGGATGTAGTGGAATAAAGGGATTTTTCATAATTTCTTGAGCTTTCCAGGGAATGGGAGGGTTTGGAAGTGCTCCTGGTTTGTGTTTTCCAAGGGAAAAGCAGGTTTGGGGAATTCTGGGTATTGAAATAATGTCCCCAAGATTTCCTGCTGGGTGGATTTCTGGGAAAAGTGGAATTCAGCCGTGGCCAGGACAGAGCTGTGCTTCTCCAAGGGTGGGAATTGAGGATTTTTCCCATCCCTCGGGTTTGATGGATCCAACAGAAAATTCATCCCAGATTTCCATCAGAGAGGGAAATTCCATCCCTCTCATCCCAGTTCTGAGCCCACTGGAATTGCCGGGATTCTCTACAGTTGGATTTGGATGATCCTTGGGATATTCTGTGATCCCATTCCCTGATTCCAGGAATCCAGATGTTTCCCATCCCTCTGCCTGCTGCTATTCCAGCCATTCCCAGGGAAAAAATTCCCTCTCCATCCCCCTCAATCCCCCCAAATTTTTCCCCAAATAATTTATAAATTCATAAATTAATTTCATAATTTATAAATTAAATTATTAAATATATGCAATAATAAATAATATAAACAATATATTAAATAATTAATTATTATATATAATAATTATTAATAATTAATGATACTTTGTATACTGAATAATACATGAATAATATAAACTAATGAAATAAAAACAAATTTTAAAATAAATAATATAAAAACAATACAATAAAAACAATTTTTTCCAAATAACTTTCCCTTTTCCCAACACAGCCCGAAGGATTTTCCCTTTTCCAAGTGCTGCAGCAAAGGGAGGGGCTGGAATTTCCTTCTTCCAGCTTTTTCCATGGAAAACCTCGGAGCAGGAAAACTAGGCTGTCCCTGCGGGGCCAGAATCTGGGTCACTGAGCTTCCCCCAGCTCAGGGATCCAGGGATTAGGATTCACCTTGGATTAACTCCTGGCTGCCTGCAAGGTCCTGCTGAAAAACTGGGAAGAACACAGCCAGAATCCTGGAATTTTTAGGGATTTTTCCCCTTTTATTGTCTTTGTTTTTCCTTTTCTTTTTCCAAATGCCCTGGGAATGGCACATTCCTTGTCCTTTTCCCACTGTTTTGATTCAATTTTGATTTTTCAGGAAGGGATGATCCCAAATAACCAGACTCGGGTGTTGTCCTCTTAAAATCCTGAAAAATTTTGGGGAAATCCATGGAATCTTCTAGGAAAAGGGATGGACTGGGCTGATTCCTCAAAATAAAAGCAGTGGGATTTGAATTTGTGCTGTTAAAAATTCCATCCAGCTGGAATTCTGTGGGAATTCCTGCTGTGGCCAGGGTGTGAATGAAATCCTGGGAATGCAGATCAGAAATTAGGGAAAAGCGGGATGGGCCGAGCCTTTGGATAAGTCATGGGGGCTGGAATATTTCAAATAATAAAGATAAAACTGGGAATTGCATCCCAGGAATTCACTGGGAGGCAGAACTGAGGAATCACCGCCATTCCCACGTTTCCTTTTCCTTCCCTGTCTCATCCTTGGGAATTTTTCTTCCCAAACCCCTCCCGGCATCACAAGGGAGGAAAAGAATCCCAAGAAACCTCGGGAGTGACAGTTCCAGGCCCTGATCCGACTCCCTGGAGCTGCCGAGGGCAGAATTCCTTTGTTCCCGATAAACAGAGCTGGAAGCTGGGCAGGGGAAAAGTCGGGAAGGGAAAATCCATGAAATATTCAGTGGCTGTGCCAAGCTGACCCAGATATTCCGCACGCTCCGGCACAGAGCCAGCCTGGAGCAGGGAAGGACACCGGGGTGGCATCCGGACATCTGGAGTTTCCTTGGGAATGAAAAAGGGTTCCCAAGGTGGAAATTTTCCCCAGAAGGTTCCGTAAAAACTTTGGGAATTCTGTATGAAAAGATCCCATCCGTGTCGGGTCAGGGATGGAGGATTAGCAGGTGTTGGGCGGTCCCGGAATTTGGGGTTGGTTCCATGGAGGAGAACCTTGGGAAAATGGGGATTCCAAAGTTTTTTGGGAAGGAAATCCAAGATTTGGGAGGCAAACCCAAAATTTAGGAGGGAAATTCCAAATGCTTCCAACTCCAGGCCAGGTTGGATGAGCTTGGAGCAACCTGGGATTGGGAAAGGGATCCTGGACCATGGCAGGGGTTGGGAATGGATCTCCTGGAACATCTTCCCGCCCAAACCTTTCTGGGATTCTGCAGGATCCAATGGCTGAGGGACTTTGGAACATTTGGAGACGCTTTCAGTCCTTTAGCCTTTTGGATTTGGATCATGAAAGCAGAGGTTTGGATATTTGGAAAATTCCCTCGTGGGAAAGGCTTTTCCAGGCCTGTCCCCATTCCCAGAGGGATTGAAAATCCCTGTGGATCCATCCTTGGGGCCATGGATCAGTGCTGGGAATGGCTGGATTCCATGATCTTGGAGCATTTTTCCAACCCCAATATTCCATGATTCTGTGAATTCCCACTGTGCTTTCCCTGCACCATGGTGTCTGGAAAAACCCCTTCCCATCCACAGATCAGCTGGGAATACTGGGAATATCGGATAAACCCAATCCCTGACTTGGCCCATCCCAGGCCAAGATGGATCTCTCTTCTCCAACCATTTCCCAAACCTGAAAACACCAATTTCTCCCCAAATTTGATGATTTTCCCCTTTTTCCCTTGATTTCCCATTCCAGACCAGCCAGATTGAGTGGAACTATCCCAAAGTTTATGGCCACCAGGGAAACAATTTCCCAACCCTGAAAACACCAATTTCTCCTGAAATTTGATCATTTTCCCATTGTTTTCCTTGATTTCCCACTCCAGGTTGGCCGGATTGAGCTGAACTATCCTAAAGTTTGTGGTCGTTTTCCCATCAATTTCCCATTTCCTAACAACTTCCCATCCCTGAAAACACCAAATACTCCTGGAATTTGATGGTTTTCCCAATGTTTTCCTTGATTTCCCATTCCAGACCGGCTGGATCAAGCTGAACTATCCCAAAGTTTGTGGCCACCAGGGAAACAATTTCCCAAACCTGAAAACACCAATTTCTCCCCAAATTTGATGATTTTCACTTTTTTTTTCTTGATTTCCCACTCCAGACTGGCTGGATCGAGCTGAACTATCCCAACATTTGTGGTCACCAGGAAAAAAATTTCCCATCCCTGAAAACACCAATTTCTCCTGAAATCTGATGGTTTTCCCAATGTTTTCCTTGCTTTTCCATTCCAGACCGGCCGGATCGAGCCCAACTATCCCAAAGTTTGTGGCCACCAGGGAAATGTGCTGGACATCAAGTGGAACCCCTTCATTGAGAACATCATCGCCTCCTGCTCCGAGGACACCTCGGTGAGTGGGAATTCCGGGACCCAATTCCCAAATCCGTCCATGCTCCTGTTGATTCCCTATTTCTGTATTTATTTCCATGGCATTTGTTTTTGGGAATGCTGAGGGACAGGAGATCAAAGGGAATCCCAAATTGTGCCCAGCCTGGCTCCTGGGCTGGAATTCCCTCCTGTTCTTTATTTTTGGGAGTTGGTCCAGAGGTTAATTCCCATGAGGAGCAGCTGAAGGAGCTGGGAATGTTCAGCCTGGAATAAAACAGGATCCAGAGGGAATTCCAGGATCTCCACAAGTCCCTGAAAGGAGGAGGCAGCTGTGGGGAGGTCCCAGGGAAGGTTCAGGTTGGAAATTTCCATGGGGATAATGGAAAAGAGGAGCTAAATCCTGGGAAAATTACTGGTGGTTTTTTAGAGCGAGTTTTCCAGCAACCTGGAAAATCTGGGAGTTTTTATCCCAAAGGATCCCAGAATGTGGAGTTTGGAGGGTCAGGTTTGGGGTGTCAGGACAAGGAAGGGCTGGAATTTGTACAGGGAAGGTTCAGGTTGGAATTTCTCTATGGAAAAGGTTCTCAAACATTGGAATGGGCTGCCCAGGGAGGTTTGGAATCCCCATTCTGGGAGGTATCCAAGGAATTCCTGGATGTGGCAATTGGTTCAGATGATGTTGATCCATCCCAGTTTGGATTCCATCATCCGGGAGCTCTTTTCCAACCTCAGTGATCCCATGATCCATCCCAAAGGCTGGATCCTAAAGGAAAAATCCCACGTGGTGAGGAAAGGAAAAATTCCACTCCAAAGGGGAAGATCAGGATCCATCCCTGGTTTTGCAGGATAAGATCCAGGGTTTGGGATGATCCTATTTTTATCCTGTTAAAATCCTGTCTCTCCTGAGCTGAGGTTTTCCTTATCCTCATCTGGATAAATCCCGCATTTTTTATTAGCTGGAAGCCTGGCAGGGAAAACATGGAGTGGGAAAAATTCCCTGAGTCACAGGGAGCCGTTTCCCCTTTCCCAGAAAACCTTTCCTACAGCAGGGAACAGAGGGGCTGGGCAGGATCTGGGATAATGGGAAGATCCAGGGGCAAATATGGGAATTTGGGATGAGGATTTCAATGCCCTGGCTGGATTTTTCCCAAGGGATCCCGAGGATTCATTATTTATCCTTGAGGGACCACCACCAGCAGGGCAGATCCTGGAATTCCTGGACAAGACAGGAATCCAAGGACAGGAGTTGGGATGCTCCAAATCCCATTCAAGGTGCAGAAAAATCCCGGCTGGATTTTTCCTAAGGGACACCAAGTACTCATTATTTATCCTTGAGGGGCCACCAGCAGCAGGGCCAACCCTGAAATTCCCAAAAACTTTTTTTTGGGGAAGGAGGTTTTGAGGCCAGGAGTTGGGACTCTCTAAACCCCATTCCAGGTGTGGATCTGGAGGGGGGATTTTTCCTAAGGGATCCCAAGGATTGATTATTTAACCTTGAGGGACCATCAGCAGCAGGAGCTTACCCTGAAATTCCCAAAAGCTTTTTTTTCCGGGAAGGAGCTTTCAAGGCCAAGAGTTGGGACACTCCAAACCCCATTCCAGGTGCAGAAAAATCCCAGCTGGATTTTTCCCAAGGGATCCCGAGGATTCATTATTTATCCTTGAGGGACCATCACCAGCAGGGCAGATCCTGGACTTCCTGGACAGGACAGGAATCCAAGGATGGGAGTTTGGACAGTCCAAACTCCATTCCAGATGCAGATCCGGGAGATTCCAGAGGAGGGATTTTTTTCCCCAAGGTATCCCAAGGATTGGTTTTTTTATCCTTGAGGGTACATCAGCAGCAGGGCTGACCCTGAAATTCCCAAAAGCTTTTTTCTCTGGGAAGAATCTTTCAAGGCCAGGAGTTGGGATGCTCCAAACCCCATTCCAGGTGCGGATCTGGGAGATCCCGGAGGGAGGATTGAAGCGCAACATGACGGAGGCGGTGCTGGAGCTGTACGGGCACAGCCGCCGCGTGGGGCTGGTGGAGTGGCACCCCACCACCAACAACATCCTCTTCAGCGCCGGCTACGACTACAAGGTCAGCATTCCCGGGAATGCCCTTCCCGAGGGTTCTTCCTGGATTTCGGTGCTGCCAGGCGTTGCCTGTGGACGGCTGGAGTAGGCATTGTGGAATGCCGGGATGGGTTGGGTGGGAAGGAGATTAAAGCTCGTCTCATTCCGTGCTTTCCATAGGTCAGGGAGACATTCCATGGATCAGGGAGAGCTTCCACAGATCAGGAACAGCTTCCATGACCAGGGAGACATTCCACTGCTTCCATGACCAGGGAGACATTCCATAGACCAGGAACAGCTTCCACAGATCAGAAACAGCTTTGATAGAACAGGGAGAGCTTCCATAGACCAGGAACAGCTTCCATAGACCAGGAAAAACTTCCAAAAAAACAGGAACAACTTCCATAGACCAGGGAGACCTCCCAAAGACCAGGAACAGCTTCCATAGATCAGGAACAGCTTCAAAAGACCAGGAAGAGCTTCCATAGACCAGGAGCAACTTTCATAAACCAAGAACAACTTCCTAAAACCAGGAACATCTTCCATAGTCCAGGGAGACCTCCCACAGACCAGAAACAACTTCCATAGACCAAAAACAGCTTCCAAAAACCAGGGAGACCTCCCAAAGANGTGGCTCAGCGGGGTCAACAGAGGTAAAACCACCGGGGGGGTATCCCAAAAATATCCGGGATGTGGGAAAGGGCCACCATATCCCACTGATCCACTGGCTCTCCTGCAGATCCCATCCTGATGTCGCTGAAGGAGGGATATAAGAGGAATTCCAAGATTGTCTTCAAGGCACCTGCGAGGGAGAAGAAGAGCGTGGTGGTCAACGGGATCGACCTCTTGGAGAACGTCCCACCCCGCACGGAGAATGAGGTGGAGCAGCTCTGGAGTGGGAATGGGAATGGGATCTGGGGGATGAACCTGGAAAGGCACTGGTCTCCATCCCAATGGCGGTGGGAGCGTGGGATCCCTCCAGGGATGGGAGCTTGAGATCCATCCCATGACCCTTCCACATGGCGGGAATGTGGGATGCAACCCATGGTGGGATCCTGGGATCCATCCCATGACCCTTTCCCATGCTGGACACCTTTTCCAGGGACACTTCCCACTATCCCAGGCTGTTGTCCTGGCCTTGGACAATTCCAGGGATCCAGGGGCAGCCACAGCTTCCCTAGGAATTCCATCCCAGCCCCTTCCCACCCTCACAGGGAGGAATTCCTTCCCAAAATCTCATCAAAATGTCCCACCCTTCAGTTCAAATCCATCATTTGTCCCCAAAATCAGCCGAGTCACGGCCCATTCCCACCATGGATCTGGGACCAGCAGGAAGCAAAATCCTGGGATGAGCCGGTGTGATCCCACCAGCTCCATCCCTTCATCTCAATCCTTGTTTTCCAGCTGCTCCGGATGTTCTTCCGGCAGCAGGACGAGATCCGGCGGCTGAAGGACGAGCTCTCGCAGAAGGACATTCGGATCCGGCAGCTGCAGCTGGAATTAAAGAACTTCCGGAACAGCCCCAAGAACAATTGACTCCGGGGACATTTTCTAAAGAAATCCCTTTGTTTCTACTCCCCAAATTCCTTGGATCCACTCACCCAGAACACAATTCCGGGATCCGCGGCTGCCGAGAGCCTGGAATCACGTCCTGCGCGTCTTGTCTGGCACTAATCCCACTCTAACCTGATTCCTGGGAAAGCCTGGAGGCTCCCAGTTAACCCGGAGCCATGTCCTGTCTGTCAGGATGAGCCAGCCCGGGGTGGATTCCCGGGAAAGCGCCAAGCTTCCTTGCTATTAATTTTGTTTTTCCTATGCAAAAATGTGACAGCGGGAGCAGAACTGGAAAAAGGGGCGGGAAGTGGGAAGGGCTTGATCGTCAAAGGGGGTTTCCGTGTGGGAATCTGGGATCCTTCCCATCCTGGGAAACTGGGAATCTTCCTATGGGAGCAGGACAGGATCCATCCTGTGGTGGGAATCTGGGATCCTTCCCATGGTGGGAACTTGGAATCATTTCCATGGTGGGAATCCAGGATCCTTCCCGTGCTGGGAAACTGGGAATCTTCCCATGGGAGCAGGACAGGATCCTTTCCATGGTGGGAACTTGGAATCATTTCCATGGTGGGAATCTGGGATCATTCCCATGGGAGCAGGACAGGATCCTTCCCGTGCTGGGAAACTGGGATCATTCCCCCAGTGGGAGCTTGGGATCCATCCCATGACCCTTTCCAGTAGTGGGAATCTGGGATCATTCCCATGGTGGGAAACTGGGATCCTTTCCATGGTGAGAACTTGGGATCCTTCTCATGGTGGGAAATTGGGATCATTCCCATGGTTGGAGCCCAGGATATTCCTGGGGGTGCTGCCCCAGGGATGGATCCCAAGGGATGGACCCTGTGGGATGGATCCTGAGAATGGACCCTGAGGATGGATCCCAAGGAATGGACCCTGAGGAATGGATCCCAAGGGATGGACCCTGAGGAATGGATCCCAAGGGATGCACCCGGAGCTTACTGGGCTCAGCACATTGGACAATCCCAGGATTGCTGGATTTGCCCAGAGCACAGGGAACAACACCAAATCCTGTCGGTTTTCCCTGGAGATCCCAATTCCCGCTCAGTCCCAGCTGAAATTCCTGGTGTTCCAGAGCAGGTCCCTCCTGTCCGTGTCCCGCGTTCCCCGCTGCATTCCATGTGCTGTCATTCCCGATTATTTATGCTCCCACGGGATAGTGATGGAATAAAATCTTTTCAGGATACCAGAACTGCCTTCCTGCTTTTCCTTCTCCATCCAGGGGCTCTGTGGGAGGAACCTGGGGAAGATCCCAAGGGAAATTGTGGGATGAGCTCCTCTGGAGCAGGGAGGGGGGAGCAGCCCAAGATGGATCCTGGAATCTGGCATGGATCCTCATCCCAACATTCCCGTTTAGGATCCAACTCATTCCAGAGGGAGGAAGACACTGATGAAGCTCCACATCCCAAAGGAGCATTCCGTGGCAGCCTGAGCTCCTCATTCCCAGCCTGGCAAAGCTGGGAGAGGATTTTCCAGGAGAAAAGCTCCAAGTTTTTCTGGGATAATCCCCCAGAACCCTCCATTCCCAAGGGAAAACATTCCAGGAGCTTCCCACTCAACCCCAACCTTTCCCTAGGCCTCATCCAAAGGATTTTAGGAAGCCAAGGCTGCTAAAAATCCAGGAATTCCCACTTTCCCAGAGCTGCAATTCCTTGTTTTTTAGGGTGCTAAAAAGATCTGGGAATTCCCACTTTTCCAGGGTTGCAATTCCTTGTCAGGGAGCCAAAAGTGCTGAAAATCCGGGAATTCTCGCTTTTGCAGGGCAGCAATTCCTTGTTTTTCCTCAGAAAGAATTCTAGAGGCGGGATTTGTATCAAAAGCTTTATTGAAATTCCTCAAAGCCAAACAGACAAAAACTCCAAAGGTGGCTCTGCCAGGCCCCCCAAATTCCCAAAAAAACCTGGAGCCGCTGATTTCTACACATGGAAGCTTTCCTAGGAAATCCAAGTGACTTCCAAAGGGATTTCTCCCCGCAGGATCTGTACATTCCCCAAGGATTTTCTGGGGTTTTTTTTTGCCTCCCACAAGGTAAGAAAATACAAATTTCGGGAATTTCCATGGAATTTCAGGCATTTCTCCTGGAATTCCTGGCTTGTTGGGTGGAAAAATTGGGATTTTCCAAGTGTTTTTTTTCCTGGATTAGCGGCAGAAAATCCAGAGGGAGCTGACTGGGAAAGGGGGAAGGAGTTGGTTTATTCCAAGGTTGGACAATTTGGGAATTTGGGATATTTTTTATAGCAATTCCCATTTTTTTTTTTCATGCCTGCCATTTCCAGGGGTTTGGCCATGCTGGAGCCACAAAAATTCCCAGGAATTCCCAAAAAATTCTCCTAAAACCCAGA
>JANPWX010019695.1:188469-297777 GCA_024734555.1 Trochalopteron elliotii | reverse complement strand
TAGAAAGCAGGAAACTGCACCCTACAGAAGAACATTGTTGCTACAATGTGGTATCATGTGGTACAATACCATATCCTTTCAATGACTTATGAACAATCATTTAACCTGCCTTCTCAGCCCTCTGGACCTGAATTAGCCTCTTGATGGCTCCGATTAACTTGGCTCCCTTCAGTCATATAATGCTGGTTTTGCTTGTAGATAAGCAGCTTTTGGTTCGTTGTATTTGGACTGTTTCCCACAAGTGGTATAAATGTGTCCTTAATGCTTCTTACAAGTTTGTTAATAAGATTAGAAGGATGACTGTAATATTTGTTGATTACTATCCAGTATACTGTTAATCCATTAGTGGTGAGGAAAGGGAAGTGCACAGCATGGATTTGAACATAAATCTCAAACAGTAGCACTTGTTAACTTTCAGCAGCTTATGTATTTTTTTGTGCTCATTGCTAATTAAAATTCTTACACGGAAAGCTTGCTTCACCCTAGGCTTGACCTGCCTCATATGATGCACTGAGGTGGCAGGTTCCTTGAATTAGGGTAGTTTGGGCATGTGACAAGTATTCTCTGATCACTTCCTTGTTGTGAGGCTCTAATAACCAGCTAGCACGCAAGAAGTGTATTAGTGTCCTTACTGTGTTAGTTCTCCTGTGTGAAAACATATTGGGATTCAATAGGAGGGAAATAAGGTTGAGGCTATTTCTAACCTTCACATCTGCCATTTAAATTGAGTGAGTACAGCAATATTCTCCAACAGTCAGGGTGGCAATAGCCAATCCACAAGTATGTATCTGCCCCAAGCCTGAGGCAGATTGTCAAGAGCAGGAATCACCTGGGCCAGCACTCATGGCCAGTTACACACAGTTCTGCTCCACTGATGTCAGTGGGAGTTTCTCTGGGATCCTCAGTGGAGCCTGGGCTTTGCTGCTCCTTCGCCTCCCCTGACTCTGGAACATGCGCAGCCTTATCTTTCACAGTGTATTAATACTCATCTCTGCCTGGCACAGAGCCACCCTTAAACTGTTATACTCCTTCTCCTGACCACAAGAGCATAAGAATAACCTCTGTGAATCTTCAGCAAAGATTCAATAAAAATTTCAGAGTGAAGGGAATTGGATTACTGAGCATCTGCTCTACATAATGTGAAAAATAAATGACTATTGCTGCTAGATTAGAAATCAGCAATCACTCCTCACTATTAGCTTAATTTCAAGCAGGAAACTTCCTATTTATGTCAAATTGAAGCAAGATCAATTTGTTTTTTCATTAAACCTTGCCCTGAGTTTCCATTTTTAAGTCTCATTTGGCGCCTGAAAAAAACCCAACAAAATCACAATAAAATTCCAATCTACACTTTGGACACAGAGGAAAACCAGATTTTTTCTTTAAAATATGAAGTGGTCTTCACACACTGTCCACTGTAAGAACAGATTTGCTACCCAAAATGCTAAAATAAAAATGGAAGGATAAATTGAATGTAAACCATCCTGTCTTCTGCCTTACAGACAAGACAAGAATATTTCCTCTACAGACTTGATTAGCAAAAGTTTTGTGACAGATAAAAAGAGCTAATTCTTTGAATTGTGCTTGACCCAACACAATTTTATTTAACAAGGGCTATAAGAAAACACTACTTGTATTATTAGCTTTGTATATTTCAGTTTTATTTTAGTTTTGGAGATTCAATATAATATACATAACTAAAACAGGTACTGAATCAAGTTTTTTTTCAATAAGCAGCATACACTGGAACTTTTCTGAATGTATATGAGCTAGTTTAGATAATGATCAGATCTAGAGCCCCAAAGAAATTATGGGTCAGTCCATTATATTTGTTAGCAACCACTGGGTGTCACTGTGTCTCTATAAATACAGCTAAAACGGGCTTGTTACTATATTAAGAAAATAAAACAGTTGCATATAATGCCTACGATTATTGTAGATTTTTATGGAACTGTCAGGTTGCTTATTCTCCTGTGTATATGAAACTCTTAGCCACAAAGTAATGAACAGGTAATGATAAGAAAACTCGCAGTCAAGTAGGAAATTAAGAAGTTAGGAAAAAATACTCTTTCTGCTTTTTTTACAATCTGTAACTGTGACTGCTGGCATCAGCATGGGCAGAGTTCATTTTATATTTCTTTCTCTGCAACGCGTTGGCTACAGAAAAACCTACCATACATTTTTGCCCAAGCTCTGCAACTATTGTGTTATTAAAGCCTCATATCTTACTGCATTTAGAAGCTGTTCTCCTTTAAAAGATTCATAGAGACTATAAATATTAACCTCAGCATGGAATTCATCCTGTAAACAACTTGTTCTCCAGAAGGAAGTTCTTCCTTCAGTGAATATTTTTTTAAAAGATTGATTATGGCACACAACAGCTCAAAACTCTGGTTTTCCAACCCTGAGTTTCACCAACAGCTTTCATTCTGACAAAGAAAGCAAAGCCCAGGACGACTCCCAGGCTTTGGACAGACCACTGTACACATTACTCCCCCTGAATGCTCCTCCAGCTATTTAAGTTTCACAAGACAGTGTCATTGTCAGTGAAGGTTAACATGCACCACTTGCAGGGACAGCAAAGAGAGCATTACCAGCAGCAGCAGCATCCCATCCTGGAGCTGAGCTGTGATGAGCTTCTGCCAGCAAGGCCTGGTGGGTCATTGCAGGACTGACAGTGGGAAGAGCAGAGGCAGAAAGAGGTGCTGCTGTCAAAGGAAGGAATCAGCATCCAACTCAACAGGATACTTTAAAGCCCTCACTTTCAAGTCCAAGCAAATAAGTGGCCTCTCAGAGTCTTTTCCATAAGATTTTGCCATGAGTAATTGTCATGACCAGCACATATGCAAAGCTCAGAAGAAACATGGTGATACTCTCTTGGCATCTCTGGTCTTAACGCCAGCATAAGTAGAAAGAATTGAGACTGGCAGATAACTGCGTCTAAGATCCAGCATTTCTTTGGTCTTGCTGCTTTAGTTATCAAAGAGCAAGGACAGAAAGTGCTGGTGAAGTGCTTTTCTTTTCTTTAGGACCAAATTCGTGTGATATATATTTAGCTATCTGAATTATTCATGCAAGAGACAGGCAGCTGTAGGTATCAATGACAGTATTCTGATTGATCAATCTCAGCAAGGCAGGCAGAAAGGTCAGTGTCCTGATGAAAACAGGAGGGAAAAGTACTGACTTAGTGTGAATCATACATGTTTTATCTTCTAAATTCTGGATCTGCATTAGAAACATTCTCTGGTGAAGAGCTGAGGCACCTATGCAGTTAGCTCTGCCTCTGTGAGTCTGCTGATGCCTAAGCAGTTGCAAGGACTGGGGCCTTGTGGTTGTAACTAGAATTGCCTAAAACTTTGGCTTTTGTACTCCTAAACATAGACTATTTCCCCTCTGATCTGGAATGGAAACTACAGGCACTGTCACTCTCTCACCAGATTTCTTCTGTCTTCTTGCTTTGCTTTTGTTTTTGGTTTTTTGCTTTGAAAAAGCGATCAAGATGACTTATCTCCTGGGGGCTCCCCAGCAGGTTTGCTGCTGCTGCCCTGTGGCACTACACTCTCCACTGGCAGAGAGCTCAGGACACTCAAAAGCCTGCTCTGTATCCTGGGTTCCCAGCTCCCAGACCCAGCCAAAAAACTCTGGTGTCTACATGTGACACCCAGTCCTCTGCTGAGGAGGGGGAGGTCTTGTGACACCCAGTGGGAGTTGAGGCTCCCAGAGCTCCTGGGCTCTGTGTTACAGCCTGGGAGGTCAGCAAGGAGGGAATCTGCCAGCTGGATGGGCAGGGGACTTGAAATTTGGGGACCTCTAACCATCAGCTAGCCGGGAGAGCAGACACACCGGTGCCTTGCACATTCTATAAGCACTGAGTAAATCTGTGTGGGGGCCACCAGCAGCCTGAGATTAGCCCAACTGCTGTCAAAAACTTAATTTGATCTCTCAAATCCCAGATCAGGTCTGTAACTGTGGAAGCAAGATTTATGAAGAGCTGCTCTCTGAGGCAGTCCCTGCCAAGTTAGTAATGGCAATGACATGCTCTTTCCCGACACCAGGCAGAGCCAGGTGCTGTTTGGTCCTTCCCTTTTCCCATACAGGTTTTGCAGAGATGAAAATGATAGGAGCAGTCCTTTTGCTACCAGGATGGAGCCTGTGATACTGGATTGTTTCTGCCTGGTCTTCTGTCAGGAGGGCTGAGCAATGGACCTTGCTCTCTGCACAAGCTGTCATCAGCTGCTATAGCCCAGATGCAGGGCTGTGAAGACAGCAAGCAGTTAGAGGGATTTCTTCAGAGTATTGTCAAGTGCTCTCTCCTGCAAAACACCTTTCTGTTCACAAATTATAAACTTTGTGTCTTCAACTGCTTCCAACTCAACTCATTTTAAGTTTTGCCAGAGCTGGCAAGAGTTCTAGACCTTTGAAACACAAACTCCTGAACCACCCTCTCTACATGAATTTTCAGAAAACTAGGCCAGTTTTAAAAGGAAATACATCAGTGATTTGGAATAAGTTTGTTGAAACCAAACTATTTCCAAAGAATATGTTAGTTTTGACAGGTCAGGATTTTCCAGTGTCATTACATTTTGTTCTCAAATTCCTGAACAGCTCCCATCAGGTCTTTGTTCTGATTCAGTGACAGCAGTGAGATCATCATCCAGTCATGCTGGACAGCAAACCCGGTTTTGTTGAAGTTCCTTTCTCACTCTGTGAGTTTCTACTTTGTGAAGGGTCTCACTACTACTTTAAAGTGCAGTTTGCATTTCAAATTTCCTTTTCTTGAAGGGAAAATCACAGGACACTGAGAAAGAGGAACACCAAAGGCATATTTTTATAATGAGATCATCCATTCAAATGCAAACAACTGCAAGTGTTGACATTTTTGGAAAGGATGGTTAAAGCCAAACTTTAGCCAAACAACAAGGGTGTTTACACATTGCCTTCATCCATTCTGCAAATACAGAAGCAGCTTTTGTGGATGTATATGTCATGGTTGATGGCAAATAGGAACTGTAAGGTAGGAAATGACAGACCTAATAGGAATTTACTAACTTTTAACTCACACGCTGTGATTAACGTGACCTATGTTCAAATACGCCATAGTTAGAGACACTTGCAACACTTGCAGCTAAGAGGGATCTTCACCAGAAGCATCTCTCTTCAAATATTTAGAATTCCGCTGTGCAGGTTTACCTCTGAGGTCTTACTTGGTTTGCCACCTTACAGATGCTTTTATCAGCTGTGTTTCTTTTCTGTCCCACCACTGCAACTCATAGCAATGTGACACAGACTAGATGCACTGATTTACCCCTACATCCTTTATTTCATAAACTAATGCTAGAGTGTCCTCTCATTTTATTTTTTTTATGTAACCATTTTAAATTGTGGTACCAGACAGGTATTATGATTTTACACTGCAGTCCTTAGTGCTAAGATCACCACCAAGAGCATGCATGCAGAAGTTCTCAGATTACGTTGGTTTGCACCAAGTCAGAATTATATTGAAGTGCTCCCTGTTTTAAAATAATCTGTGGGTAATATTGTTGAACCAGCAAGATTCATCTATAATATTTTAATCCATTACATTTCAAGTGACTGATAAAATCATATTCAAAGATCATGATCCAAACTGGCTTCAGAAGTGCTTAGTACTCAGAAGTGCTCAGAAGTTCAAGACAAAGCAAAATGTAATGAGACTTCCTTCTCAAGGCTATTTCTGATTTAACTCCTTGCTAAGGAAATTAGAAGCTGACTGAGGGGGTGAGGCAAAGCATTCTGGAAGTATTAAACAGGAATTTGGTACCATTAAACTTCACTCAGTTATTGCTTAGATTTGTCTTCACAGTGAGACCCAGTGCAAACTAGTCATAATGCAGATGCAGTCCCAAAATTTTCAGTTCACTTTTAAGAAATATTGAACAGTGACAGCTGTAGAAGTCCACTGTGTGCCAAGGAAACTTGCTAAAACATGCATTGTTTTCATCACTTGAGACAAAAAATAAACAAGGAGCAAGCACCTAGACTTGGGACTTTGGGTGGGTGAATTTGAAAATCCTTGTTACATTTACTGACTTTATAGAGAACTTCACTGAACTCTAGGCAGACAGGGTTACCTTACACCATTTGTGAGGTACAGTAATGAAACAGCTGCTGGTGGATCAGGCACTTCCAGGCCCACCCTTCAATCATAACTGAAGAAAGCAGCTCAGAATGAGATTTCTCTTTCTCTGGTCTTTTGTACACAGACACAAGATTGTTTATCTGAGCTTCGCGGTTACACTTGGTTCTGTCTGCAAAGCTCTATGATAGAAGGATTTACCACAAACTTCTTTACAGATCACTTAGGAACCTCTAAAGTACATAGCATGTGGGGAGCTTATTGCTTAAGTTTCATGTGACTCATGCAAATAAAACTGAATAATAACAATATCTCTTGGACCCAATAAACCTGGAGGACTTTTAGATACAGTTAAAATGGCGCACAAGCCAGAAGTATTATTAAACCTGATTCATCTCAGGACTGTTTTTAGCCTGAGAAGCTTGCAGCTGGTTTATGTCAAGGTTACTGTGACTGCAACATCCTGATGAAACCAATTTAAGCCTCCCTTATTCGTTTTTCTACTGTGTTATAGCTGTCATCATTGTACAGACCCAGAGCGAACCTCAAGGGTATCTTTTAAAAATAAAGGTAAACTTGAGTTTATAGGTTTTGGTTAAACAGATAAAAACCCCTGTAAAATATCAG
Organism: Trochalopteron elliotii; assembly: GCA_024734555.1. Taxonomy (NCBI): domain Eukaryota; kingdom Metazoa; phylum Chordata; class Aves; order Passeriformes; family Leiothrichidae; genus Trochalopteron; species Trochalopteron elliotii. Next base: position 291,035 of record JANPWX010019695.1, on the reverse strand, counting down.
GGGCTATCTAGATCTTCAGCTCTAGATAGAGGATTGCCATAGAAACAAGTGTCAATTTTTCATTTGGGAAGAAACTAGTGAATTAAAGCAGTGAGTTAAATAATTTAGAAGATGAGTATGAATGGCTCCTTAACTCTCAAGCAGCAAGTTTGCTCTATTTATAGCATAGTTTCCATTTTTTCTCCTTCTATCTGTATGCATTTTAATAATTTACTTCTTCACTAATAAAGTATTCAGTGAGGTCAGTATGCCCTGCTCTGTACCAACCCGTCATAAATGTGAGTTTGGGAGACTTGCTTCTGAGATCAAATGAAGAGGGTACATGAAGAAGATGATCAGTCTGAGGGCAGAGGCAGTGATGCTGTCATGATGGCACGTATGAGCAGTTCTGTAAATGATTTGGCAAATGTAGTGTGATGGCACCACTGCACCAATGTCAGTTTCATCCCAGAGTCTGAGATGACACCACATAATTACCCTTCTGCCTAGAAATAAAAGAATGTTGATCCAGTTAAATGATTCCAGGAAGGTAATATCTCGCTGGAAGAAAGGGTAGTTGCAATGCAGAGGATCCCATTTGAATGAGGCAATGCATTTCTGGAGGAATGACCTCCTAGTTGAAAATAGGACATGGGCAGAATCTCTCATCATCTTTGAAAGGGGCACATAAAGATGATCTGTTACAGCCAGGTAACAGACAAGTGGGAAGGCAGAAGCAAGATCACAAAGGCAATGAAAGTAGAAAATCTCCAAAATCTGTTTATTTCAGTAGTAACTGTTTTTTTAAGAGGGAAAAAAAAAAAAAGAAAAAACAAATTTAAAAAAAAGCAAGCAGCTATACAAAAAGGAGAACTCTGAAAAAAAAATCTGAAAGGGGCAACTAAAGAGTAAATATTTGCAGTTAACATGAAGACTATTTATAAGCAGTATTTCAAAGGCTCAGAAGGATGGCAGGACTTCTACCACACAAACTTCAGATATATCACATTTAGCCCAAAGCAATCAATTAATGTGATTTAATATCAGGTTAATGGAAGGTATTTGAAGTAAGAAGACGGACTTTAAAATACCTGAGGTTACACTGAGAAGAAGAAAATGGAAAATAATATAAAAACTGGCAGGTTAATTATAAATGCATATGAAGGCAGGTTGGAAAATAGTTTGAGGAACAACTTGCAAAAGACATGAAATGCCATATAGATTCTTTTTCAAATACACGAAGGTTAAAAAGCCAGACAGAAATTTAGCAGGGCAATTGATAGCCAAGCATAAAAGGGAGTATTCAGAGAACATAAGGTCAGAGCAGAAACAGTAAAAAATTTTTTGTAGCTATGCTTTCTTTGGAGACTTTGGGTATATTTCTCCATCAGACTTCTCCTTCCAGTGGATGAATCTGAGGCTGTGTCACAAAATGAATTGTTGGTGGAAGTAGAACCATCAACAAAGTTAATAGTAACAAATCACTGTGCCCAGACATAGTTCAGAGCAGAGTTGTAAAGGATCTCAAGCCTGGAATAACTGAACTTTTAACTGTTACATGTAATGTTATGTTTATAACCACCTCAACAACAGCCGAAAGGATTTTCTAAAATTCATCAGAAATAAAATTCACAATCATTGAAAACACTGTCTAAACAGGTAAAACCAGTGGTAGAGAATGTAATCACTGAGCTGGAAAAGAGGTTAACAGTGAAGTGGCAAAATTTGCTGATGCTACTGTATAGTACAAGGTAATCAAAATGAAAATTGACTGTGAAGATTTGTTGACTTCTATGATGTTAAGGCAGTAATAGAACAACAAATGAAACGGAATGCATAAATGTAAAGTAATGCCTGTGGGAGAACAATCCTATCTACATGTTAGATTCAGAAATAATTTGTCACTCAGGAGAGAGATTTTGAAAGGTATCCTCACTAATGAACTATTAAGCTGCTAAAATGCTGAGAATTATTTGGAAAAGAGTATGGCATGAATCCACAGTGGGCCCAGAATTGAACTTCCAGTGCCACCATCTCAAAAAGCTTATAGTAAAACCAGAAAATAAAGACAAGAGGGGCTCTTGAAGCCAGACAATGTCTTCCATGAGAGGAAGAGAACACAGCTCAGAAAGCAATGGAGAAATGCTGCAGCAGACTTCTGCAATAGGAATAGGAATAGGAATAGTTATCCATTTTCTAATATAAGAACTATGGATATCAAATAGACCTAGCAGGTGACAGATTAAAAACAAGCAGAAAAGAGGCACTTCACATAATGCATCCCAAGTCCTTAACATTCCTGAGCTGAGTATGCACCAGTGAAGCATTATTAGATACCCTGCCTAATGTTCTATTTGGATCCTTCCAAATATAAGAATAGGGACTCATAAGACTTGGAGTCTTAGGGGTAGGATGCTGTTCTCATGTCCTGGGAGAAGGTTATTCTCATTCCATAACACAAATTAACTTCATTCCTCCTCTTTCCATTTTCTGAGTTTATTTGCTAAAGACTCTTATCATGTCAGCAAAATATACAAGGACCTGGAATTCAACCCCTGTAGCAAGAGCTTCCCAAGAAAACTGGGGATAAGTAGATAAGTTTAGTTTCTGTTGAATTTCCAGCAGAAGTTCTTTGGTAAACACATATCTCCATAGAGAAAACATCCCTTTTAAGGGAGAACAGTATTAGATTACTGGGTATGTGACACCATTTTTCCACATTCCAGTTTAACGTTCACACAAGCTCTTCCTCCCAGATGTGACATTTTGCCTGACACTTACTGCATGTCATGCCCTGGCCTGAAGGCAGTAGGTGAAAGTGACATGGCATTTAAAGAAAATGTTCCCGCCAGTGTTGTCATCATCTGCAATCATGGAAATCACTCCTGTTTATTTACAGTGGCTTGGTTAAAGACCTGTACCCGGCCCAAGGGCATAAAGCAGTGACCTAAAGTCTTAAATAGAATTTGACTTGAAATAAAATCAAACAAAGGAAATATGTCACAGTGATAATATTTGAAAGATCTGCTGAGTGGCAAAATAAACACTGCCTCCATTTATTTGGCTATCATATCATGGAGAACATGAAACAATTTGTCATGTTGGAATGGTGATACTCATGAGCATCTTTGGGATCACTTAACTTATATACATGAAATCTTAGTGGAAAGACACAAGATTAAAACCATCCCTTCTTTAACTTAATGATACAGTCAACACTAGGTAAATAATAATTTCCCTTTCCTTTTTCCAGAGGTCATCAGTCTTATTTATCTCAGAAATTCCAGGTATTCTCAATTTTAATTTAATATCAGAAATAAGATCTTGTAAGGTGCACTAAGAAAGCCCTTTTTAGTTATTTGCATATTTTTAAAAAGAGCTGAAAAATAATATGAATTGTTTTAAACACCTGCATTTTAAAACATACTTGATGTTCTACAAGGGTGCTGGGAGACAAGATTTGTGGATTATAATGATTTCCCTTTGTAGATGTGATAAATAGGCTTGGGAAGCGTATGCAACTGTCCCCATGGTGCATTCCATATGGAGGTTTGGAGGACAGAGGGTCCTGCAATGCAGCTGCATCCCTGCAGCTCAGAGATGGGCTGAGCTGAATGGAAGAGCAGTACCCTCCAGACAGTGCAAAGAACCTGTGGGGATGGGGGCTTGAACTGGCACTCAGGTGCAGGGTATTCTCTGACTCTCTCCCTTACTATGTGCCCAATCCCATTGGCAAGTCATGCCTTGCATTCATACAAGGAAAAGGAGCAAGTTTGTGTTCAAATATGGCCCAATGGACAACATGGGTCCACCCATGATTGTGGGTAATTTTCTATCTAGTCCTCCTTCTGGGTCATATTTCTGACTGCCCCAGTACATGGGTCTGAAGATACTGTCCCTTCTGCACAAGAGGAACAGAAGCAGCAGCCTAGCAACTGTAGCTGTTGTAACAGCTGCTCATTCAACTACATAAAATCAAACCAGAAATACAAGTCTGTTCTTTTCTTTTGTGTATCATTGTGCTGCCTTTACCACATGCTTCCACATTTTCAGCAAATAAGGTAGGAGTGCTCCAGACACTCTCAGTCATGACAAGGCTACCTCACTTGCCATGTACACCACTGAACATTGAACAGAAATTTTGCAGACAAAGCCATAGGTAAGATTCTCAGAGATTCAGAGAAGTGCTTAGCAGCAATGAAAAAACAAATCTACAGTACATAAATAGAAACACTGCCTATAATCTGGCAGAAATAATTTTGGAATTACTTGAAGTGGACAGAAGTATGCAAACATGAACAATATGCAAAAAGATGAATATTCAGGGACTAGCGTGAAGAGAAAAAGCAACTGGAGTAGTGTCTGAGTACATTTTATGGGGTTACAGAGAAGGTAACAGAGCAAATGGCCTAGTTCTTGGGGAGCTGCATGGGCACTTCCAAAGCGACTCAATTTTATATCCACACGTAAAAGTAAGAAAAGGATTCAGAAACAAAGGATAATCTACTTAACTGTGAAATTCTCAACTCCTGAGCCATCAACTCTTTCCATAAATTCAGTGGCCGTTTGCTGAAGCTGAAGCTCATATCCAGAGCAGGGTAAATAAAAAAGGAATGGCCAGGAGAAACGTCCTGAAAGGTGGCTTAGTTATCTGTTTGGAAGATTTAAAGAAATGGAGAGAGAACAGGAATGAGCCCAGGGCAATGACACTGCTGAATGTCTTGTCTTTTTTTACACAAGCTTCTCATTAGAATCAAATCTCTGGTCTGAAACAGTAGGATTCAGCAGGATAAATGTACTGTAAGAAACACATTTTCATCCAACAGTTCAAAAGCCTCATTAAAAATGGTAAAGCTTAATCTGTCCTCTGTGGACTGTAGCAGCAGACAGCATGGGTGGGGCTTCAGTGCAAGTCTTGGCTGCCTGCTTTTTTAGGGAGCTTGAATAAAGATATTTATTCTTGGAAGAAAATAGGTCAATTATTTTCTATGGCAACTGGAAAATAAACACACAAACTGCCAGCAAAACATCTATCCCCTGGTTTGGTCTGGGTTTTTGGTTTTTTTTTAAGACGAAGTAAAAGGTTACTTTGTAATATTCATTGCTAAACTATTTATTCAGTTAAATTCTATGTTGGCTTTTTACAGCTTTGCAGAGCAGTTCAGATTGCTGGAAGCTAATGGGATGAGCCCAAGAACTGTGGTGGAATCTGAGCTTCAGCCTGAGCCCAAGCCTAAGCCAGAGCCAGGCCATTGCTGAAAGTGAGTGGGGAGAAATTTTACCTGGATGCTCATGCAGTAGGAAATGTGAATCATGAGCACTGTCTCACTTCTAGAGGGATTTATGTGTGCATCATTTGTATACAAATTAAATTTACATCTCGAAAGATGTCAGCACCATTGGGTTGTTGAGGTCAGAGGGAAGATATTTATTTACTTCCTTTGTCTCAGCAGAAGCCAGTACTACTTGCTTTCAGCAGAGCAGCCAGCTGCAGCTCATTCACTTCTCTTAGGCTTGAGCCATCTTGGTTACTGTAGATAGGTTATTCCTTCCAAAAGTCAGGGAATATCCTTAGAGGGTGGAAAGAAGCCTCCTAGCTCCCTTCAAAAGTAAGCTGACTTCCCAGCATCTTTTCTCCCTTTGATAACAGCAAGCCCTAGCCCCTCTCAAAATATTTTGGACTTTGAGTTGTGCATCTCCCTGTCTCCATTGTCTGTGGGTGATGTGCCATGTACTGATTTGTGAGAAAAGACAGGTAATATAGACCACTAAGATCTGTACTTGTCAGCTGAGTTTCAGATCTCGTTTCTTATATAAACTTGAAGTAACCTAAATTATCTGAGTTGCAGGATTCATTTCAAACTTAGAGTCGACTGATGAAGCTTTACAGGAGTGCAGCTAACAGGGAAAGCCAGCCTATCTTCTTGGGAGAACTCTGACTTTTCTGAATTATTTCGAGACAAAAGGGTTGAAATGGTACACTACAATTGAAGTCTGCTTTTGTGAAATAATGGTATTTTTGAATACTAAAAAGGGGCAGCAGTAGTGAGATAGTAGGCATAGCACTGAAACATAAAAATATGAAAATTCTTAAAAATGTCTTCCCATTCCCCATGAGAAGAGAAGAAAACTTGCTACTGCTACTAGCAGCAGGTTTTCATCTAAGCAGCAGTTAGATCAGGATCTCTTTAGGTCTGCCAGTTGGGAAGAAAAATTAGTAATGGATTCAATCACACATCTTCCATACAACTTGATTTACAGGAGTGTCCAAATCCCACAGAAAAAAAATTAAACAACCTATGACAGCTTCCTCACTTACCCCTTCAAGGCTCTTTCTGCCAGAATCTTAATCCAAGAGTCACCTCTCCAGGCTTCCCACAAGGCTTCACAGCAGCTCTGTTCAGACTGTTAAGGCTGCTTTTTCTCTCTCTTCCAGTGTGTGGTCTGGCTCCTTGTATCCCAGAGCCATATCGCACATGCAGGCACGCACATACACACACTCACGTGCACTCACACATACTTTTCCTAGAACCTCATGCAGTCAAAGTATCTCTGCTCACAGCATTCAAATTCCTGAGCAGCTTTGTCTTGCCTTTATTTTGTGTTGAGTATCTGAGAATGCAAGAGTCCCATGGCCAGAAAAAGAGTAAGAGAATTCCAGCCTTGATCTGGAGACTAATAATAGGCTTCCTCGGCCCTTAAAGTGGGCAGATATGGGTTCTAGTGCCAGTTCTCTCTCATCCTACAAAAGTGCACTGCTCATTGCACCCTTTCTGGTGTGCAGAAAAAGATGTCTCTTTTCCATTTGAGTGCTTTGAACAAGGGGGCAGAATCAACACTTCTCCTTTCGTGCTCCAAGTGACAGGGCACTATTTCTCCCCAGGTTCCCGTCAGGGCCCAGCAGCTCAGCCCTCTCCTTAGAAACTGAACATGTGGTGTAGTAGATGTCCTTTGAGCATATTTTTTAGAGAAGCTCTGTGAAGGGTCATAGGTAAAGAGGCATGAAGAGATAGGTAATACCTATACTCTCAGATTAGATTGTTTCTGAACATGAATGGTATCTGCTTTTAGGTATCTAACCAACTTCTGATCTCTAAGTACTTTTAAGATAAAATATTTTGAGGCAGTAAGTTTTCTAGACCTCTTTCTGGAAATTCTTGCTTTTATGCAGGCTAGCTATATTTTAGAAAGTTTGTACAATGCCTTTGGTTCTGATACTCCTTTTCAGTCAAAATAGAGCTGTTTACCTCAGATATTAATCCTCATTTTCTTCCTTTGCAAATAAATTGGCATTGGTCCCAGAAACTGTGAGCCACTGGAGAATAACTCTAGTAGGCTCTTACTCTCGGATAATTTTAATAAGCAAAGATGCTAAAGAGTACTTAGGTTTGAGGAACAAGACTGTTTTCACAGTTTCTCTCCACTGTAAATAGTGCATGAACCATACAATGCATCTTTGTGAAAACAAACTAGGCATGAAACTTTTTCTCAAACATTTCCTTTACCGATAAGTTCTTGTGAAAAGGAATACTGTTAAAAACGTTAATTGTTGTCTTCCCCTTTCTCATTTCTTCCATCAGAATTTTGGTATACCTCTGTTTCTTATTTTCCACTAGTGGAATTCACCAGAACCAATGCTGTTTCCAGAGACAACACTGCACACAGGTTTGTTTAAATTAGAGTTAACTGGGGCGACAGAAAAAAATGACAACCTAATTAAGTCTTGCAACTTCTAGTGGCCTATATCCCTTTAAGTCATGTCTGCCTTATGCCTAGGAGGCATAAATTTGTTGGGCAAGAGAGGAAGTAGGGTTTGGGGTTTTTTTTGTACTGTTAGTTTTCATTCTTTGTTCTCCTACCACAGCTTCACCACCTTTTGTGTTCCCAGAACAGTAATTTGGTGGTACCTCTGAGGAGTCTGAAAGAAGATGGGGAAAAATGTTGTGTCAGAATATGGCAGGAAAGACTGTTAGGAAGTAATGGAAGAAAAGAGGAGAGGAGGTTAGCCTTGTGAATGCAGCTGGCCAGCAATCATGCAGCATCAGGGATAATCCAGTGTCCCATGTCCAGACTGTTCCAGAGTAGATTGCTTGCTGGTGATGGAAGGGAGAGCCTGTCCTCTTCCCCATTCACCAAGTCTTCCTGAGGTGCCATTTCAGAGGTGAAAAATTGCCTTCAAATACATATAAAACTATACTTGAGAAACAATATTTCATATCAGCAAACCAACAATCTGTCTGGGATTTCCACATGTGAGATGTGTATTTGAACATGGAAAAACAGCCTGCAACTTCCTGAAGATTCTGAGTACTGGAGAGTTAATTAGTTACTCATCCTGTCTGAAATTCTCTCTGCAGGCTAGGGCGAACAGTTTTAATCATCTACATGTAATGCCTTACAACACACAAATTTTTATTCCCAAATACAAAGGAGAACAATGGATGTGGTTTATTACTCACTTTAGTGAGTAATCACCACAGAGTGGTAACAAAAGGCATTTGGGGAAGACAATGCAAGTGACCACTAAGCCTATTTTTGGTCAGCATATCTGCAGTATTGAATAACTGACTCCATTTGGTTTGATTTGCTGGCCAGCCACAGTGCTAAATGTTAGTGTGTTCCCAGCAGCTCCTTAATACCTTCTAAAGCAAAAGTGGGATGTGGGATTGGGCATTGTTGTGCCAAGTGAAAACCCAGTGCCAAAAGCTCTGTGCTGTGTGTGCCATTAGTCTGCTTAGGAAGGAATCTGCTCTCATTTTCAAACAACATGACAAAAAGAGGCACTAACACTGGTGGCAGCTTTGAGCAAGATGCTCACTAGTGTTTGGAAGTGGAGAAAGAGGAGAGACAGAGGCAAGGCAGAGTAGAAGTTTGGGTGATGCTCAGTTGTCTATCCCCCACTAGAAAAGATTTCCTGAGAACAATGTTACAGGGTTATGTTTTACTTGGCTGAACTGAGCACTCCATTAGGTCTCTATTTATTTGGATTCTCTAATATTTCAATGAGATGCTAGAAGCCTCAGGAAATGAAAATTATAAATACTTTTAGAACAGGCAACATCTTTTTTGTAAGCCCTTCTACCAGCTTCTCCCCAAGCTCCTGAGACAAGGAACAGGAGGTACAACTGCCCAAGAGGGTTGCTGAGGCTTGGCTGTTTTCTACCTATGAGGGCCTGTCTTGAAGAAAGCAAAGACATCAGAGTCAGCCATTTAAAGGGAATAAGATGAAGTTCAAAGGACTCTTTAAATACTGCAGGGAAGAAAGCAAATTTGTTGTTAAATGTGTCCATGCTTGTTTGTAGGCTCATGTAGCTTAAATCTAAATCACAAAATTTGTTTGGAAGCTTTTTGCCGGCTAGTGCAGACAGGGTATATTTACAAAGAAGCAAAAAAATCCACATCCAGAAGGAAATGAACAGTAAGAGATAAAATTGGAATATTTGAGAAAACACTAAAGTTAAGTAAAAGAAAAACACTTTAACTCTGTTAATGGAATACTTTTTCTTTTAGGGAACTGGAGAGTTAATCCATTTACAGGTAACATGGTATTTTCCAAAATACATTCTCCCACATGTGAGAGTAATGATTTGGTGAGAAGAAGATTAATGTCTTACCAATGCCATGTTTATATTGAACATTTATAGCTTTATATGACTAACAGAATGATTTATCAGTGGCTCTGAAATAGTGTAAACATGTCATCCAAATCTTTGTACAGACTTGTACAGTACAAGTCAAGAGCCTTGAAAGCAGTGCTGCAGAAAGGGACCTGGGGGTCCTGGTCACTGGCAAGTTGAACATGAGTCAGCAGTGCCCTGGCAGCCAGGGGGGCCAACTCTGTCCAGGGTTGGCACAGCATCACCAGCCAGGCAAGGGAGGGGATTGTCCTGCTCTGCTCTGCACTGGGGCAGCCTCACCTCCAGTGCTGGGGGCAGTTTTGGGTCCCATAATATAAAAATGACATTAAACTATTGGGGAGTGTCCAAAGGAGAGCAACGAGGACAGTGAAGGGTCTTGAGGGAAAGCTGTATGAGGACTGGATGAGGTCACTTGGTCTGTTCAGCCTGAAGGAGACTGAGGGGAGACCTCACTGCAGTTACAACTTCCTCATGAGGGGAAGAGGAGGGGCAGGCACTGATCTCTTCTCTGCCGTGACAGTGACAGGACCTGAGGGAATGGCCTGGAGTTGTGTCAGGGTGGGTTTAGGTTGGATGTTAGGAAAAGGTTCTTCACCCAGAGGGTGGTTGGGCACTGGAACAGGCTCCCAGGGAAGTGGTCACAGCGCCAGCCTGACAGAGATCAAGAAGCATCTGGACAATACTCTTGGGCACAATGTACGATCCTTGGGTGCAGGGCAAGGAGGTGGACTTGCTGATTCTTGTGAGTCCCTTCCAACTCAACATATTCTGTGATTCTGTGATTCTACATGCACTACACAGGATCTCTAAGATCAATTCTACAAAAGAATTGGTATTTACATTTGTTAGGATAGGGGATACCAATGTGTTTCACATTTCTACAATCATTACTCAATGCAATAGTAACAGAAAAGAGAGAAGAAAGAAACATTAAATGAAGAAACTTAAGATCAAACCTAGGATTTTTAAAGGATTAAACTTACTTCTTTCTCACTGCAACTTATTATGAAGTCTTATCAGCCACGTGGAAAAATGCACTCCCTCTTACTACTCCTAATTCTACACCCAGAAAGGAAACCATAAAATACCCTTTCTTTCATTTTTCTTTTTCTTTTCTTTTTTTTTTTTTTTAAGAAGGCAACCAAGATTGTTCTAATTAGCAGCAGGAGACTGAAACCACACTAGAATATTGCTGAAATATAAGCTTAAAGCATTTTGGAAAAGAACACAAAATACCTCAATATGCTTCCTTGTTTAAGACTGAAAATGGAATACCTAATTTATGTCACAAATCTGTTTGTGGCAAAGACTCATGTAGTCTGTTCCTTCAAAATGGTGGAAAACTGTAGTATTTAATCAGAGGAGAAATAAGCTCAAAATTCTTTCAGCATGACTGAATTCCTATTTAGATCAACTGCATTTAGAATATTTTGGCTGATTTGATTGAAACTTCTTACTGCCTTGAGCACAGGGATACAAAAAATTATTGTCAAGAACCAATGTCATGGAAAGCATGGACTAGCAAGTTGTAACTTGCTGGATAATAGGAGACCCTACTGTGTTCTTCTATTGAAACAGAGAGCTGCAGAGTTTTCATAACTTAAATGTCTGTGTACTTTAATACTCTAGAGGTACAAAGCATGTAGTCAGATGTTTCATTTGATAAACTGCCAATGCATTTCTCATTGTCCACTTCTTTGCTAGGAAAAAAACAAAGTATAGATTTGGGTAGGAAATGTAACAATCCTGATGCAGCTGTATTCAAACTTGCATCCCTGGAAGTGCTGACAGTAAGTAAATTCGTATGAGTTCTTGAATTTCTTATCTGTATCAGTCATCAGACCCATCAGTCATGATGACAAAACATTCTTAAAAAATGAAGTAATGCAAAACATGTGAGACCCAGAGGGTTTTCAGGGAGCCTAGGTGGTCTGCTCACCTTTCCTGCATCACTCACATCTTTATCTGTTTGTTCATAATGTTAGAGGAAGTTTCTGTTTTCTGGAAACATGATAGGGCAGACATATAGCTAGGACTTACACAGCATTAACAGGGCTGCAAAAGTCCAGAAAGAGTACCTTGGGAAGAAGATAATGTGTAGTCCATGAGAAAGAGACCAGCAATTGGGCAGTGCGACACCCTTGAGTTGAATCTGTTACTTTTTCCCTGGAATTACTGACAAATTTGAATTCTCTGTACACATCCAGTCCTTACGAATTTCTGTAAGGCTATCTATAAAGGGTTAGTACTAATGACCTTAAAACTTCACTCCAGCATTATGGTATATAGACTGGGGACGGTGTGGCTGGACAGTGCCCAGGCAGAAAGGGTCCTGGGGGTACCGGTGACTGCAGCTGAACATGAGCCAGCAGTGTGCCCAGGTGGCCAACAGGGCCAAGGGCAGCCTGGCCTGGATCAGGAATAGTGTGTCCAGGAGGAGCAGGGAGGTCATTCGTCCCCTGTACTGGGCACTGGTGAGGGCACACCCTGAGTGCTGTGTCCAGTTCTGGGCCCTCAGTTTAGGAAGGACATTGAGACACTTGAGCATGTCCAGAGGAGGCAACAAGGCTGGTGAGGGGCTTGGAACACAAGCCCTGTGAGGAATGGCTGAGGGAGCTGGGGTTGTTTAGCCTGGAGAAAAGAAGACTCAGAGGTGACCCTATCACTCTCTATAACTTCCTGAAGGGTGCTTGTAGACAGCTGGGGGTTGGTCTCTTTCTCCAGGCAGCAACTGACAGAACGAGAGGACATAGTCTTAAGCGGTGCCAAGGGAAATATAAGTTGGATATTAGGAAAAAGTTTTTTACAGAAAGGGTGAAAAAGTACTGAAATGGTCTGCCCAGGGAGGTGGTGGAGTCACCATCCCTGGATGTGTTTAAGAAAACACTGGATGTGGCACTCGGTGCCATAGTTTAGTTGAGTTTAGGGTTGGGTTGGACTCGATCTTGAAGATCTCTTTCAACCAAGTGATTCTGTGATTCTGTGATATTTAAATAATCATTAAGAATTATTCAAACAGCATATACGGGTTTGTTTCAACATGTCAGTCAGCATTATATGATTTCTACAGTTTTATTCTGCCTGTACACATGTAAGAATAAGAGGAGAATAATCAAAGAATCATTATCAACATAAGCAATCTAACAATGAAAGATGGACAAACTTTCTGCTCTTGTAATTTCTAGTTTCATCTGCACATTGCTGGAACAGTCATCAGACTAAAGATACTAAACAGAACAGTAAGAAATGCATGAAAATTATATAAAATAACATTTTGGTTTTATTGTGATGGCCTTAGACAAAAGGAATAACAATGTTGTCTATAAATGCTTAATTCCATCCCTTCATATCCATATAGTAGCAATAATTAGAAGCTCACATATGATTTTATTCTGCAGGACTTCTATTTCATTCAACATGGTGTATCGTTACATTTGTCAGTGACTTCTCTAAAAAGCTCATTAGATCCTTGCTAACCTTGCAAGACCTTAACCTATTGAAAAGAAGCTCATTTTCCCCGATTTTTCACAGCAGTAGTCTGCAAAACCCTTTGTGAGCTGGGCTTCTGAAGCCCAGGGTGGGGCCAAAATCTTTGTTGGAGCCTTCAATTTACATCTAATTAAGTCTATGAATAAGCAAACTTCGCTCTTTGCCTGCCATAAATGCCATGCTCTTTTAGATTTTCAATAGTCACACATTCACTGCTAAAACCAGTGATGAGCTATGAGCATAATCTTCAATAAAACAAACTCCCTGGTATCCACTGGTAGAATGGATAAAGCAATTTTCAGCACTGATTATAGCTTCTGTGCTTTAAGACATTGTCAGCACTAATCTTTTCCCAGGGTTGGGGCCTCCTTTCTGCTGCTTCTTTACTTCTTTGATTATACAGCAGCAATGCTAGAATTATTTATATTAGGACTTTATAGTCATGCATATCATAAAGTAAATGTACCATGCATTTATATGCAAATTTAGAGACAATATTCATATTATACTTCTCCTATTTTGCTCCTGGTTGGAAATCAAATTGTAAGGATTCAGCATGAATAAAATTAATACAATTATCAGCACTTTCAGTTCTTAATTTTTTAACAGTCCTGCAATAGGTCTTGTTCCCTGAGATTCTCAAATGCTTCAATAAGGATACCTAAAGACTGCAGGTGTTTTCATACTGAAAAAGTTTGATGAAGATTTCAAGCATTCCTGTCTTGATGGTTAAAATTTAAAAATGCAGAGTTAAATGCTGATAGCCAGAAACATTTAAAGAGAACCCTAAATCCATTAATACTGTTTGACTGTAATTTTATTTGAAAGCCAGTCTCAGTTTTGGGGGATCTGCCTCCATTTGTAAGAATGTTTGATACGTGACTTTTTATTGTGAAATATAAAGAGCAGTAAAACAGAAAAGAAAAATTCATGGAAAGACAGCAGAAAAAGAGCCTGAAGATGTTACTGCAAATTAAGAAAACAATTCATCCTAGAAGAACAGGAAAAAAACCCCATTTTATCACATTACTTAAGAAGCAAGATCAGGATTGCTGTAACATCTGGTGTGGGCTCACACTGGTTTCAATGCCAAATGAGCTCTTCTGTGCAACTATATGGGACAGGAGCTAAAGTCTGGTAGGCAGCAGATTTGAAAATGGCAAGCAGATTTTTGCTCATTGCTGTTGAATTGATCATATTTCCATTCTATTCAACACCACCAAACAAAATTATAAATGATAGCTACTTACATTCTACATTCAATTTACAGTCATAAAGGTGTTGAGAGTTTAAGTAGAGTCTCCTTAACAGACAGTAGACAGCCATAGATTCCTTACTAAATTACCTAATTTTTTCCTGATCCCAAATTTGCCATCCAGCTAAGAACTAATTTTGCAGCTTAGTGCAGTCAGACAAGAGCATGAGGACAATCTCATGTTCTTTAATCTTGTCACTTATTTTAATAGGTGACACCAAAATCCTGTGGATACTTTCTAAGCCCCAAGAGTTCAAATAGATTTAAGACAGCAGCTTTCTGACTTGACTGTGTCAGCAGGTGAAATACAATGAAAAATTGAGAGAAGGAATCTCTCATTTGTCCAGTCACCCAGCCAAAACTGGCTTTTGTATAATCTTTAAGGATTGTTACAGCTCATCTTTGGGCAGTACTTTTAGCAGCATAGGGGCTGCACTCACACACCACTGTGCAACTGAGGGGGTTAAGTCAAGGCCCTCTTGCCAGAAGCTCCCTGTACTTCAGTAGCAAGAGGCTCCATAAATAAACAGTTTTGACAACCCAAAATCCGAAGAAAAAAGGTGGTCTGGAGGGATCTAATGTGGCATGATCATGATAGAAGAAGCAAATTTACAGAGATACTGTCCAAAGCTAAGACTAATTAGGAGAAAGAAACATCTGTCTGCCCCAAAAATAAAATACATTGGACTGACATACTGTAACACATATGCATAATTATTGTGTTGCCTAAAAAAATGGAAAGAAAATGTCAAGAAACATGAAAATTTTTGATAGCAAAAAATTTAAACAATAAGCATGTATGATATTACCTCTTCAAAATCTGATTATTATTATTGACATTCTGTGTACCCTTCAGCTCTGATGGTACTCATACACAGACAGTGGTGAGCCTGGCAGCTGTTTTACCACCATTTTTCAAGTGGCATTTTCAGGCAAGAACAGGCATAACAACCTAGTGCTGTTTCTTCCTGTATTGCATGTTATTGAATCAGAACCAATTAGCTCTTAGCCAGTGTATTTCTTCCATAAGATCCTTTCCCTGTAGTACTCAGTGACAGCAAGGGAATGCCCTCTTTGATATGCATTTACTGATGTCTCTCAGAGACACGGTGCTGTTTGTATGCCCAAATCAGAGCACCACTGGGAAGGGATGGACCTCTCCTTTCAGCAATTTCTCTTCTCTCCTGCCTCACGGAGAGAACTTGTCAAAGGCTGTTGCCAGAGCAACTGAAACCTCTCACAAAATACCATTTCTGATGTGAGACAGCTGTGGCCCTGGAAAATAGAAAAGCAGCTATTTTTAAATGGCTAGTGTTGAAGTAACTGGTTATGAAAATGCCATACTATGATAAACAGTAAGAAATTACAGTTTCAAGGGTGATGGGATCATCTCCTGTAATGCTGCTTTCCTGATAAATACAAAAATAATCTACCAAGCAGTGTTTATGAGGAGGCTTTCAGGGTAAATTCAGCCCTTCTCTCCACAGATGAAAAAAGCTCTTGATATCGTAAGCCTCACATCTCAACTGTGAGACAAGTTGAAGGGACTAGCTGAAAATCTTCATCAGTTCCCCATGCATCTGTCCAGGGAGCAAGAAGGGGCAAGAAACCAAGCTGTGCAGAACTTGAAGAACAGCAACAGAAAAGAGGCTTTTGGGTCTTGAGGTTGAAGACTATGAGTATGCCTTACTGCTTTTCTATGTAGGCTAAAAATAACACTTCCATGCAGCTTTCTTTTCCTGTTTGACTTAGCATTCAGAGCAGATCTTCAGTGAGGAAGCAGTTCCCTTTCAGTCTTTAGCCAGAGAAGATGCATTTAGGCTTATCAAGTTTTTTTAAAGTGACTGAGGACTATCTGAACAATAACAAAAAAGACATCTTTCACCTAGTCATTGATTTTGTCTTTTTTAAAAAAACTTTTTATTTTACTGTATTTTATTTTATTTGGGATCAATTTCAAGTTAAAGTTGGTGAAGGTGTTGATTAAGAAAAGGTAAGAACATATATAAGCTGAGTTATAATATATACAACAAGTGGCATTGAGTTATTTAACCAAGCTATTTTCCATCCTCACATTGCACAGGTTCCCCATATTATGCTGCAAGGCACATGAAGGTAAAGGCAGCTACTCACACTGGATACTTCAATACATTACATTCAGGAAAATGGGCTTATATTGAAAAGTGACTGTGATTGGAGAGAATTTCTAGGACAGCAAATGTAATTTCTCATGTTTCTTGGAGTTGGAAGCAGTGACAAAGAAAAGCTGGGTTGCTTACAAACATCATTGACACCTAGAGCCTCCTTCTGCTCTGATATAGAAGAAAATGAAGGAAAGAGTGGTAGGATTAGAAAGTGAACATTGACTTTTGCATTTATTGTTCTAATGGGGGATATCAAACTGCAAGGTGCTGAGCTTGCTGCCCATTATTAGACCAGTCCTGTTGATTTCTGTGACCCTAATAATTTACTATTTACTTTTTATTTTGAATTCCATCCCTGAAGATTTTGCTGGATTAGGATGACAATGTTTGATATTTGCAGAAACAATTTCAGAGCTCTCTCAGTGGTATATTTTTTTTCAGAAGATATAACTGACATGATACTTACTTCAGACCTGTTCAGCTCTGGTTATGTTTCAAAGTCTCCTGACATCAGATGTCACGACACATATGTCATCTGAAAAAAAGTATTATTCTTCATGGGAATATTGCTAGGGTTTTTGAAGAGTTTAGGACTCTATTATGCTATCATTTGTCAAATTAATTAAAAAGTAGCTTCCTATTTCTCTTATTCACATTGAAATGTCATCAGTACTCAGAGGCATAACTAGAAGTATGAAGAAATGGATTTTAGTCTCACAGCCATGTTAATCAGGAGTCAGTCCATAAAAGTTAATTTATAGTATCAAACCCAAAATGAATAAGCATCGTTAATGCAAAGAAATCAGCACAATAGTCTTGAAAATTGTTAGTAAGAGCTACTGGGAACTTTATTTTGATCAGATTTGTTCACCCATCCCATGTTACATGGTCTCCACTTTATGTTGTGTTCCCTGCTTTCCCTCCTTCTTCTAAGTGAAAAATGTTTGTTTCCTTTAAAATGCAAGATTATCAATATTTGCATTTCCTGCATGGGGTGTGCCTTTCCTGATATCCCACTTCAAGGATCAGGAAAAGAAATTTGCTATTTTACAGAAAGTGTAGTTCACTACAAGGCAATGAAAGAGAGTTTCTAAAGTGGGATTTTCTTTATGGGGTTCTGAGCCATTTCCATTTGAATCAACTTAATCTTACATAGTTTATATATCTTTAAAAAAATCCCTGTTAGCAATCTTTGGATACAAATGTAAGTACTGGACAGAGTGCATTTCAAAACATCTGGAATGTAGCTATGAATACTTTTTAAAATGGTGTCTCAGCTGTCCAGCTTCAAAGTGCCCCAGCACCAGAGCACTTAACTTAGAGCATTTGTGTTTACTAAACTTGTAATTTCTGGACATATATTTGAAAAATCCCTGTATCATTAATGTTGTTTCTATACTGATCACTTTTAAAGACTGGAACTTTGATCACTTTATTGCTTGTTTAGATGATACTATTACAAACATCGAATGGCTATTACATAAAGTAAAGGGGTCATTGTGTCCATCTTCATTTTCTCATTTCTCCTCTTGTAACAAATTAAGGTCTATCCAGTTGACCAGCTTGCATAAATTGAAAAAATAATATAATTGCAGAAACAACACCTCTTATCCAGAAGTTGTTTTGGGTTTTTTTGTTTTTATCTCCATAACTACCTCAGCCAAAAAACAATGGCATAATAATGTGTATGCACTTTCTACATTATTAAAAAGTATGTCAGCCCTTTGACCTCATTCTTTCTATGGATCCAGTGCAGCTATTTATTCACATGGTATTTCCTTGCCTCAGACATGATGATTCAGACTTCCACATATGCAAAGGTCGGAGACTGTTCCAGTGGCATTTCATAAGTCTTCACTATCAAAAGGGAGATATGTGTATCTACTTAGCCAGTTCTGAGAACAAATGCTCAGACAAGAAGCAAGAATTTACAGAGTCTGAATGGAAACCTTCTGTGTCTACCAAATATCTTGAGATAAACTCCTGAAGTACCTTTGATTATGTCAGGAAATTAGGTGGGAATTTGACTACTGACTTTAGGGCAAACATAGATTTGCTTGTTGTGTTAATAAGCCGAGCCAGTGTGCTATCTGATAGATGTCAGGAGATCAAGGTGCTCCACAAAAGGACCTTTGAACCATTTCCTCTGTCTTCAAGAGCTCCTTCAGACAACCTGGCTGGGTGAAGAGTGGAGAAAATGCAGGTTCTCTTCATTTCCCACATTCTTCTGATAGTAGACTGGAATAAAGGATCTTCTTTCTGAGGCCCTTAGTTATTAAAACCCTTTGTACCTTGCTCACTGTTCTCTCATGACTCTCCTTCCTTTGCCCCAAAATTTCCTTTTCATTTTAAAGTTGCTTTGGCAATTAGAATCTGAACATGTCCCAAAGTTGTTACTTTCCCAGTTGGTCATGAAGTCCAATTTGCAGTTATTGGGTGTTTTGTTTTAAACAGAATATATGCAAGCATTGTAATATTTTCTGTCTTTGAAACACAAGAGATTTTTTTTTTGTGAGATCTTTATCATAAATAGGTTTCTTGGACAGGAATATTTGCTTGGCATTAAGCAACAGTAAAGGGCTTTGCTTTCACTCAGGCTGCTTTAGAATATTTTAAAGGCTACAGGAAATTTTCTTTCTGTGATTTACACTCTATCTTAATTGTGCTACAGTATTTCCAAAGCAATATTGAAGGATGTTCTTTTGTGGGTAGCTAGGAACAAAAATGTCTTGTTTAATTTTTGAGCTATGTATACTTTCTTGGCAAAGATTAATTTGAGAGATGGAGAAAAGATAGGTTTTTTGCTCCAAGGAAGGGTTTTACTCTAGCAGATTGAATTTTGTTACTAGTACAAACTTTTTATAGTTTGGGTTCAATTATAAGAAACAAAACTTGGAGAACTGACATTTGTTTGGCTATTTCCCAGACTGTTGGTTTGACAGTTTTTTTTAAGTCTTGGTCACACAAGGCATCCTAGTGTTTGTCCTATATTTCTTATTTTTGGAAAGGAAGCCCATGTTGGGGTATATAAAACTCAGCATGGAAAAGGTGAGTAATGGAGAAGAAAGACTCTTGTTCACCTGAGCTTCTCCTGACTTGTGTGCTGTGTTTTTTTCCCTTTTTGTCAACTACTGCAACCCTGGGTATGGTCATAGAAGCAAGACTCTTTCTAAAAGCCTGATGAAAGGATAAAAATAATCAAAAACAGGGCCTCCATCAGACCCATTCTCAACTTACGTGCAGAACCCTGGCAAGGAGGAGCAGTGGTGTGCCAGGGGAATGGAGATCTCTATACAATATTGTATTACCAGAGTTTGGAGCATCTGAAATTAACTGGCATTTGCATGCTTCAGGAGGCTGGGAATCCTTCACTGAGCAAAAGTATTTTATGAAAATTCATTCTATTATTAAAGTAGCTTTGGAGCAGGTTTTTGACACAAAATCATGACAACTGCAGCTTTGTCCAAATGGATGCTTTCTTTCCTCTTTATTGCAACCCTGAATGTGGTAGTTGAGCTCAATTTAATTGATGTTAGAATTCATAATATAAGAGTCATGCAATATCTCCTCTGCTTATGTTTTGTTTAACTTTCCTACTGCCATTCAAAATACAGTATTATTATTTAAAAAATTCTGAGATTTTTTTGAGGTTTATGTGTTGAGCTGAAGTTCAACTTTACTTACAAGTAAAGACAACAAATAACATACTGCAAATGTTCACAAAGTTACACTGTGTTTTTTAGTAGATAATTTTTGCATTAAAATTCCATTCCTTCCTGGTACTTGTGCATCAGTTATGCTCAGCAAATTAAACTGAGGTGGAATTCTTATTATAATGACCTCTCTGATCGCTGGTGAAGGTTAGTGCATGCTGGCCAGATGTGCACAGATAACTTCCACCTACTGACAGTCACACTTGCCTCCACATGCATATGAATGCTTCCTGTTGTCATCAGAATTACCTCCATTCCACAAGAAGTTGGTTCATTTGCCACTGCCATGCTTCCCACTCCCCAAAGTGTGAAAATAAGACACTTCTCTCACCATTTTTGCATTGACAAGCCCTCTCCCACACATATTTCTAGCATTGAACAGGACATTTAGCAGATCAGTGAGTCCTCTATATGCCCCTTTTGAAATATGCTCCACCTCATTATTTGCAGAGCACTTTCTACAAAAGCTGATACTGCTTTACCTATGAATGCAGCTGGGACCACAGCAGCAAGGTTGGCACTTGCTTTCAATTCTCATAAAATGTACTTGCTTGCAAAGTAGTTGCTTTTCTTCCACAAAAGCTGTAGAGGTTTTAAGCACATTCACAGTGAACTCCTGTCAGTCTCTGAAATGCTCATGCTGATGGGCTGTGTCCATCACATGTGCACTGGAAGAATATAAGAAAATATGGAATATATAATAAAAGAGTAGATATTTCTAAGCCTATTGAACATGTAACATGCAATACTCCTGACTTAAAATGAACCCTATGAAGGAGAACTGCTGGTATGTTTATGTGCCTGTATAGCTGAGGCAGACTCACTTTCTTCCCTCTTGTCCCTTTTTGGCTCTGATAAGAAAAACAGTCCTTATTTAAAACACAGTTTGGCAGTTACAGCTGAAATGTGGACTTATGCTGACAAACACACTTAAAAAGGTGTCAAATTGTGTTTACACTTATTGAACTGCAAATTTCCATCTATAGAAGAATTTAAATGTTTTCAGTCAAAGTCTGCTTTTCTAGCCTAGACGAATTGGAAACACTGTCCTCTCCAAAACAAACTTATTTTTTTTCTATATCTGACCTACCTTTAAGAATTTCCCAATAAGCAGCTATTTGTCCAGTTTCTGGTTTCAATCAAGCCCAAACCCAACACTTTTACATTTCATAAAACTGTAACTGAAGATAGTAAATTTTCTTTGTCTATATGAAGTTGAATACAGCATACTAATCTTAAATTGCAGGGATACAAACCAGAACTGGAGTACCCAGAAACGGTTGATACCCATGTAAATCAAAATTGGCAAGGTTTTCAGCTTTTGGGTTTGCTCCAAAACTTTTAGTATTGCAAAACAAACTTCTTAGCTAGGAATCTTAAAGATGCTCAAAGAATCAAACATTTAGAGAAAGGAAAGGCTGTACAAATATTTGCTTATGATTATTACTGTGGTACTTTCAGATACAGGCCTTCAAACACTTAATAGACGTACTTAACTTTAGTGGGAGTACCTCCACTGAGTCAGTAGAAATACCCATCAGCCTAAAGTCAGACACAGATGTGTTTGCAGGACTGGAACTTCATATTTTGTATGACTGGTATTAAATTCACCTTCCAACTGTAGCTTTAAAGTTCATTTCATAATGGGACTCCTGGGGAAACAAGCTCAGAATAATTTATGGTCCTGGAAAAATATTTTGAGGTCATAACTAATGTGATAGAGGATATTTTCAAACTTTTAAATAACTTTTCCATTAAGGCAGGTTTAAAGACTTGTTTAAAAGAAACATGAAGCTTGATTTAAACATTGGAATATATTGCCACAGGGAAGGGAGTATACATGTACAGTTTTATGAATTAGATTTTGCTGAATTATCTTATTTACTGCCATCCTATCTCTGCATTTGCAAGGGGCTTATTTTGCAAATCACAAGAAGACAAAGTACAATTCATGCCTGAGGTGATCTCCTGTGAAAATGCATGACAAATTTATTGAATCTGAAATCTGGGTGTGCTTGCATGATATACAAGAGAATTCTTGGGTCTCAATTATCTTTGCTTTTTGTCCTTTCCACTGTTAGCAACACTGATACAAAGCCTGTAGAAATCCATCAGGTCACAGTGCCACCTGCCCTGGTGGCAGTGATGTGAGGGGAGCAGCATTGCACAGGACCCAGCTTCTCAGCTGAAACACAGCACTGCTCATAAAGCCGGAGTGAATGGGAAAGGGAGTGGGGGCCATAATCCCCTCACTGAGCTCTGTGCAAAAGCAGGATCAGATGTGGAGCTTGAAATGCAGTGCTGAAAGCTGAAGGAGGTGCCCGAGAAAGAGAAAAATGCAAGAAAGTGACAGCAAAGCCCTTTTATGGGACAGAGAATCATAGATCAGCTGAGAGGGAGAGCAAAGCAGTGGGCTGTAGAAGTATTTGGGAAGCATGCAGTGCTAACACTAAATCATCTTTTTGGGTAAGGTTGGTTGCTTTTTTTTTTCCTCAGATGATTTTTAATTTTAGGCTTCAAATTTAAACTTTTAGGACTTTTCTATGAGGCCAAGTGGAATGTCCTTGTCTAGTTCCACACAATACTAACAAACCTGAAAACTTACCCCCAGGAAATATTTTTCCCCCATTTGAGGAAGTATTTGTGGAAAAGCTATATAATGTAGGAAGACAGAAAATTAATAGGTTTTTATAAAAGCAGAAATGCAAAAAGAATTTAAGACCAAAGAAGATCTTCACCATAGGTTTCATTAAATAATCCTGGGAATACTGCATGAAAAGATGATCATTCTCCATCATATCCTCTGAGACTGCCTGGTAAGGACCACTGGAATATGCAATCTAGCAAAAACAGCAGAGGTGTTTTAATGCAGCCAGTACATTATGGTTAGGAGGTAAGGTTTACTAATGGAAGAGTCAGAATAAATAAAAGTGCCAGCTGGTATAAAGAGACTAAAATTCTTGTCTTTGTCTAGAGAAGAAGTCCCTGAGCAATTTAGAGAGGTGACCATAAAACTTTTCCTCTAGGACCTCTTTCAAAGTACAAGAAGCACTCTGAGGTCAGACGGAATAAATTCAAAGAGGTTCAAATGCCATGCAATGCTTAGAAAATTACAGACAGTGCAGTGTAAATTAAACAAAACACTTCTCCAGCCTCTGGGGTGTCACTAAAAGGTGCAAAGATGGTTTAAAGCGACCTTGCTTGCCAAGATGGCCAAGTGCTGTCCAGTTACTTTCTTATGCTGAGTATATTTCTTGGACACATATCTGAGAGACAAAGGAACTGAACTCTGTATAGACACAGAACTACTGAACATGTTCCTATCATCCTCCAAGTCACTTCATTGAAAGGAATGCAAACTTCCTCATGAATCTGTTCCAAACCCAGTTACTGGGACAATCAGACCTCTGTAGGCTGCATTCAGGATTTTTCTTCCTAGGAGAGGATGAATAATGTCATGACCAGGATTTACAAAACTCGTGTCCAAATATTGTTTGTGTTTTAACAAATATGGGGCTTGTATTTTTTTATCAGTAGTTTTATGACTCCCATAGCAGAGTTTGTAAGATTTATAGGCTTTCTAACTAACAGAGGTATATTTACACGTCTGTATTCACAAGTACTATTTTACTTTCATGACCACAACATTTACAAGAGATGAAGTTATGGGCAATAAATACTAAATAAATTAGTAGCTGCTTAATGAATATTCTTGTCTTTACAAAAGCTTGAGATGCCAGAATACTTAGGTACTCTTTCCTTTGCTTTTATTTGCTTCAAGATGTTTGAAATGTTATTATGTTTAACACTATAGAAAAGCAGAGCTTACAGGGAGAGGCAATATTTTATATTATGTCATCTGACTATTATACATTAGACCAAACATAAAAAAAGGATAAGCTTTGGGATCAGACTCTCTGCTCCAGATTACTAAAACCGTTGTTTTGAGCCCTACACTTTCTTTTCCATGGCATTATAGCAGTTTTACAGAAGTGGAGGAAAATTGGTACAGATTTAATGGGTGAAACTTATTCAAGTCACCATAGACATTGTTTAGTGGTCTTATTTTTGGTGAAAGACAAGTTTTAATGATTCTGCTAATATTTTCATTATCTATGACTGTGTAGAGCACTGATTTAGGTGCTCAATCCACCAAAGAACCCAGAAAAAAAAATCGAACAAAACCCATCATCTCAGGTCTGTGACAATAAAGGGTACAAACCTTGTGACTGACAGACCAATGCATGAATTAGAGCAAATGGTTATGTATTAATCCTTGGCAGAACAGATTAGTTTCAGGTGATCTTACCTTAAAAAAGTCATGATTAGTAGGGAAACAATAGTTCAGATCAAGATACGATTTTTTTTAAAATATGCAAAGTGACATCTGCATGTATGTGGCTTTTTGAAGATGCAGCAGAGAAAGTAATATCGAGGAAAATGGGAAAAGAAGGAGGAAGGAGGAAGAAAGCAAAGATGGAGATTAAGTAGTACTATGTGCTATGCCAATGAGATCAGATACAAAGCCATCATGTTTTCAGATTAAGGATTTAAAAATCCTCGTTGCATGGTAAAATACATGGTATGGTAAAAATCTTCATTATATGGTAAAATGCTACAATATGATTCAGATTTGTTAGGAGATACAAATAACAGTGTAGACAGATCACCAGTAACACAACTAAATCATGAGTGGAAAACAACTGTAAAAAGAATGTGTCTTACAAGCTAACACACTGAGAGAAAATAATCTAAACCATGTGGAATTCAACAGGAGGAAATACTAGAAATGGAAAAGGACTATTTGTAGGGAAACAGTAATGCTGAAAGAAGTTCTGTAATAAAGAGGAGAGAGATTCCCCATGTCACCAGAAAACTGATATAATAACTTACTCAAGAATAGAAAGTGTAAAGGGAGAATTATGTGACAGAAAAGGGAAGAGAGTCTGATGAGGACTTACTACCTTCACAACCTTCACAATGTGTCTTTATGAGGAAGATCTGCTGGTCTGTCTATCAAAGAAAGAAAGAATATAAGCAGCCAAAAGAAATGAAAAACTAGAGAAGTCTAAGGCTAGACTGTCTTACCTTATTCATATGGCCTTTTGAAATCAAAAGGCAAATACTATGAGCAAGCCAGATGCAGTTTGATCTTCAAGAAGTATTTGCATGTGAAACTTAGATTTCTTCAGGTAATGTGCTTCACTGAGTCACTGAGCTGGGACTCAGAAGCACTACCAATAGTATTTCCAATATTTCCCTGGCTACAGGGAATCTTGAACATGCTCATTTCTCTGCATACTATCACTGCTTTTCTCTCTTATTTATTTAGTTTGAACACCCTTTGAGGCAGAAACTTATTCTTGCTGTGCAAACACACTTAGCCAGGGACATGTTTTTGAAGGGAATTTCTAGATACAGTTATCACACATCAATACACTTTCAAGATAGCTTTCTAAGCACATATTCAGAGAACAGGTTACTTGCCTTAACATCATCAGTGAGGTCTAAACTCCACTCCTGTTATTTCACCTTTTTCTGGACTAAAACCAGAAAAAGGTTTTATTTCTGGTTTTAGTCCAGAAAAAGGTGAAGGGTTATTTTGAGAAGGGTTATGTTCATTTGAGAGGGAGATCTTTGGATTAGCTGGATTTGAGTAAAACACTGTAATAAGTAATTTCTCTACTTATCCACAGCTGTATCTTTCCACTATAATACTGTGTAGTATTCTATTATCTATTAGTTCACCATCACAAGTGAAATACTATGTTGCTACAAGAGCACTAAAGATAATTAAGCAGAAAGTAAACTTTCCCAGGAAGTTTATGAAGTTTAGGATTTCATTATGAATGTTCACGGAATATTCTGCTGATGCAATTCAACTAATATTTTTGACCAGAATCACCATGTGGCCTTGGCAGCTGTGGTTAGCACTAAGCAGCATAAAATACTGAATCCTAAAGCAAAAGATTGCTTTGTCAGCTGAATGCACAAAGCATGAATTCCCAAAGAGCCTCAACAATGTATGAGATAACAGGAGAGAAATATTTCAGAACAGCAAGTTGACAAATGTGTACACTAGCATGCATACTCCAAGCATTTTGGAAAGAAATATTGTCTACAAAAGTCTGCGATCTGTTCTTAAAACACCATTCCTTGCATAAAATATTTTTGTACCTCTTCTTGTTTCAAGTTCATGAAATGTAATGCAATTGACCTTTACCCTGTAACACACCACTGACAACTACCTAATCAAATGGTGGGTGTTGGAGGATAGTTTTATAAAATGTTTTATGCCTTATTTGAGCAATGACACAAAATTAGAAAAGCCAAGATATTTTAATTATATTTTCAGTTTCAGCGGGTCTTTCTGGTAGATACTTCAATATCAAGTGTAGTGGGACCACTTGCTTTCCTAACTTGGAGTCATGGTGGAGGCCACACTCTATCAGAAAACAATTTGGTTTTAGATCCATTGTCTTCTCCTCTATTTTTGAGTGACCCCAACTGCTCACACTACTTTACTTTTGCTGCATGAATTTTCCTCTGACCCAGCTCTCTCCATCTAAGTCAAAATATGAAATTGTCTCCACATCTTGCCTTCTGATGTTTCTCATTTCTACTTACACAAAATATTTCCTAAACTGAACCTCTGGGGAGAGATTTTTCATGCCATGTAAGAAGGTTGGAAGTGCATCAAAGGGCCCTGAATATTGTATCTGGTGGGAGATCTATTCCAGTGCTTTATTATTTTACAGCTGGGAAATCTTCCCTTGTGTCTGACCTGAATTCCCTGTACTGCAGGTTGAGCACACTTTATTTTTTCTTGACCTCCAATACAGAAGAAGAACAATTTGTTTCTAACCTTTCCACAGCAATCTCTGTGTATTTAAACACTGTTCTCACATCTCTCCTCAGTTCTCTCTTCCCTAGACTAAACAAACCTCATCTTTTCAGTCTCAGAAGTCACATTTTCTGGGCTTTTGATCATCTTTGCTGCTTCCCTCTGGTTCAAAAATTTCTTAAAACGGCTGCCCAAGGCTTAGCATAAGGCTCCAGGTGAGGTCTTGCCAGAGCTAACTGGGAGAGTTACGATGCATACTTATAACATGTCTTACTCATTTTTGTACATCAGTCATTATATTCAGTTTGTGATCTACTAAATCTCCTAACCATTTTGCCCAGAAAGGCCATTTAACTACTTATTCTGCATCTTTTAATCGTGAAAATAATTATATCAATGTTTACTACTTTGTGCTTCTCCTTATTTATAGGTGTAGAAGAAAGAATTACAGGTGACCTTGCCCCTGATAAGTCTTGAACAGTTGTACTAATTACCAAGGTAGATGAACAGCCTTGCCCTTAATGGATTGCAACTGTGACTAATAAAGATAAGTGTGATGAAAGGGGTGTGTTGGTTGGTCAGAGGATGACTTTGAAGAAGGAGATAGTGAAGGAACACCTGGAGGAAGTGGGCCTTGAGGAGGTAGAGGAGCCCTGAGGAAGAAGGGACGATCCAGAGAAACACAAAGAAGAATGAAACAACAAAGAGAGCTGCTGCAGTAAAAGATTCGCTGTGAGATCAGTCTGGGTCTGATGGAGTTAGAGGCTGTTGTTGGAGCCTGCAGTCATAGTTGAGCTAGGTAGAAGCCCGTGGTCAGAGGTGGCAAGGAAATACTTGCAGTCATAGTCCAGCAAGAAATAACCAGCAGATAGAATCTGCAGTTGGACCCTCCAGAAGGAGCTTGCTGCAGCCAGAGTCAGTGAATAGTTGGAGTCAGGATAACTGAGCTAGAAAGAAGAATAAACTGGGACCCTTTTCATGTTGTTAAATGAGAGTCTGTGTCTTGGCTCATTTCTACCCCTAATGAGAGGTCTGCTGCAACACTTATTGAAATATAATTTATTTATTTAGTATTTCAATATTAAAATAAAATACCTTTTCCCCCAGCATCCAAGGCATTGGTGGAAATACTGATTTAGGAAAAGAGCTTCCTAAACATGCTTTACACAGCCATTTCTTTTGCAAGAGCAATATTAATAGCTGTCATTTGGGTACAGTTTTCTAACCAGTTTTCCAGTTCCCATATTATGAGATTTACTCTGCCACATATCCCCAAGTTGCTTATATCATCTAAGACCAAATTAAGATAACCATATACTATTTCTTTAGTATCCGCATGGCAAATTACCTTGTTATAAAAGGAAATTAGATTAGTACTACGTCACTTGTTCTTTATAAGCTCACCTTGCTATTAACTTATTACCCTGTGGCCTTCTTGTAATTATAAATACATGGTTTAAGTATGCAGTTTGATAGTTTTCTGAGAATGGAAGTTTAGTCAACCTGTCGCTGTTTTGTTTCTTTATTAAAGAAACCGGGGAAAATGGCATTAGGCTGCCTTTTGAGGGATCTGCTCAACTCCCTTTGGTACAAGCCACAGCAGCATCAATTTCAGAGCTGGTGACAGAAGGGCACAAATAGGCAAGAGTGGTTGCACTGGAGACTTTTCAGGTGACACTGCTACATGTCCAGGACACAGAAAATACATCACAGAAAACACACTTCACTCCTTGTCTGACCCAGCTGTCTCACCCAAGGCTGAACATGTTTGACACGTTCCCTATTACAATCATAAAATCATGGAATCACTAAGATGGAAAAGACCTCTAAGATAATCGAGTCCAACCTTCTTTATTGTGTTAACCTGAGTAACAGGAGTTTTAAGCTATATTCTACAGAGTCTGAACACCTTTCTTGATGGGATCCTAATGAGAGGGCATATTC
Organism: Trochalopteron elliotii; assembly: GCA_024734555.1. Taxonomy (NCBI): domain Eukaryota; kingdom Metazoa; phylum Chordata; class Aves; order Passeriformes; family Leiothrichidae; genus Trochalopteron; species Trochalopteron elliotii. The sequence continues at coordinate 262,029 of JANPWX010019695.1, read as the reverse complement.
TGGTGCAAACCACTGAACCTGGATAAATGCAAGCCATTCTTCCCTGTACAGATGCTCAGTGTCTCAATGCCAGTTCCCCAGCTACCTCATGCTGCATAACATAGGTGCTACTCGCTTTTTAATTTATCCATTCATTTTTCCTCATCATTCTGATAACATCAGATTCATTCTTCATGCTGCCCACCAGCTCCCCCCTTGCCAGCCATGAGACTGTGCCACTGATACACTGAGAAGAGGCAGCCATGAATCACCCCTAGCAGGTATGTTCTCAACTCTTCTGAAAGCAGCTCTGGAAGTGGCTGTGAGCATGCAGCAACCTGCCCATCTCTTACTGATGTGGGTGACTTGTGGACACTTGCAAGCAGGCAGCAGCCAGCCTGCCTGGATATGCTGGCATTGTGTTAGCTCTCTTTAAGTGCTCAGGCACACAGCAGCTTGGATGCTCCATTAGGCACGGCCCCATTGTGTCTGGGGCCTTGTTTTCAGGTTCACTGTCTGCCTAGACAGTGCATTTGGTCTTAAAGAGAACCTTGCTGCTCTGCCCCACAGGCAGCATGGGTAGGTCTGAGGGTCTCCTTTACATTTGAGTACACTGCTGTAACTCATTTGGGAGACTGCATGCAAGGATTCAGACCACTTCACATCGAATTACTGTTATGAAAGTCTCAGCAACCACAGAAACAAAAAGTCATACAGATTAATTCAAATATACACCAAATACATATTGTGACTTCAAAAAAAGTCATTAATGATCACATTACTTATTCTTCTACCTAAATAGTTTTCTTCTTGAACACTTTCCAAATAATAAATCTTTCTTTGATGTGAGAATGTGCCTGGATCTCTGACATTTTTTAAGGGAGACATGGAGAGACCACTTGTTGATTTTTGAACAGGATGCATATGTTAAATATCTCTCATCTTCAGAGATGGTGCTGCAGTTGGCAGGCTGGGTAAAACATAAGACCTGATATTGACAGGACACAACAAGCAAAATCCTCATAATGTCAGAATAGTTTCATAAATGGTAACAAAAAAAAAAGGTTATGAAGAACACACTACTTATTTGAGTCCTTGGCCATCTTAAAAATTTGAATGAGTAATGGAACTTCATTACCTGCAGACCCAAAAGTCTAAGTATGAAAATTGCAAAGGGATCTTTTAGACTTGACTGTGCAACCAGAGAGCTTGCATAGAAATGAAGTATAAAAATCTTCCATTAATTATAGTGTGTTTTGCTTTTCTCCATATGTAACAAAAACTTTCCTGACACATATTTTCTAGCAAGCATGTCAGAATTCCCCTTTTTCTGTAGTTTTGTGGCTATGAGAGAAATGCTCATGACAATACAGGGATAACCCAGAGAGTGTATAGTGAAGCAGACTTCAGTACTTAATTGTTGTTCCTATTCCATTTCTTCAGAGATCCTCTGAGAGAATGGAATGTTCTCTGCCTTGAGTTACAATTTTTACTCTTCAGTCTTGCATCATATCACAGGGAATTTTCCAGTTATTTTGGTGATTTCTTGTCTTTGGTTCCAGCTTTCCTAATCAAAGACTTCAGTAGCCTGCAGTGAGGGCATACAATGATGAATACGTGAGAAGTTCATTAATATGCTTCAGCTCTTTGCTACAACTATGTGCATGTACAGTATGCTCCCACTGGACTTTCTCTTTCATTTTTGTGTTGACAGAAAAAAGAAATTGAACAATTGCATCTCTTAATTTGTAACTTTTGAACTCCTCAACTCTATGTTTGTATTGATACTGTGTCCAAATATGCAGTCAAGGATTTGATTATTTGCAAAATAAAGTGACCTTTTTGAGTCCCCACAACTCCAGATTACAAGATATGTTTACCTGGCTGAGCCCTGAAAGGACAGATTTATTTCAAAATAGCTCAACCCATCCTACTATAAGATGTATTATTCCCTCATAATAGGGGAGGGAAATTAAAGGCAATGGGAAGCTTGTTTAAAGGCCACTCTAACATGAGTCATTAAATGGGAGAAACTGACACACATAGCTCTATCTCAGCCCTTAATCAATATGAAATTGCACTCATAATTACAGCCTGTGAAGGAACAAGGTTCCTTCAGCCATTCTGTTTCTCATGGGTTTGGGAAATGGCAAGATTAGGATTTTTTTCCAGAAACCTATACCAGTATTTGTTTAACACAAATAATTTTTTTTTAATTTTATTTTTTATTCATTTAATCACTTTTGGTGCTGCTCTGAGTTCTAGCAACCCAAAGGAACAACTATCTCAACTGAGATTTCAAGGCTAAAACCAAGTGAGTGTGGGAGTCCTTCAGTGGCTTCCACAGCTCTGTTTTAACTCTGTTGCAGAATGTCACTCAAACCCCATCTTGACTTCCCAGTCTTCTCAGAAGACCTCCATAGCAATGCCTATCAAGTTCTTGGAAGAGAGGTAATTCAGACAGCAGAAAAAGAAGGGAATGAAGGCAAAAGGCAGGATAAAACTGGCAACAAAATGAGACCAATGAAGGAAAGGGTAGACAAAGAATATATCTAGGCACAGATTCCTTTCAGCATCTGAACTCAAGTTTTGGTATAAAGTATTTACAAAATCATGTCCACACCTTTTATCTTCTTACCTGGCCAACAAGATACCCACTTGTTGGACAAAGGTAACAGTCCACTTCCCCAGCCTTTGGTATCTGCACAGTAAATTGTTGACCTGTATTCCTGATCCTACTTTAAGAGTGAAAGGTACTGTTTATGGAGTGATAAATATAACATTTTTCAGGCAGAAATTTCTTTTCAGAAATAATTAGACAATACAGCATTGTTCCAGAACATAAATTGATATGAGAATAGAGTACTTGCAAGCACATGTGCTCACAATTCATGTTGATCCTAGGCCTGAGGACAAGTGGTGGGAATGTGGGAAGCACTATTTCCAAGCTGTTAATTCACTGTCTGTGATCAATGGCAGCAATTATTTGCCTGTCAGACTTCTACATGAATAAAGCATGATCAGGATACACTCCCTATCCCCTTGGTTCTCTTTCTGTGCAGTATGAGAACAATGTCCCTGAGTGTTAATATAGGTTTCTCAACCAGCCAGAACACAAGTGGGTGTTCAGCAGTCAGAAAATACTTTAGCAGGGATGCAAATTTATTTACCACTCAAAAGCTGAGCTGTCAGGAATAACCAGACATTTACTGGGCAAAGAAAAAATAGTGTTGAGGAAAGAAATGGAAAAAATGAAGAAGGGAAGAGTAAGGGAGCACTAAAGAAAAAATTAATTCATAAATTTTCATGTGAGTAAAACAAATGGCTCCAAGTTTCAGGGATCCATTGGGAGTTTTCCTAAAAACAGTCCTAGCCTCTCTCCTTGTACTGGTTCCCAGTGGTGTAATTCCTGGTATACCACTTACCTGGGTAAGAGGCATGCTGAAGGGCTTTAAATATTTGGAAAGAAATTATCCAATGTGTGCCAAATTTTATCATTATTAGAGGAGATTAGACACTGCAGATAAAAGTCATCTTTCTCCTTGACACTGTGTCCCTAGAAGTGCTCTGCAGTTGTGTTGAACTCACCAAATGAGGAGCTCCATGGCCCATCATTTCCACTGATCTATAGCAGCTTTGTGGTTAAGGCATTCCACAGCCATTTCTTGTCTCTCTGCCACTGACTTCTCCTGACAAAACACAAATTTCTCAGTAGCTTAGCTCCTGATGTATAAAATGAAATATTTTTAGCATATACATAATAGAGATCAGCCCATTTAAGATGTGTTCACACAGTCCACAGTATTATACTTGCAGGGAAAAAAAAAAAAAACTGACATAAACAGTGTGTTTGTAATGCAGGAAAAGTAGATTCTTAATCTCCTGCTCCTGTCCAGCACCTACATTCCCCATTACCAACAGAGATACTATCTGCATCTAAAATTTCATGAGAGTGCATTAGAAAAAACCTGGACAAGCCTAACACATACCAGAGACTGAAGTAATATGCACAATTATCTTGCTGGAAAAGAAAAAATAAACACAATTATCTGAATAAAACCAGAACTTGCAATACTTAGATAAGGAGGCATACCAATTTTTATTTGAATGAGTTACCAATTCAGTGCTCGTATATCTACTTAAGCTGTCAAAACATTACATGCTATGGAATATATTATATATATTAGATGGGTCAGATTTAGGCCACTTCCTTCCCACATACAAAATCAGAGGTGCTTAAGTAGGGCACAGATTTTAAGCTTTTTCATGGCCTCCCATAATCCTACTCTCAACAATTCCTGTTGTAGAAGCCAGAAAGAGAACATAAGGCACCAGAAGGAATAATTTATATGTTTTTTGTTATTATTGCCTATCAGCCTGATGTTCTCTATGCTTTCCTCTGACAGAAGTCCTTAAACAGCCAGGCATGATATGGAGCAGATGACTCAATCATTTGACTACATCTCTCAATCTCCAGAAGTTGCCTGAGATTCTCCTGTACTTCCTGCATGTTGTCACAGTCTCTCTACCACTCTGTCACTTCCCACACCAGAAGTATTAACTTGATCTATCTACTGCTCTGTAATCTGCAGCCCAGCTGGCTCTTGTACACGAGGCTGGGGAAATGGGAGGAGACTAGGATGCTCTGAAGCAGATGAAAATGACATCTTAGTAGGGCTCAGAAAAATAAGAATGTAAAAAGGACCAGCACTCTGCCTCCAACACTGCCTAGGAGATGCTATTCAGGGAGCACACGTGCTCTTAGCCACTATCTCCCCACTACTCCACCCATGTCCAGAGTCATTGATTAAAGAATTCCCGTTAATTGTCTTTAATATAGTATTAGACTGTTTTTGCAGGAGTTCCTAGTTCCTTGTATCCTCTGCTGAAATTGTCTCAAAATTTGTGGCCACAAATTTCGGGATGATGAAGGGTTTAGTGAGTTAGCAGCTCTGCATTCACTTCATTGATTGCCTTCACATTTCCCACTGAGCATTCTCCACTCAAAGTTTAGAATTAGGTCCTTTAATATTTTAATACAGTCATTTTTAATTAGGTCCTTATTTTAATACAGTTACTTGACATCTTTAATCACTTGTCCTGCCTTTCTCTGAACCTTTTCTAACTGCGCTATGACTCCTTGTGATGTGAGAATCAAACATCAGACAGCACCCAGGATGTGTGAGATTTTGTACTGCAGGAAATTATGTTTTCTGTTATGATCTTGATACCCTTTCTGATGAATTTTGACTTTTTATTTCCTCTTGGCTACTACTGTATCTTAAGTTAATGACTTCAGAGAACTGCTGGTGAAGATTTCTAACTCTCTTCCCTGAGGTATAATTTCCAATTACAAGTTCAGAATCCCATAACTTCAGACCATTTTTTCCTCAAGATTAATTACTTCACATTTTTCACACTGACATTAATTTGATAGGTTTTTTTTGTCCACTCACTCAGGTTTGTGAGATTGTTCTGGAAAACAGGCCTACAAAAAACACTTCCCTCAACTGCAACATGCAACTGTATGGAATCCCTCGTGTGACTGGGGCACCTCCAGCAGACAAAGCTCTTGCAAATACCCTACAAAGAGACAACTCAGTGCACAGGAATATCTCCTACCTGAACAGGCTCTCAGGTGCTGGTAAACAGGAAGTTGAAACACCTGCATGCTTAGCAGGGATTGTCTGTATGACTGTATGTACATCTTGCATGAGTGTAAAAGTGTTGTTCAGCCATTTCTAGACTGACTAAATTGCAAAATGCTTGCATTTGAGTGGTTATGATTTAATCTTCAGGATCAAAGAAAAGGGGGGAAGAATTTCCCTGCCTGAACAACTATGAGAATTTTTCAGCTCAGTGAAGAGTTGACCACATATTTTCTCCTTCACTGGCTTCTGTGTGCAGTGACAGCTGCTCTGTCAGCTCCTCTGGCTATTCTGTTTGTTTGTTCAGTCCTTTGGGATCCGTCTTCTATGTCGGGCTACTCTTACCTACAAGGACATCAGAAGCTGTGTCCATGAGGATCCAGAAAACAGAAAGTTAAAGGAAGCGTTCTTTACATCCCATCATGAATTTAGGCACTGTAGTGTAATATAAGGCAGACAAATTAATTTCAGCTGTAATCACGGAGCCAGATTACATCACTGTTTTCAAAATTTCCCAATATAAGACAGATTTAGCAATGAAAAGTAGTGAAATAAGATCTGTAACTGGTCAGGGAAGATGGAACTCAGGAATGTCAGAGACAGGAGACATGTTAGAGTCTGTAAGAATCGTGCAAAGGGCTGTCAGAGTCAGAGTAGCAAACACCCTTTGGACTCCCAAATCTAGGAGCTGAAAAAGCAGCACACAAGCCAGTTGCTTTGATGGTCAGTGCTTTATGTGCTGCATGAACCTTGCTTCCCTTTATCCATTCTTTGTTTCCAAAGCTTGTACCAAAAGGAAATGCCTCAGAAAGAAACTTTGCAAGGAACATTTCAATCTTCAGTAAAGTGCGTGAAAGACAATTCAATCTTCCAGTGCTCTCCTGCAATATGGAAATTACTCATTCATCATCTTCACGGAGTTTGTCTTTCATTAAAAAAACCAACACAGTAAGATTATACCATAAAAGACAGATCATACATTCTGCCTCAGGTGACCACTCCTAGAATCCCTCTTCAAGGATGACTTAAAAGGATGACTCAAGGATGACTCTAAATTAACATTCCCTGGAAAAATAACCTGTTTCCCCTTAGGTGCTGTCTCTGCATGCCAGCAGCTTTCAGTTGAACCTTTCTCAGCAGTACAGATGCTGCTTCCAGGGCAAGGCCCTCAGGCAAACAGTGCCAGCCTTGAACAGGACAGTGAGAGCCTAATCTTGTTTCCTGGCTGTGACATATGGGGAGAGGCTGAGAGAGTTGGGATTGCTCATCCTGGGGAAGAGATGGCTCAGAGGGATTCTCTCAGTGTGTGTAACTATCTGATGGTAGAGTGCAAAGAAGACAGAGCCAGGCTTCCCAGTGGTGTCCACAGAAAGAACAAGAGGGCACATATTTAAATACAGGAAATTCTATTCAAACATAAGAAAAAGAGTTTTTTCACTGTAAGGCTGGTGTAACATGAAAACAGGTTGTCAAGGCAGATCATCAAGTCTGTATCCTTGGAGATAACTGAAAGCCCCAAGGGACATGGCCCTGAGCAACCTGCTTTAGTTGACCCTGTTCTGAGCAGGGAGGGGTGGATGAAACAGATGTCAAAAGCCCCCTCCAAACTCAACCCTTCTCTGTGATTCTCTGTGAACACTCATAGGCTTGCAAATATTAAACTCATTGCTTGGCTTTCTTGCAGATTTGTCACAGGATATACAAGGGTTTGAACCCTACTCTCAAGTGTGTGTGTTTGGGACAGTATTTATACCAAAACAACTCAGGAGAAGAGCAATAAACTTGAAACACACAGGTATCATTTATGTTTGGACTCCTCTGTCACATGCTGTAAGGCTGGCTTTCCACTCAGCAGAAAAAGGCAAAATGCCCCAGAACCAGCATAATAGCCATGTCTCAGCTATGTAGGACCATGTCTCAGGAAATAACTTGCATTTACTGCACATATATTTGCCTACAAATTTTAGTGGGCCTTGCTTAAGCACTCTGCTGAATCAGGACTAATATCCAGCAATAGTAACAGGCACTTCACCTCTACAGGGTGACCTACTTACTTAATTACACTAATACCTTTTAAGAGATTTATTCCTCTCCTGAGGTATGCATTTTCCCTGGTGTTTTAGGAAAGTCTGTGACAGATATTATGATGTGTTAAGTGTACTGCTAAAGATTCTGAATAGTCCCAGATAACAAAGAACACTTTTTCTTTAATGTGCTTTAGAGGAGTAAAGTAAATATATCTGGAAATTTAAGAGCACCAGTTGAAGTGTTTATGAAGTTGTACATGAGCTATTTGGTTGTAACAATGCTTAACTGTAATTTAGTGGTCTTATTTGCAACATTTTTTGTCTTTTTTATGACTTTTCTTTTATGGGACTAGGCAATTTACAGCCCTGTGCCACTGTGGGCTAGAGAACCATGCTACAAAGTTGAGATGCACCTTTTGTTGCTTCATATGGCAGCCTGGCTTCTACAATAGTTCTAGGTATGCTTTTACACAAGTATGTGTACAGACATCTATCAGCCTCATTCACCATCCTGAAGTAACACAGAGGGTTTAGGCAAAAAGAACCAAACTCTTTGAAGGCATTCAATTGCCTCACCAAATCCATTAAATGTTCATTACCAGAAGAATGTAAAGATGTAACCAGAGTACAAATACTGCTAATAAACATACCAGAGCTTACTTCTCCAGCAGATACTGGTGAAAACAGTTGTCTTTCTGACATGACCAAGGTTAGATGAGTTCAGCACATGTTGTAGAAAAATGTGATAACTATTGAGTATGTTTTTCTAAAGCAGGTGTTGAACTCCCTTGACCTTATTCACATCAGCTGGACAAATGGACAACTGTTTTTCACCAACAAAGTCCACGTGTGTGATCTTGACATCAAGTAGTTTCTGTGATTTTGAGAAAGCCCATGAGTAAATCCTCATGGAAATTTACAGCTTAATTATTTCAATAAAGTGAAAGCAAGCCCTGAACTAAACACCTTCTCCAACCTAAACTTGAAATTTATGAGATTTTTTGTCAAATAGTTTATTTGATGCCTCTTACAAGGTCACCAGTTCTCATTTTATTCTTTTTTTCAATCTCAACTACTTCTGAAATCCTTGCCCCCCCTAACCTCTATAATCCCATTCAGCCCATGGCTGACTCTAGAAGAGTAATTTCTTGGATATTGTATGATACTAGTTATCTTTCCTTATTTCATATCTCTTCAGGAAGGGTAAGCAAATTTGTCTCATTTTGTAACATGTCAAAATCACATAGTGAGCAAAAAGACTTATCTGTGCAGATATTTTCCTTCTGATTTTGGTTTTATTTCCTCCCAAGTTGTAATGGAGCTACCCTTTTCCAGAGGGAAAATATACTTTTCTATACAGTGCCTTTCAATGAAAGTTAATACCAACGTAGCCCACAAGGTTTTACCCTTTTTTTTGTAATTTTCAGATGCTTGGTTCCAAAGACCAAATAGTTACACCTTCCATTTACAGAGTACCAAGTTGTATTCAAAACAAACCCATTTTAATGTTCATATACACATGTAATAAAAAATATACTTAAACACAAGTGTTTCTAAGATATTATAACAGAAATTCTGTTCCCAAAGCAAACAGAATTTTACTAAGATTAATTAATGATCTCTCATTTTTATTCTTCTTCTTCTGATTTTTTATTTTCCCTGCCCCTAACTAGCCCCTTGATGAACAGTTATGAAGCAATTTGAATTTTTTTGTTTAATTTTGTGAATACCCACTGTGAGCCCTACATAAAAATTGGTTCATTCAGAAAAAAATTCATCATGAGCAGGGAGTTACTTTTATATTTTTCAATTTAGAAAAAGAATATGAAGTTAGTTCAATGTACTGTAAAGGCTGTTGGTTCCTAGGATTTTCAAGATGCGCGTCTTGTGAAAAAAAAAATTACTTCCTCCTGTGTTTGTGTTCAGCAGCAAAGGGAAGAAAACAGTTTTATAATGTGTATATTGGATTGGGATTTGGGACAGTGATAGAGCATGTGCAAAATAAATGTCTACGTGCTTTCAGAGTTAGCACTCACAGACTGGAAAAGGTTACTAAGCCTTCCTGAAAAGAGATATGGATATAGATATAGATGGTATAGATAAATATAGATATAGATACCGATGTATATAGATATGGATACATCCTGCTTTTCCCCATCTTTTTACTTTCTGGTATAAGAGCTAAGTGTTTTGTAAGGGAACTAATTTCTCCTTCCTGATACAGAACTATTTGTTCTATAATTAGTTTTACATGTAAAAGTAGTTACTTTTAAGTAAATACACACAAACATGTAAATACACTACAAAAAGAAAGGCAATGCATGTGCCAATGGGGTGGTCTCTGATAATTTGTTATTTTCCTTCTCTTTTCAGGCAGTTGTCTGGTTTTACATGCACAATGTGAAGCCCAGACACACGGTGTCTTCCTCCCTGCCACAGGAGCAGGGCTGCTGTGTCAGAACAGCTGTAGTCAGAACATTCACATGCTTTATTCTCTCTTATTGCTGGTGTGGCTTATCCTGGTTCTGTCCTTGTCCTTTTCGGGTCCAGTGCCTGCACTCCTGAACAGCACCACCTCTTGTGATAGCACTGAGGTTAGTCAGTTCTCACGTGCACAGCACATGGGCACCTCATATGGCAAGTGCTTTAGCTGACAGTATTTGAAAGGCTTATGTTTATATGTTCCTACAGAGCCAATACAATCTCATGTTCTGTTGGATACGATTTTGCCATGAAACTGCCCAGCCTGTGTTTAACTGGGGCTGACCAGCAGACCAATCAGCCAGGCAAGGAATAATCAGTGGATATTTGTAGTAAGTAAAGCAGTTCTCACAGTAAGGCCTGTCTTGCTCCACTACAGCAGAATTCACTGATGTGCTAGTGAGGGTCTCTGCTAGATAACAATCCTAGTCCTTGGATGAGCTGAATCTGTCCCTGACATGTCAGCATGGAGCTTTCCCTCCAGTGAAGATAGCCCCTTTTTTCCTGAAAAAGTCATGCTCAGGACTTCCCCTTGGTGTCTTGCTGAGAAGAAGTCCAGTTTCCATCCTAGCTGAAAAATTAATCAATGACTTTTTTCTGCCTAACGTACTCTTACGTGTTCTATGTAATCCATGTATTTTTAAAACGATCTGGAAAGGATGAAAACCACAGAATTCTTCCTGTCTTTTGAAATTTGTGTTTCAAGGCTTGTAAAGGGTCTGTTATCTCTGCACAGAGACTGTCTCAGTGGGTTACAGATGATGCTAAAACCTGTTAAGCATCAGGAAGGCAAGGCAGCACAGTATAATGTGAAGCTCCATTACAGCTCAAGAGAGTGCCAGTGACCTCTCTGTAGGGTGTTTTCATCTCTGTAAATTGCAGAGCTGCCATCTGGACTCCATTCACCCTCTCTGTAACAACACTGCACAAATACAGATACTTCTAGGCACAAAACTGCCCTGTGATGAAAAAGAGAGTCCTGTCTTGATTCATTTAAAGGACTCCAGGGCAGTTCTCCAGCTACACAGCAGTATGCTGGAGGTGCTGCCTGCAGTCACACACCATGTGAATATATGTATAAGCTTTCAAAGAAAAAGAGACTTTACTGGTAACTGAGATATTCTTAATTTGTGTTGCAGCTTTCTCCCCAGCCTCTTTCTTCTGAATCCCTGAAAGTGTGCAGGATTGATGAAGCCAAGAGGAACAGCATAGGGCCATAGTGTCACTTATGTGCACAGCCAGGGTCCCTTGGTCAGGACAGTCATCAATACAACAGCAGATCACCCCACTGCTTGGCAGCTTCTTTACTGCTACATGGTCTGAAATTACTCAGACCTGGCTTTGCAAAGGTTCATTTAATTTCCCCCTTGTAACACATTTTATATTCCAAATTTTCTATTACAGCATCATTACCCAGTCACAGTTTTTGTGTTAGGCTTGCACTAAGTATGTCGCTCAGTACTACATTTAATGAATATCAGCTACCTTTGAAATAAAGATTTATTTAAATAGCAGGTACGAGAGTATTTTGAAAATACAAAGAAAATAATTACTTAGAGAGAAACAGGTAGAATTCTGTCCCAAACCGAAACAAGAGAGATGTTCAACATCTGAAACCGAATCCTCTTGCAAATATACAACATCAAATGTTTGCTTTATTGCTATTATATAGAAGGCTTATAACTTAAACCTCAGTCAGAAACTCAGCCAGTACAAATGCTGGGCTGCAGCAACTGGATTTCTGGACCTGGAGTAGGGATTTAGGGGAGGTATAAAACATTTTCCATCTACTAACCTTCTACACAACTCCTGCTTCTCTAACAATTTAAACTAATAGAGCACCTGGCCCCTACCGAGTCTCCATCTTATTAGAAACACATTGAGTCTGACGGCTGCCTGGGAAGCCAAGAACCACATTCATCACTGGGGTATCTCATCTGACATCAGTGAGATCAGAATTTGGCTTTAATCCTCCAGAACGCACACGATTTTTACACAGGGACCATGTGAAAATTAACTTTGACTGCTGCACTAATTCTACTGTATTTGGAGAAGGACACTGAATGTTTCTCTTTGTTCAAAACTTCTCTTCATAGCATTTTACTTTGCAGCAGCAGATAGGGCTGGGCCTTCACAGCACATGCTATCACGAATATTGTAGCCTAGAGAATAGTCTGGCTTCTTCTCACTAAAGAATGGAAACTTGCTGTATATTATTTGATTTGTATGCTCTCATTATGTTTTGATTTTGGCTGCTGAATGGAAATAGGAGCACAGAATAAATGTTGTTTGATGGAAAGAAAGTGTATAAAACAAGATATAATAGAAAAGAAAATTTCATATTTACAAGTTGTTTGAAACTACTTTTTTCTTAATCTAGAGATCTTCCAGAGAATCCTTTTTATTTTTAAGAACAGCTTTGAATAAAGCAATAACTTCTAGTAGAAGACTTTTTACAGTTAGATTTTCATTTTAGCTGGATTTTGGATGACAATTGGGTTTCCATTCGTAAAATTAAATGGTATTTTGTTAATTCTCTGTGGTATCAAAGTGCAGGCCATGTACAACTTGTCTTCTACTCTGTGTAAAATATCTGGTCTTTCTCCATCAAAACTCAGTCACAGACCTCATTTTGTAACACCTGATTCAGATGTATTTTAGATGTTTGCATTTTGAAGAGATGTCTCTGATCATTTAATTTGCAAACTGAACTTGGAGCTGAAAACCAGAATCTTCTTAGTGCCTTGAATTCAGCTTATTTGTCACTTCCAAAAAATTAAGGCTGGTACTCACAATAAATCAAATAGCAGATTTCTACCTCCAACACAGGCCAAACCCACAAATGCTGGACATCCCTCCTTCTTGCCTGTATTTGTGCGTGTGTATGCATGCACATATATATCACATGGGCAAAAGTTGCTAAGTTTTTAAATCAAAGCTTCTCTAGCTACTCAATCATTTTTGTTGTTCCACAGTTTGGGAATGATAATTGCTGGGAGCTCTGAACAAGTTGACTTTTACATAATTATCATAAAATCATCTTTATGGAATATTCTTTGTGTGATAAGCATTGTTTTCAAAGTAGTTTGATGTCTTATAAATGGCAGACTTTTAATTAATCTTCCTCTTCACTTTTTTAAGAGGAAAATTAAAGAAAGTGAGGACATGCTGCTAGACTTGATTATGTAATTTATTACAGAGTTTTAACAAACATTTTCATAAATGGCGGACTAATGTCACAAAGATTTACATCCTGCACTCTAACTTGAGCTTGCTGTAATGATCTTATCTATGAATGATTAGCAGGTTTATGGCATAGGATAAAGTGGAATTTTCTCTGGTTTTCAGCACAAATCATGCCCAGAACATGTTCTTTGGCATCCTGAAAACCAAAATAGAACAAGAATGTGTTTCTTAGTATGAAATAATAATCTAAACTGAAGCATGTTCCCCCTCTGGGTGTTCTATTCTGATTTTTAGTGATTGCCAAGTATCTTTATAGATGATTGATTTGGTGAATGTTCTACCCAGAATTCAGCAGTACAAACACTAGAAATATGTCATTGCATAACATTTAAAGATGTGATTTTACCAATGAGACACAAACATAAATTACAAATGAGAAAAAAGATTTTTTACTTTGTCCTCTAAAGTGTACAACTTATTAGAACCTCTCCATATGTGCTGTCCTACACATGGGGAAACTTAGTCTAGAATAAAGCCAGCAGCAATCTAAGCTTGTCTAAATGGTGTAAATCTGGAGCAACCCCCATTGCTGCCTTCTCCAGGTATTGAAGGTTCTTATGGTTTTGGAAATGGAGAACTGAAAGAATTATATGACTGAACAATTGCCTACATAGCCCAGGGAATGCAGTTCATTAGTGCATTAAATAGAGTGACCACATCTCACAGCTTGCTTGAAAGAGCCATCCACAAGTATAAAGCCAGAATGCTTTTAAAACAAGCAAAAGCAAAATTCCACTTTGGTTCAAGAAATGGTGCTATTAAAGAAGCAGGTGCTACTCAGTTATTAAGAGTTAGACTGCTAGTGGGATCAACAGCCTTAGATAACAACTAATAAGAAAAAGTAAAATTTATGTCTATCTTGGAGGTCTACTCAGTAAAATACATGTAAAATATGTTAGGTTCTTATTCACAGATTTGGGATGATGTTTCTCATATCTCTTTTGCTGTTGCATATCTTTTTTACTGAGTAAAATCAATGACATAAGAGTTAGTAGGTGGTAGGTTTTATAGACTTAGTAAAATTATGAGACATATAAAGGTTAAGAGGCTACCTGAAATACATTACAAGTTCAGCATTTTACTATGCTTTAATTTGGAAAAAAACAAACTGTTAGTGTCTGCCAGTTGATATCTACAGTTGTAGTTGCCCTAAGGTCTGATAAAAAAAGAGCTTTTTGAAAGCTAGGCCAAAAAACATTCTTCACGGCTAGAAATAAAGAAAAGTGCCAGTATGCATGTATGCAGATGAGAATGCAAATGCCTTTATCTTGCCTGAATTGAGTGGAAAAAGGCTCAAATGAAGAGTGAAGTAATGCTGGCAATTTGATGAAAGCTTGCAGTACACAGGCAATATCAGAGGCAATGCCCTCATCAGAAATAACACTGGATGGGTAATTGTTAAGAAATGGATATCCACAAAATTCTGGAAAAGACCAGCAAAGCAAACAAAAAATTGAAATCCTGCCATCTGTATCTCTTTATATATGGATTGAATCTATCCAGTGCCAAAGTAGTTAGGTCTACATGCTGCACAGGAGCAGAGGCTATTTTATTTTCATGTCATAACTATTATCCCATTTTAACTCACTAAGAACACCCCTCAGGATGTTCCTTCAATGTGTGAAATACAGCACTAAGAGCAAGACTTCAGGGTTTGGAGTTTGAAGGCTTTTTGTGGGTTGACAAATGAGAGTGGTGGGGAGTAACTTCTATAAACAGGGAGTCCCCTCACACCCCATTCCACCACTCTCCCTACCAGCTGTCCAGTGCCTTTCATTCATTCATGTCACCTATTTGTTTAAAGCTAATGGTGATTTAAAGCACAAACTAAGGTTACAGAGGCAATTGTTTAATAAGAATGCTAAAGAACACTTCTTTCCCTGTTTCTGCTGGCATGATCTGCAACAGCATTTCATGATTGTGTATTTCTCATTGCTAAAAAGAAAAATTAAACCTGTTTAATTCTGAAGTCATAGGTAGCACTGGTGCTACGCAGTGTCACTTATTATTAAATGGCCAGCAGAAAAGAAGACAAAAATTAACCTGTATGAACAGCCATTAAAATTCAACTTCTGCCTTCAGGGAGTGATTATTTTCAGTTCCTCAGGGAAAGGCCTGTTGTCAGGCTTCTTCATCACTCTTATACATCATCCCTGAAGATTCCAGTTACATGGAGTATACCCCAAGCTTGCTGCAGTGATGCAGTCTGACACCTCCACAAGAGAGCGCAGTCCTGCTCATCAGAGTCCTGCTCAGGCACTACAGAAAATTTCTGCTGCACATGATCAGGATTTCACTGCTCCCATCTTTGTGCCTAAAGGTGCTACTCATTGTGAACTATGTTATCTTCAACTTAGATTCCTAGGGTTGCTTCATTTAAAATGCTGGGAATAGAATTTTTTTACCAGGGGTAAAAATTATCTGAGTAAACTGAAAAAATGCTGGAAAGGAATTTGCTCCATCTTTCTCCGCTCACAGTATATATACAGAGTATTAATCTTCAGACAGGCAGAAGATGATAACTGGTGTGAGCAGGCATGCACTACAATCAACAGTGATTTAATTCCATTCCAGTTCTAAAGTTTAAAAACATTATCCCTTCCAAATATCATTAATCAAGTCCTTGTTTAGGAAATACCAAATTAGTCGCTGTTGCTAAAAGGCCATCGATAGATTTTCACATTTCAGAGGAATATTCCACTGCTGTTTTTTTGTTCAGATTTGGTTGTTGGCTGTTAACTTTTCAGCAGGAATGTTACAAAAGGCTTGTTCAGCACATCTCTATCTTCAAACTTGAGATGGAAGGGAACCATCTGCAGAGCATAAAGTATCCTTGGCACGACCGTGATCTTGCAGGCAGCTGCTCTCCCATCCACGAGAGAGGGAGCTGGTTTCAGTGCCTGTGATTTCCTTCTAAATTGTTGGAAGTTAATGTAGTTCACACGAGTGACTGGGGTTGTTCTGGCATGTAAGTAATCTAATTAAGATTTGATGGCTAACTGAATAATTGTGGTTTACTAAACAGTCTAGTGGGAAAAAAAATAAATGGGTTCCATGCTGAGAAAGAATGTGTAACAATAAGACATGATTCTTCGGTTAGGAACTCTACCTTGAGTTACCCCAATGAGTTCAGTGTGGCTTCTTAAGGAGAGGAGGGAAAAATTTGAGCCTGTTTTCTCTCTAATCCCATTTATAGTTAATATACTTACACTAAGTTTATAGTCATTTTCTTCCATTTCTCATTTTGCAGCTTACTTTTAGTAGGTAATATTACCATTTTTGGATAGACTAGGTACCATACAACTTTGCTGCCCATTTTGTGGCTTCCTACATAGTAAGTATCCTGAAGTGAATATCATGTGTTTGCACAGTTGAAGGAAAAATGGATTAAATACAAAGCATGACCATTTGTAAGTGTGGTTCTCTATATGATCAGCAGAAAACTCTGAAGATTTGAATAATTTTGTTAAGATGAGTGAAATAGGAGTGTGAGCAGCTGGTTAGCTGCTTCATGAAATGGCTGCTCCATTAAATTAATCTGAAATTGCAACAATTTCCTACAAAAATGTCTGGCACCTGTTTCAAGCTGAATTTTTTGTGGCCTGATCACAATGTTCAGAATGCAGTGGTTCACAGATAGCATCGTATTTTTCTAGGTGAACGCTTCAGTCAGGCTTTAACTTTCAGTCAAATTCATTGCCTGTTAAAGTCAATGTAGAGAGCCTGAAATATTTGAATAGGCAAAAATGAATGTACAGAAATGTTAGAGTGTTCTTTTTAGAAATGCTCCCTCTAACACTGCTCTTACTTAACTTAAAAGTTGCGTTTTCTTATCTTGTTCCAGGATGAAGCTACCGTTTAGGAAAGTTTTGCAGCACTCCTAAGAAATACACAGAAATGTGTAACTGGCTAACCTGAAATGGAATGTAACTTTCCTGGGGCAGTGAATCCAATGGATGGTAAAACCATAATCCACAGCAACAGAGACATCTGCCTAAGTCTCTAGGCTACAATGAAATACCTTGGTCCCCAAATGCCTTTCTAAATAATTTTCTTCATCTGCAACACTGAGGATTACGTTACATAGCAAGGATTATGCCGTGTTTATGTCTCTGTTACCTCATATGAACATGCCAACTAACACAGGTGTGTGATCAGGTAAATCTGGGGAATGGTTTCCTGGAGTAGTTTACTGTGAAGTGGTTCTGACAAAGCAAGTGTCAGTCACTACAATTAATGTAAGGCTGACTAGGAAGGTAAATGGAAATTTTCTAATACATTTAGGTGCATTTATACTGATTCTTTGATATGACTGTGCATCACAAAGTCATCTCTGCAGGAATTAACATGGACACCCAGAAGAGGATTATATTTGCAGCAGCATGCACTTTGGTAACTATAGTTACTCTGCTGTTTCTGTAGCTTGCAAAGAGTACACAGTCTTTTTCAAAAGAAAAGATTATGTCAACAATGGATAACATAATCTCTTTCTCCTACCTTGATGGCTTAAGACAAGGAAGTTGTTTGGGGTTTTTTCTCAGCTTATTTTGGGTTTGAATTTTTTTCCTTTATTTTTGCCTGTGCAACTCATCTGTTTTAGAGTATTCTCTCCTATCTACTCTTCTTCCCTATGTCCTAATGTCTTCACATCCCTGTTTTCTTTATCATTCCCCTAATGTTTTCCTCATTCTGTGTTTCTATTTTCTTTCTATCAAGAGTTAATTTGAGTCTCCAGTAAAGTCTCCCTTCCTTATGCATTCCTCATACTTAGTCATGTTTGCCTCAGTCTCTAATTTCTCATAGCTGCCTGTACTTCCCCTATAGTGGTTTTCTATTATAGTACTTCTAACATTGCTTTCATAGCCTTCTCACTCACCTACATCTTTTTTTTTCCCCAGGTTCTACTGTCTTTGAATCCCTCCTTCCAATCCTAAACAGAGTGAATAGTTTCTATTCCCTGTTTTCAGTTTCATACTCCTTGCCTGACATCATTGTTTCCATGGCTTTCCTCCCTTCTTTTGATGTGTCTTAAGGCTGTCATACCTTCTCTTCCCTGCTCTTCCTCACTGTCTCTTCTGGCCCTCCATTCCTCTTTCAAAACACTATGTGTGTCACACTTTTCTCTGCATGGCTGCCATCTCTTGTCAGTTCTGGTTATGTATTGTGTGTTTTCACTATTGGCACAATGTGGCAAATGAGATATTTTGAAGACATTGCTGCAATTCAGTTCTGAGACCAGGCACTGGAAAGACAGCACAGCCCCTGCAGTAGGTAAGAGTGGTGTTAGATGTGACAGTTTGATTTAATGAGATGAATATGAGCACATCCCATGAACACATCCCTGTGTTAGAGGTGGATTTCTTTGTCCTGAACAGTTTCATTCATATGTCAATATTAAAATATTTCCGAGGCCACAAGCTTTACTCTAATCCTGCAAAATTTCAAGCAGATTTGAGCCTTGTGCATGCTGGAACACTGCAATGGCTGCCCTCGCACTTTCCATCCATGATTTGTGCTTCTGCACGTCTGATTTTTCTTCAGGCTTTTGAGCCTGAAGTTGACAGATTTCTAGAATGAGACCAACTTTTACACTCCTCGTTCTGACAACCAATTTTTTTTCTTGCAGTTACTAACTAAAGACATTCAAGGAATGCTGAACACTTGGTGAAGCATCACGACCCAATTTTAAAAGCAATGACAATCTGATGGCAGAGTATCCTTGCATTTCATATTAAAGACTACAATGTAGCAACATCAAATTCTGTGCTGATCAGGCAGCCTCAGCCTGAGCATTTTCCTGCCTTATGGCAGCAGCAATCTTCAACATACTTAAATACAATATACCTAATTCTAAATAACAGCATTGAGAGAATAATTCTGTTTCTCTTTGTGGAGTAAGGTATTTCCCCAGTGACACATCAGTGGAGCTTCCATAAAGAGAAATGCAAGTGTGTGTGTGGGCTAAGCTGAAGATTTCCTTTTATCAGTTCATAAGGACAATATATCCCAACACATCTAGCAGAAAGCTGAAGTGTTCACACAAAGGCTTGGAAACGCTGTCATCACTGAGTGGAATTAGCCACAAACTGCAGTTTGTGAAACAGTTGCTTGGGTTTTGTGTCCTTGAAATATATTTAACACAACCTGACACTGAAAAAAACTGGATTTCAGTTATCCTAACAAGGGAGAGTTTTCTCAGCTGAAGGGAGCTTCAAAAGGTGAAGCATTTCCCTGCTGCTCATGACTGCCAGAACTGTTCTTCCCTGAAGCTGCTGCTGGCTGAAGTTCCTGTTGTAACAGATCTGTGAACCATATTATGAGAAGAAAGGTCAGATAAGCACTGATACATTTTTCTAGTGTGCTTGAATATATCCGTAATAACTATGAGATTGTAACCTGGTGAGATAGACTTTGTGCAGCTGCCAGATACAGGGGAGTTTCTTTTGTTCAACTTTAGTTTCATTTAATTCTTCTCTCTAGTTTCTAATAAAATCAACATCAATGCTTTCTTTAGCATAATCTTGTTTCACCAATTGTTACAGAAGCAGGCTGCTTCAATGCTCCAAATGAACTTCTGACCTCTGGGGATGATAGCAGGGAGGTAAAAGGTACTTGGCCTGTAGCACTTTGTAGCAGATATGAAGCAGCCAGAATATCTCCAAGATGCTAGTGAAAGTTAGTGCACAAAGCAAGTCAAAAAAAGGGAGGAATATGTCATCCACAGGACCAAATACTGACAGGTGTCAAGAAGAATTCTCTTTTACAGTGTCTGTTCTTGGTTTACTTTGTAAAAATATTTGCCCTCTGCTGTCCTACAAACAGCAATATTAGAAACACATTTTCAAATTATATAAAGAATCACAGCCAGAGATGGTTATTTAATAAAATGCATTTCACTTAATCTGGACACACAAAATCAGGACAGATGCTTTTTGGAAAAAGCTTCCAAAGAATCAATCCATGATAGCGCATAGAAAAATCTGGAACTTCATTAGGACAGTAGTCTCGAATTTTCCTTAATGAGGTGTATTTTGGCCAGTGCCATAGGTTTACTTGGCATTTAACCAGGTGTTAAATGTGTGAAAAATTAAACTTCAATCTTTCCACAGAAACATTGCCAAACAAAGATTTAAAGAAGCACAATAAATGAAGTTTAAGATTATTATTCTTGTTTCCTTTAGCACTTTATTTCATTCTGAGTCCACTTCTCCCTTTTGTGTGTGTTTCAGTGTCAGGTCTGGGAACACTATGGATTTCCACTTGTATATGGGAACATCAACAGTATAAAAAATGATCATTTCCTGCATAAGCTGGAGGGCAGCAGGCTTCCAGATCTTGGAAAGCACACATGTCATTTCATTTCTAATACTTTAGCTTTAATGTCCCAGTTTCAAACCTCAAACTGCTCTGGAGTCCAGAATGTGGTGGCCTGGATTAGTCAAAATTACTGAAACACCATTCAAACAGCTTTTTTCTAGCAGTATATATTTGGGCATGAGGATTGGGAGCACAGCTTTATGTGAAGGAAATTCAGCCCTTGAATGCCTCCCCAGTAGCAAAAGGACATGGACACATTTATTTCCTTCCATGGGAATTCCACCAGAAACTGCAGACAGTGCTAGTCTGTAGAAGGGAGTACAGGTGAGCTGGGCCCTGGTAAGTAACAGCTGTGTTAATTACCCAATACAGCCTCACCCCTGAGGAGTCACAGCTATATCCAATAAAGGTAAGTGTGATAAAAGGGAGGGGGTTGGCTGGTGAGGGGAATCATCATGAAGGGGGAGGGATCTTGCACAAGAGGGAACCATGAAGAAGAAGGATCCTGGGGAGAGAGAATCCCTGCTGTGAGGTCAGTCTGGGTCTGCAGTTAGAGCCTGTTGTTGAAACCTGCAGCCACAATCTAGCTGGGTGAAAGTCTGCAGTCAGAGTCTGCAAACTAGTACCTGCAGTCACAGGAAATAACCAGCAGGCAGAGGCTGCAAGGGAAACCCACAGTAGGAGCTTGCTGCAGCCAGAATCAGTGAATGGTTGGAGTCAGGATGGCTGAGCTGCAGAGAGGAATAAACCAGGACCCTTTTCATGCTGTGATAACCAAGGAGTCTGTATCTCAGCTCATTTCTACCCTCTAGTAAGAGGGCTGCTGCAACACTATTCAGAGAAGTTTAAGGCCTTTCAAAATTTTAAGCAAAATATCCCCAAACTGTGAAGGTATAAAATACACTCTACAAAATTCAGAGATCCTATCTACAAAAGAAAGGTATTTCTTTCTGTACAGCTTGAGAAGTTAATTTAAAGTGATATAAACATAACTTATGGTTTCTGAGCGCATTTTTTTTCTAATGTATTATTTGATCTATTTTGAGAACAGTTAACTGAAAAAGCATTCTAAATTTCACTGTCTGTAAGGAAAACTTGGGACAAATATCTTTTGTTTTCAGTTTTGTGAAGGATAGCATGATAAGTTAAAATCGGAGTCCTTGTGTGTCCTGATGGCAAAAGTGACCAGGGACCTCACTGAGTAGGATTTGAGAAAATAAAGGATTTTTAGATGGGAGATGATTCTACCGCTTTTTGCTAAAGTGCATAAATTTACATCTTTTGCTATCTCTCTTCAGAACAGCTTCATTTTAAGGCATTTGAATATCTAAATATAGGCTGTCATCTCCTAAGATAGTCCTGGTGTTGTGTGCTCACCCATAGTGAATTCAGCCCTTGGAAACCGTAAGTGACAGCTAGAAAAAGTTTTTTAAACCAACACAGTACTGAAGAATGTGACCACATCTACTAGTGAGATACTAGGCTTCCCTGGGTAGGAGTCCTGCTCAAGACATCAGCAGAAGACAGGAACCCAACCTCTAGCCCTGCCCCAAGTAAAGCCAGCTCTGTCTCTGTAGCCATACACCCACAGAAAAGCCTTCCATACACATGATTAGAAAGCCTACTCTCATGGCTTCCCCTCTTTTTTGTTTTTATAAGTTAGGTCTTCAGCCCTCATCACAGTTCATTTGTAGAAAACATGACCCTTAATGCCTCTCAAGCTAATACAGAAAGCATTTGTATTTGGGCTGCAGCATAACTGCAGGAGTGTCCAACAAAGTGTGCCAGTAGAAATCCATTCATATTTCTTATTTTAACAGTCTGTAATTTGAGTGTTTGTTCTCTCAAGTGCCTTCAAATTATGCCAATTTCTAGAAATTAGAGTCTAGGCTAAATATTCTCCATTAACAGATATACACTGAATCTCTTTTTAAGTTGGAATAAGGTATATATTTGAACTGAGTGCTCATTGCCTGGAAGAGCTATTCAGCTGACTATAAAAATTGTGGTTTTGATATGGGAACGTTTCTGTGGCATTGTTTTACATAGCAGTGGCTGAATCTGAAATTTTAGATTCTCTTTGGACACTTCAACTATGATGTGGTTTGAACTGGCGTACCCAAGGCTCTCTTTGATTCCCTACCAAGGGAGAAGCAACATATTAGTGCATGTTTTTGATGTCCAAAGAAGTCTGTATTACTTTCTCTACAGAATCACCTTGCTAAGTTACAGGTACACTTCCTTCCTGGTAAGTAATGAATAATTGATATTTCTGCTGCAGGAAACAGAATTAAAGGAGTCAGGCTTATAAACTTGATCTAAATCACTCACTGGAAAATGTTTCTGTTTGCATACAGAGTGGTGACGAAGTTGGTAGAAGTCTTTTATTAATCCAGTGTTTCATATACTGACTCAAACCAGAATCATGGGAATATCCCAAGACCTCATTGGCTTCAGGTAATGCAGATTAAAAATTAGGTAAGAAAAAAAAGCATTGTGGATACTGAGTCCCATATACCACCCAAGTGGACTTATAATAAGTAAAAGTTCTTGAAAAATGGAGATGAAATGGGGATGTATTGCAAAAGGGAATTTATGCATGTGGGTGGATTATTGCATTCCTTACAATATAATGATGTCTCCTGATGTTTCCTGAAGAAAGATATTAATGAAGTTATCTACTCATGTACATAACCATGCAGAACTAGAGAAACACTGAGGAAACACACATAACAAAAGACTCCAGATTTCATTACTTAATTCTTTTGATAAGTAGATACCTTGCTGATTTGGGGAGACTGATGTGACGCAACTGCTGCGGCAGGTTAGGTTCACAAGGCACAGAGCACTTTTCAGACCATCTTACTTACTACTAATTGTTTAAAAAATTAGCTTAATTTCAGCTAGTGGGGAAGTTCAAGTTTACTAGGTTTCATCTCACATATAGTTGGAACTTTATATTGAAGGAATTTCTGATGTAAACTTTCTGCTGAGTTTTTACATTTACAATGAATCAGGCATTTTTTGCAGCTGCTGCTAATGCATGATTCAAAAGGATGATTTGAGCTTTTCAGAGTACACTGTGAAAAATATGGAACTGCTAAACTCCATTTCTGACTGTTCTTAGATGAATTGAGACAAAGTTTCTCTTGGAATTTTGCTTGAGTGAGTGCTATAGGACTTGGCCTAGTTTTGCCTGTCTTCAGTAAAAACAACAGTGCAACTGGTCTGTTCTTTGCCTGTCACAACACAAATGGTCCCTTGAAACACAGACCCACACTGTCAGCTTCAGTACACTGTATGAATGAGTATTGACTGTAACTCTGCTCAGTCAAGAACATTATAAAAAGAAAATTGCAGATACATGGAAAAAAGAGACTTAAGAATGAAAAGATTCAGTTGTTTAAAAATAGGTTGGGTCCTATGTGGCTATTTTTTAAAAAGCTGCAACAGTAATACTTTAAAAACTAAAATAGCTCTACTGTGCAACTTTTGCTTTATTCTGACAGAATGGTGGTGTGTTGAATTTCAAGGCTGACCCTGGAAAGCATCTTAGGTGGCAAAGCAAAAATCAAAGCCAATGTCAAATTTTTCTAATTTATATCTCTCTGATCCTTTCAGAGTCTGGAGGCAAGATGAAGTCTGGATTTAAGGTAATATATTCCCACACATGTCTCATGAAGAAATTTTCTTGGAACTAAGAAGATCACAGAGGAAAAATCCCTTATTCTTTTTGGCTTAATGTAAAATGTGTGTATGTGAAGTGTAACTCTGGTGAGGCTTTTGAAAATCTCTTGTTTGAGACTGATACTCATGACTGTGGCAGGTATCCTTAAACAGTGAAACTGCTATCAGCAAATGACCCTCTTCTCCAAGATCACAAGAATGTAACTGTGCTGTGCTGAAAGAAGGAAGTGAGGTAGTATTTCACTTAAGGACAGAATGAAAGCTTGAACTGGTTTCATATTTTCCCCCATGTTTTCTTTTCCACTCTCAGTCATATCTGTGTGGCTGATGTTTAACAGGGTGCTTTGCTTCTATGTGAGGAAGCATTTGTTATTGCTTGCTCACTATTTCCCTTAGCAACACAATGTCTCTGTTTAAGATCCAGTGGAGATGAGCAAACAGAAAAGCCTTTAAGAAGCTAAATTAAACTTAACTCTTTCAGTTTAACTGTGCAGTCAGTATTTATTCTGGTATTAAAAAATGTCTTGTCAAGGGCCAGAGTGCCCTCAACCTTTAAGCTCAAGAATGGACATTTTGGGTCAGGTCTACTGTCTCCTAAGCACAGAAAGCCATCTCTGCAGTACAGGGTAGTGGACTCCTACAGAAGAACACAGAAGCAGGAAAGGCATGACATGACAAATGCCCTACTATACCCTTTTCCTCCTTTCCTTCTCAACTTCCTTCAAGCTGCAACTGAGAAACTGTTTTGACTAGAAGAGGTGTCTGTGTTTTTAAATGCAGGTGTGTACAAAGCAGATTGCAAATAATTTTATCCTTTACTTACTCTACTAATGACAAGAGACAAACCACAGTCTCTGTGTTTGGTTACAAACTGCCCTCATGGAACATGTAAGAAAAAAAAGGCACAAATCTAAGACAGGAATCAGAGACTATTCAAAAGGTCCAGATAACTTACTGAGCCTTTCAAAGCCACAAAATGAATACAAAGCACATAGCATTGACAGATCTATATTGAAGACCATCTAGTTTCCAAATAATTAGAAGATCAAGTGAATTGTAAATTAATACTCATGTCAGGCTGGAAAAGATGAAGTATCCTAGAGACATACTCAGCACATGGAAAAGGCTACAAAAACATGGGTAAGGATACATGCACACAGTAAGTGGTTTGTGTCCCTGCCCATAAACTGAAGTAGGTACAGGACTTTGTGTACAGGTCCTGCTCTTGCAGCAACATTTGGTAGAAACAGCAGCCACTTTCAACCTGCATTTCTTTAGAGTCCTTTTCCCTGCCATATAAATTACCTATTTGGTGACAGCAATAGTAGCTGTCAACTTGAGCCAGGTAAAGAGCACTACCTGCACAGCATTTCCTGCAAAGGATTTGGAATTCAACAGGCCATTCACCAGCACTGCCAGCTCTCAGAACTTCTATTGTAAGACCTTCCAAACATGAAGGGTGCTTCCAGCCCTATGTCCCAGTCATTTCCTATATTGTATTAACTGCACTTTTACCTTCCTTTCCCTCATGTTTGTGTCCGTCATGACTGCAGAGAAAACCTTGAAAACACATACAGTAAAGCCTGTGAACTTCACAAATGAAAATAATTACCAATCCTTAGCTCCCATGATTACCAACCCAGTTTGCATGAGCCTTGTTCAGGCAGATCCACCAACACCTCAGAGGGCTGCAACAGCCCTCACTCTCCATCATCCTGGTCTTTTTCTCCACAGTCTGTCCAGACAAGGATGCTGTCGCTATTTGGAGAACAAAAAATGTTCTAAAGTATTCATGTTCTCACTCTTCAATTTAGAAAAATAAAAAAAATTGCTTTGAAGTAACTTTTAAAATAAATGTTTGCTAATCTCTGATTGCTCACCAGCTGTTCCTTGGTTTATAATGCTCATTTTTCATTTAATAGAGATAGATTTGGATTTCAAGTATGATGGTCTGGTATTTCTACTTTTAAAAATCATTACAAAACATAGGGAGGTGGTTTGCAAGTACTAGTGTAACATGCACTGGGAGAGAAGCAGTGATCTGCAGCAAAGGGCACTGAGTACATTAGGATTCAAGGAAAGGTAACAACTTCAGTCCATAAATAACACCCTATCTTTTTCTCATCTCACCTGGCATGAGGATTCTATTCTCTCTCATTTCTGGTTTTAGTCAACCTTATTTTCATGGTTTATTTCACCACTAGACCCACAGAGCTGAATAGTGGCCATTTTACACATGATTTAGAGCTACTGTACTGTATCAATGTATTTATGTAGGATATTATAATTAGGATTTTTCCTCTGCTGCAACAAAACTGTGGTTATAGACAGTTTTAAATATGCCTAGTGATTTATGAAAATATCAAGTGACAGTGAATTATAATACAGGTTTTTTACCTCAAAGCCATTAAGCTCGTGGAAACAATAGACTGGCACAAAACAAGTAGTAGCACACAAAAGAGAGTAGGGATAAAATAAAAAATGTCCAGGTGTGTACATCTTTAATTTAAGCATGCAATAGCAACAGAACAAAAGCAAGAAGATCCACAGAATTCCACACTGCAATTTGTGTAAATAATTTCTATTTTCAATATCCAATCTGACAGTCTTTCTCTAATAGCTACATGTATAGCATGGGATGGTTTTGGAGTCATTTATGTTATACAACTATGTGTTTCCTGTTCTAACTCCTGTTTCTTTTACCCAGCAGGTCAACATGATAAACAGAAGATAAAAATAACCACCTAAAGTCTGAATCAATTCCTTAAGCTTTTTTACATGTGGCTGGAATCTATCATCAAAATCCAGACCTGCTGCCCAAGTCTCTCAGATCCTGCATGGTGTTAAGGCTGCCAGCCTTACCACCCACGAGGCCTGAGCGACCTTCACGTCTCACGTGTCCTTTCGCAGACCTGATGTGCACGTGCACAGGAATTTTGGCTTTTTACTGCACAATAAAACAGTAAAACACAGCTTCCCACCACTGGCACACCTCAGCCAGGCCCTGAGGCTGCATCCATGGATGCAGTGTGGTGGTGGGCTCCTGTCTAGGCCCCTCAGCTGGGCTGAGGGAATGTCAGTGCCATGCTGGAGCTCCTCATGGCACTCAGGCCATGCCAGAGCTCCTTGTGCCATGCAGACCATGCCAGAGCTCCTCAGCCCACTGAGACACAGGTGCCACCTGTGGGACCTGATGCTTCAGCCCCATGAGCTGTGAGGCAGCTGTGCCCTGGCAGCCATGCGCTGAGGCATGGGCAGATAGCACCCAAAAGCAAATGAAGGAAAGAATGGAAATTCAAATTAATCAGTTAAAAAACCCCCAAACCCTCAAACCATTACAATATTCTTACTGCTGTGCGTGGAGCTGCTCTGGAGCTGCCTCTGCTTCACCTCGGGAAGGGGCGAGTGCTACAACAGGACCCTCACGGAAAGAGCGGGAGCTCTGAGGGACACCCTCACCTCTCCTCGCTTCACACAGCCCCAGCTTCTCTGGACTCCCACCACGCTGCTGCCTTCTGGATCATCACAGGTCCTTCCATTTCAAGGTATTACAGGTATTTTTTTACCTTCTGATTAAAACTGAAGAGTATGGTTTCAAAAGCACAGCCAGTTGATCTACAGCTCACTGCTGCCAAGGCGGGATGTGCATTCACCTGCCTCCTCCACCCTCCTCACCAACACACAGCTGCTGGCAATTGCCAGAGTTCTTCTTATGTGCCAACTCCATTAGCTAAAATGGCAAAAAGAACCCACCTGAAAAACACAATAAAAATTAAATTGTTCTCTGCCATTCTAGAATTAGATCACAGCAGGGCCCAAAATACGCCAGAGCAGGTGAAAGAAAGGAGTCAACAACAGGACAAGTGGGAAGAGGGTGAAGAGATTGTCTTCTCACAATTTATTGAATTTCAGTCTTTGTTTTAATTTAACTCTGAAACCCTGCTGTATCAGCCTGGCATTGTCAGGCCTTTGCCATCAGTCACTGCTCTGTGTCAACCAAGTGCTGCCAGCATTTTGGATCCTGGCTCGAGCATCTATCACTGTGCCTCTCCCTTCTCACAAGGGCTACCACCAATGAGCTTTCTCCTCTATTAAACAAACAAAAAAAATGTTCCTACGACAGAAATTGCCTTTATAATATTTAGGAACTGATTTTACCATTATGCTACAATAGTTTAAATGCAGCCTGAGCCTCTTTCGTGAATGAAAACTAGAACCTGCCACAGTGCCTAGATGTGCACATCCCCAAGGTTTTATTCTAAGAAACATCCTTCTAGAATGTTAGCTACCCCTGTAAAAGGCAACACGCTGATACAAATGCCTGTAACTTTTCTAATGTGGAATGTGAATATTTTTCTTTAAAATCACTCAAAAAAACTCGTGAGGGAAATGCTGTGCAGGATAAAGCATTATAACCTGCATATGGATTAATCTAATAGAGTGTTTATATTGGCATAGTATCAGAAAGCTCTTATGGATGTGATAAAATTTAGCAACTAATTCAGCCTATCTTTTTATGGCTTTCCTGGAAAATTGGAGAGAGCAAATACATTGCCTTTTAGCATTGCTCTTATCCTTCTTCCCACCCCACAGACAGAATGGGTTTTATCAGCGCTAAAGGCAGATTGAAGAGTTTCTAGTATAAAGGCGTAGGGATAGCAAAATGCAGTGGTTGAAGTTTAAATCAGCAAATTTACAACATGAAATAAGATACAATTTTAACACCGAGGTATGTAACTACTGGAGCAGTTTACCACAGGCATGTAAAACTCAGCATGTTTTGCACTCTCAAAATTTCATCTGCTTGTCTTTGTTATAAAGATGTTTTCTTCTGAAGTTTTTGGAGTAACCATGGAAATTGCCAGATAGGATATGCAGGAGGTCAGGTCAGGCCAGTCCATTGTAACCATCTCTTTTTACCACAAACTATCCTCTGTACCTAACAAGCCACAGGCTGATTGCACTGAATGATTATGAAAACCCATATGTTTTCCAATGAGCTGACTTGAAAACTGAAGCTGGAGTGTGCATTCCCTGATTCCACTGAAGAGCAGATGCCCGAAGCAGCTTTCAGAAAACTGTGAATTTGGAAGAAATTCTGCAGCTGAGGCCAAATATATTTAGTTCACCATACATGACTGTGAATTTTGCAGAAAGTAATCAGTCCACAGTAATGCAAATGCAATACAGTCATAAATCTTTTGCTTTCCAGTTTCATTTAGTACTAGCCACTTCCAAAGGAGTATTCGGAAAATGGGGGGTTTTTTTGTCTCTGCTGGCAATTTCCCCAAAGAGTAAAGACAGAGATGTCATTGATTTTAATTTCACTAAGAGTATTCATTGTAATTATCTACTGTCAGAGTCAATGTTACCCAAAAAAAGATAATTGAAACCTAAATTTAAAAGACCTGACAAGTGTCAAGTCTTATTACCAGTAGACTTGAATGGCTACACCTGATATGGGATATTTCTTTTTGTCTAATGTCCAGCTAGAAATAAATGTTCAAAGGGAAAAATTGATAGAAGAGAAATAAGAAAATATAATAAGCTGTAAACATCAATATGTAATGTAAAACTATACAAGATCACTTAGCAGCAGTAATGGAATTAAATCAATATTCTGGCATCAGCTCTATGTATTTCAGGACTACAAGTTTTGCTATTTTCCAGACTCTTCCACCTTATAGCTGCCCATTAATTACCTTCATTTGTCGGCTGGCAGTACAAACAGGGTACAAATGTTTAGTCTGCTTCTTGTGTTAATATCTAGGAGCCGCAGTAGAGAGAAGGTTTCCAGAACTCTGCTGTACAATCACGCTATGAAATTGCTTAGCTGTGATGTTTGTTAGCACTTATTAGCATGTTTTCTTTTTCTTCAAATAAAGTAACAGATGAAAATGTCTCAAGTCAATACTAGCTTGTTTGCATTCTTAACAAAACCGTTTTAGTGCAGGGCAGTGATTCCACCTCACCTCAATATCAATTTTAGCTGTTCTCACTTACAAAGTGCATTTTAGCCTGCAGTTTTAGGGCCAGAATGATTTACACAGTGGAAGATTTGCCTAAGTTGCCTTGTGCTCCCACCTCATGAATAACAGTGTAGGCAGAAATGGAGGTAAAAACAGGTCCATAAACCAGACTGCTCTGTTGGTCTTCTCAGGCAGTGAAGCAACAGCATATTGAGACAAGAAGCACATTGAATGTTACTGCTGTGCTCCCACCAAGGGAAACAAACTTGATCCTTGGCATTGGCTCCCTCAGTCACTTGGTGGGGCAGAAAGCAAACCAGAGTATAAACATGTATATGCACAAGAGCTTTCCATCAGGCCTGGCATTGGACCAGGGTTCCTCATTGCCATGTAAACCAGCCAGTGCAATGCATCATCAAAACTGGAGATAGCATATTGTGCCATTCCTTTTCTAAAGTACCCATTTATGAGCAGCAGACACTTCAACATTGAGGAAAATCCTAGCAAAAGGCATCAGCAAGGAGTCTCCTTCTAAACTTCTACTGACACCTGGTTAGGAGGTACCTTCAGCCTGTTTGGTCACTCAGCCAGCACTGTAACCCTGACAGCATTCCTTGGACTAGAGCTTTTCTGTGAGCAGCGTCATCAACTGCTTTTAGTGCTACTTATTTTTACCAGCTGGAAGCTAAGCAAATAGATACAGGTGAGATTCGGCCCTGCTACCTAAAAGGCTTTCTCAGAGCAAGACAGTGTGACTGTTTTGATTTACACTTGTTTTCTCAGGTTCTTTTTACACTGCAGCTGCAAAAAAAGGAAAAAAAATGAAAAAAAAAAGAGTGGAAATTCAATGACCTAGTAAATTTTTCCACATAAAAGCCAGTAGCAGAACTGGCATATTGACCTAGTTCCTCATGTTGCAGTAGGCTGGTGTGGATGTAACAGGCAGATATGTGAGGTACCCTGATCTTTCAATGTTTTACAAATGTCACCTAGAATTAATATTTTCAGGACTGGTCTTGAAGTCAGGTCCAATAAAACTATGGGTCTTCACAGAAGAGAGAATGTAAGTGGCCTTTGCTGTCTGTCCATGTGGAAGTACCTACTTCATCTTGTTTGTGACAGCTCCTGAAGACAAGCAATAATGCCAGTTTACTTCTCTATGCATTAAAGGAAAATGATGAAGATTTCTGCCTTCAGCATTGTTGCTTCTGGCTCTTGCAGAGGCAGCCGGCAGGTTTATACAGCTGAGCTTTCCTCATTCATTTTATACAGATTCTTTTTGTCAATATAAACACAGATCAAGGCTAAAATGTTTTACAAATGAAGCTAGAGACAAAAAAGGGCAGCTGGTCCCCTGAGGGAGGGTTCAAGCCTCCAGGTCAGACAGATGGAAAAATTTCCTTTTAGTGTCTCAAAGGTTGTTGCTAAGGAGACCAGTTTTGCTTCAATGAGGCTGTGGGATGGACTGGTTGACATATGTGCAATATTTCTGCTACTAAGAAAAAACAGAAGCACAAGCTGTGAAGTCTTTGTTGGGATGGGGGACGGAAAGCCACTTACAAGAGTCTTTTTAACTGCTGTACTTGTTCCTACTGACAAAAGTTGGTAACTTTACTATTTGTCTCCTTTGCTTTCCAGTCAGCTTCGTTTCAGTTGAGAAGGAAAGTGTTCCTGTGAATGGCAAGGAGATGAGACCTTAGTACCAGCAGAAATCCAAGGTAAGCACAAACTTTCCCAGGGACCAGCTCTCTAGATAGGCACAATCCTTCCTTTACAAGTTCAGCAGGTAATCACTCCAAACTTAGTTCCATCTGTATACTCTCTATCAGTCTGCTTTTACAATGACAGGAGGTAGTGTAAATGAACATGAGCTTGTTTCACCCAGATAGTTCTCCTGTGTTACTCAATAGCTTCAACAGTGCTTTTAAGTAGAAGAAGTATTTGGCTTGGTTTAGAGCTTAAAATTTCTATTTTTACATTTAACCTTCCAGCATTCCCAGTCTTGATTTCATTGTTTCTTGTTGACATTTGTATCAATAGATTTGACGTTCACATCAGTTGAGCAACTGAAGTTGCAGGAACTCTATTGTCCAATCTATTTTTTCCCTGTGATGATCTTTCTATGAGATAAATTAATCTAGATCAACATTTCCTAAAATGGAAAATAGAGGAGTTTCTACTGCAGCACTATTGAGAATCAAAAGGTCATTCAAATCTGATAGACTTTTAAAAGTTTTACTATTCTTACTGTTCTGATTAGAAGTGGACTGTTTCACCAAAATAGTAATATGCAGGAAAGGCTGTTGGGTATCCACCCAACCCACATGTAAATGCTGAGATACCTAACACAGCTTCTAGAATAAGTTCTACTTGAATAAGCATGTTCATCTGCACTAAGCAAATTCTGTCACACCTTGCAGCAGTAAAACTAGTGTAAATAAGGCTCCCCCAAAAATCTATGGCTCACCTAGGAATAATAAACCATCAGCCCTTCCCCTGTTCCCTGAATCTAACTTTACAGAAGAGTTGTAAGGGCATGCAAGTTTTATCAATGAGTTTCATCCTCCTACCACGTGGAGTGAGACTCCCTTCTCCAGTAACAATAGTGTTATTTCCTTCATTTGGCTTTGGTCCTTTAAATTTGGACACACTTTTTGGTCTTTAACCTTTAAAATATTCTCACCACGAGTGATGTGAAGTGGCTTACAATGTACACTTGAATAGCACCGATCCCTTACACTGAAGGAAAATGTAAGCATGTGAAGCAGGCAGATGGCAAAAGATCAAGGAGCCTTAATAATTTCTTTTCAGTTCGTTTAAGTTCTTTTATTTCACTAGAATAGACACATTAATTCTCGGTCTACGGAGAAGTAAAATTAAAGATGGAATATGGCAAGAACACGTAGAACCAATGTGTTTAATTTCAATAATTTTATATGAATAATTCTTTTAATAGAGATTAACATAATTTGTCGAAATAACCAGTTATGAATATTGAATATGAATATATTCATATTGAATGAATTCAATATATGAATTTACATTTTACATCTATTTACATCTATTTACTGATTATATTAGAGGAATATAAGCATTATTACCTTAGGATTACACAGGAGGCATAAACTTTTTGGTGCCTTGATGGTCTTTTGCTTTGTACTTTTACACTTGGAGGGAGGAAAACCTAAATATTAAAGATGTGCTAAGAAGGGTGTCAAACTGTGCAACATGTGTCAGTAGCAGCTACTATTCCTACTGCTGAGAAGGAGCAGGTTCCAAAGCAGGCAGGTGAGTGAAGGCTTGTGACAGATGGAGAAAAGTGAAGCTTATCTAGTGTGGGGCTGGAGTATTTCCTAGGGTTCAGAACTGAAGAAAGAACACCTGGAAAAACTCTTGAAATGACCTAATGCATGTTTTTTGTAAAACAAAAGGTAATTTTGTTATTGTTGTTGTTGCTACTTTTTATTTTGGGGGAGATATAATAATGTTCTGTAATACACTGTATTTTTATGGAGCATTGTTTCATAAAATCATCACCTCCTCGATGCTGAGCTAGTAGGAAAGAATGGATTTCATTGTAATGTCACTTAGATCTATCACCAATCAGCTCTGGTTTCTTCTCACACAATTACTCATCTCATCCTCAACTATTTATATCTTAGAAATACTTAGTTTATTTTTCCCACTCAGAAGGAATGCAACTAGAACAAATTGAAAACAAAAGGAAAAACCCGAAGTTGCTTCAAAGTGAGTGAGCATGGAGTTATTCTTCTGAAAACACTTTTAGCTCTTGATAAATTATTAACACTTTAAAAAGAAAATGCCTAAATCATCAGAGATTTAACTGCAGATTTTTTGGGCTGAACCTTTTTTTCCCTTTTATAGGTTTATAGAAAAAACACTGCTTTGTTCACAGTGCATTAATTCTTACCGCCTGTAGAAATTATTTTGGAAGGTGTCACATTTTAAATAGGAGTTTCCAGTAACTTTTCTGCATGACTTCTTAGCTTGTGGGACTGAGCTTGTAGTCAGTGATATACAACAAGGGCTTCAATTCTTTCAAAGTGGATGTGTTTTACACCCTGAGTACATTGTTCAGTTTCTGTGACAGTGTCTCTGGAGAACTTCTGCAATACACGAGGCTGGGGCTTCTAAAATGCTCAGCCAAAGTGAGTCATGAAGTTGCTTCACACACATTCAAAGTTCCTCACACCTTCACTATTCATATAACCTAAATGTGTGGGGAACATTCTTTGCTAACAAAATAGGATTTCAGCCAAGCCATGGCAGTTTTCAGCAGCTGAAGATCTCACATATTGCTATAATTCACCTTCTCTGTGATAATATTTTCATTATAGTTACTAAAATCCATTATAATAAGCCATGTGCAGAATTTTTGGCTGTACGAAAGGGGATCACAAATAGAAGCTGTGATATTATACTTTATGGTTAACATCAAGGTCACATGGTCCCCAGGAAAATCAAAAGGAGTTTTGCCATTACTGTAAATACCAGTGAGTTTTCACCAGATTTTGCAACTTCATCTGCCTAGATACACTCAAGACAAGTTTTTTTGTCCCCTTCACAATGGCATGAGAAATGAGGAATTTTGTCAGGAAATGAGGATCTCTCAGAAAACGAGACTCATATCCACACCATATGTTCATAACCAC
This sequence comes from Trochalopteron elliotii, assembly GCA_024734555.1. Classification (NCBI taxonomy): domain Eukaryota; kingdom Metazoa; phylum Chordata; class Aves; order Passeriformes; family Leiothrichidae; genus Trochalopteron; species Trochalopteron elliotii. Next base: position 227,002 of record JANPWX010019695.1, on the reverse strand, counting down.
TGTGGCTTCATCTCTGGTATGTTTCCATTTCCCCCAGTCCTGGGGAGGACCCTTTAGTGGTGGCTCAGCTACATCAGATTCCAGCCTTCCCAGATCTGTGGGACCTCACAGCACCTTACCAGTAAAGGATGAGATGGAAACTGCATAAAAACTCTGAAGATTTCTTGCTCCCACGGATGTGCAGGTGGGATGTAGCTCAGGTTCATCCTTTTACTTCATGAGGATTTACTGGAGACAACAGCTTCCCTAGCAGGAGAAGCAGCGAAGCAGCTGCTTTGCTGCTGCAGTCTGGGTCATGGTGCAGGACGGTGTGCAGCAAGGCAGCATCTGTAATAGTAGCTGGTGGATGGTAGCCAGGTATACAGGGACTTCCTTTCAAATGCTCAGCCCTCCAGCTTTCTATCAAAGTAAAACCAACCTCTGCTTTGAGAACAGGCAGCTGGAAATGAGGGGGACACAAACATGGCCTTGTAGCAAGGAGAGGGAAATAATATAGAAACACATCTAATTCACACAACGGCTCACAACTTTTAGGTTCTTTCAAGCATTTCAGTGCTAGTAGGTTTCCAGGTAATGTCTCCTTAGGCCTGAGGCTTGACTTCTCTTTCAGAAGTAGGTCTGATCACAGAAATCTGCAAGTTCAGGAATTTAGGAACAGTTAGGCAGAAATAAAACCACAGCAGTTATTGTAACCCCTAACTGGTTCACTACATGACACACTTTCTATTTTGCAACAAACGTCAGTGGTAGCATCACACTTCACTTACCTGCAGTCTACAGAGGCTTCTCACTTCATGCAGGATATAGGAAATCAATAATGCTAATCAAGGTCCAAGGCTCCAGCAGGCTCTACCAGCACAAATTGGGAAGTCCAAACACTGGTGAAATCTCTTTTAGGAAATTGCACAGTCATCTGTGTACAGGAAGGATGAACTTAAACCGGAATGTTTGCCGAAAAGAGCTGGAAGGATCGTTAAGGAATGAAAGGCCTTTTAAGAGATTGGAATAGAGCAGCTTGTTTAGTCTAGCAAAACCAAGATCAAGGGAGAAAATGAAAACTGACGACAAATACACTGGTGAAGAGGGGTAAACACTAGGAGAAAATCTATTTAGGGTAAAAGACAGCACTGGCACAAGGGTACAAACTGACCCTTAACAATTTTAGAATGGAAAAACCAGAAAGCTTCTACGAGAGTGAAATGCTGGAACTGTGACAGCAGCAGTGGAAACAAAGGGTTTAAGATGGGGTTTGACCTTGCTATGAAAGGGTCTATAACATGGGACTTGACTTTATTGCAGTTTTATCTTTTTAAGATCTAGTCTACAAACAAACTGAAGTTACCGTACTGAGGTTACTCCAGCCACTGCCTCTCCAGCAGTGAGCAGAACCTTCATACAGCAGATGAATTCCACAAGAACAATGGAATGAGTCCAGGCTCCCTTGTGATCAAGAGAAAAATGGACTTGGCTTTACTGCATTTGGAATTTGTTACTTGTAGGACTAAGGAAAAGCTTCAGATCTCATTGCATTAGTAACTAAATACAAAACTGATTTGCTTGATTTCCTACAGTAACCATTATAGGCACATAGACAAGTTCTGATTTTAATGATCTTTTTGTTATTTCTACAACTGAGGAGAGAGAGAGTGAGGGGAAAAGTGTAGCTGGGGGTTTCATAACTGTCATAAAGTGTTCATTTAAAAGTTTTTTTGAGAAACATATGCAGGTATCTACCTCTAATGAAGACTTGGTCACCATTTCCTTAGAGCAGTTTCTCCTAGGATATGTATTCTTAGACATCTTCTGAATGTAGAAAAATAATTTCAAAGCTACATTGTTTTGCAGTGCTGTTTTAAATAACTTGGCAAAAAGACTTTACCTTTACATATGAGCAGGCTCATGGCCATTCCTAGAATACTCATTCTGTTATTCTACATCCGGAGACTCTATCTTAGGCGTCTCTCATGGCCTAGTATTCTCATGCTATTGATGAAATTCCTTCCAACACTCTAAGTCAGAACAGACAAAAACGGTCTTTAAAAGGAGTGTCTTTGTCTTGTTGCTGATCCAGAGGTGTCTGCTTGGCTGCCACATTTCCGTGCAACATAATGAGGCCTTGCTTGGGTGTGTTGTTTTTCTTAAAATGACTGGCTCTTCACGAATCTTAAACAGACAGAAGCAAAGCATTAGAGCCACATCTCTTTATGTTCAGGTTTATATTTGCTGGTTTTAAATTCCTTGTTGTATTTTGTCTGATCAGAAAGAAGAAACTATTATCAGTAGGCAAACTGTAAAAATACCAGTTACTCTCTTTCAGTGTATTCAGCTAACGGGTAATCTTAACCAAAGATCTAAACTATTTATTTATAAAACGCAATTAAAAAATTATCTCTGGTGTAAACCACACTGTAGGAAGGACTTGGGCCAGTTGGATCCAGCAGTGCATAGAAGACAAGGGGAAAACAATCCTATAAATGGATGAGATTAAGAAGACTTATGAGATCATCTTGAAATTTCCCCAAGATAAACAAGAGGAAGAAGTTACCAGAGAAAACAAGTGGTGATCATCTATGTGTTCAAGAGATACCTGATTCTTTCTGGAGTACACTGAATGATGTTATTCCAGAGTAGGATCCTGTCATGGTTAAATTTCAGATCCATGGTCTAAACTGGGCCAAGTGGGAAACTTCAAAGGCCACCTATGTATTACTGGAAATATAACTGTGAATTCTGTGAAGATTTCTCAACTCTGTGTTCATTTCTGCAACCATTCCTGGTGCTCTAGACTGTTTAAGGGGTGGTGACCAGAAGAAATACATCCTTTACTGTGGCCTTGATACAAGGAACTGGAGGAGAGAGAAAGGGGGAAAAGCCAGAATCACTGGAGCATTATAAACACATATAGCTTCCCACAGAGAGCTGTATTTCTGGTTGCATTCTGACAGCTACTCAGACATATAGATAATGTATATTGAAATGTTAATTCTTCCTTCATTCCACAGGAGGTAAATGAAATTTCACTGTAAAAATAAGTTGACAGATAGTCAAAAGAAAATTCTCAGAGCACCATGGATTCATCTTATCCTCAGGCCATGTCAACAGTTTTCAGTTTGTCAAACACTTTTACAGTGGAGAAATCCTAATTTACTCAAGCCTAACTGGTACTGCAAGAATAGCTCACAAGTGTAAATTGTTACAGCTTTATGGATAGATTTGATCTATTTAATTGTTTCTTTTTTCCTTTTCTTCATCAAGTCTGGACATCACTGAGATTTAGAGAATGTATGTGAAATGTTATTTAAAACAACAACTTACATTGTGGGGAGAAGGAAACCAGCAAAACTATGTCATATTTTGCTTTTCAAAGTTTTCTTTGGCAGCTTAAGTTATGAACTCTTGGTTTGTTCAATTAGAATGTCTAAGGATATTTCCTGGTAACACAGCTTTCTAAATGTGGAACAAGCTTCTTATCTTTTTAAACTCTCCTACACCATACACACATTCGTAACTACAAAACACTAACTGGACAAGAAAGCACGTTCAAATATATGTAGATTTAATCTGGAGATGTGATTGAATAGATTATTGGATGAGTTTTAGAAAGAAAATGTTGAAATTCAGTATTTCAGATTGGGCGTCCTCCCTACTCCTTCATGTGCATTTTGCATACAAAAATGAACAAACAAAGCTGGCTGACCTGAAAAGCTGGGACCTATCAACTAATAATTGTATTATAAATTTAATGCTGGTAGAAACTATAATGGAACAAGCAGGTATAGAATGCCAATAAGCATATATGTTCACCTCCCTTGAATGAAGACTAGTGAAAGTTTGCCTTGCCAATAGATTTAGCCCTAAAAGGAAACAGTTCACAGAATCCAAAAAATAGCCATGCACAAGCCCAATTGCACATATCTCTGCCTGACAGTGATGAACTTTTTATGAGATAGTTTAAATTACATCTTTGAGACATTTCCTAAAAAGGAAGAGACAGAATTGTCCACAGCAGATTAAAAGATGTGCTAAGAAACAATGAACAAACAGTCCAAAATTGGACTCTGTAGCATTTAAATTTATTTGCACTTAGCACATATCTAAATATCAAAACAGTAAGTCAAGTTCAGCATCAATTTACACTTTTCCTGACTTCCTAGACTTTTGTGTGGGTTACAACACAGTACACAATTAGTCTGGCTTTCTAAAGAAGTGCAATTTTGAAATCTCAGTATGGATTCACATATGTATGGGATCCTGGAATACTTTTGGAAACATTAGCCTGTTTCAGTCAGAGTGAAAATAAGCACCTTGCAAATACAAGTTAACAGTGGAGAGGGGACATTTTTTTAAAATTCAAATTTTAGTTTTCAGAATTATAAGAGTAGTGTTTCAAATGGAAAAGTGTGTAATTTCACAGAAAGCAAGGCACAGTGGGCACACTTTCATCTGCAACACTTCACAAGGTGCATGGTGGAAGACACAAAGGCCACAATTCCAGCAGGGGAAAGCTTTAGGACTGTGCACAACCTGGTGTGCTCTCGGGCTTCTGTCTATGGGGTATGCCTGGGTGACATCCTGTTGAAACACCTGTTTGAAATCAGAGCTGACATGCATTTTCCATCCCTATGCTCAATTTTCAGTAGAAGAAACCAAACATATGTGGCAGAGGAGAGGCTGGCATGCTTTAGCTTTGTCGTGATGCTATTCCACTGAGGGCCCTTAACTTCCACGTGCACTATCCCTTGCTCAATGCCAACAGAGTCTGAACAAATTTCCAAATTAATTGGAAAAGTCTACAGGGTTTTAAGTTGGTTAAGGGCACTGAGACTTCATTAGCAATGCCACAGGTTATGCCTCCTACAGGTTATGGGACAGCTATGTCAGAGCCAATTCTTTGTTGCATGAATGCAAAGTAATCCCCTTTCTATATGACTCGTGTCAAACCCCCTTTCTATATGTCTCTCATCCTGATGAAATGATTTGGTGAAGGGATGCCACCCCACTTGCAAATTACTTACAGTTTCCCTCTTTTCATTCAATAACTGTAGGAAAGGAAAATACCTTCTGGTTACTCCCACGGTGTTGACAAGATAAATATTTTTCATGATGCAGCAGTAATTAAGGATGTGTTTCTCTTAGGAGAATTTAGGAATACTTTACTTTAGGAATACTTACTTTAGGAATAGTGTCAGATACTCTGTGGCTCCAGGATAGTTTAAGGTTACAAATACCATTAGGGTAGAGTAGTCCCATGCCTCACTTAGAATGACTTAACCAGAGAGCCATTTCACGGTGGTCTGATTACACCTGTTCACACTTAACTGATTCTGCACAAATTTGACCTCTGCTAAGGTGTCACGGTGCAGTGAATATCCTCTCTGTTGCTGGCCATGTGTTGTGTTATTTCTTCAACTGTGATGACAGCCAAGTTATTCTAACTGCTCTCCAGACATGGGATGGGATAGTCCTAGTTCCCCACCACAAAGACAAACAATAATAGTCAAACAAATAAGTTAAATGCCTTGCTTGTAATTCTTGAATATTAGATTTCCTGAAGCCATCACTCTTATCTTTGCCCTCTTTTCCAAGTTATGTAATCATAATGCCTTATGGTTGATTATTTTTCAAACTGAGAGCAAAGCCTAGATTTTTTTTCCTTTAAATGATACAGTTTTTCATAGGAGTTTAGAGAAAATATGGGTTTAAGATGTTTATCACTGAAATCTTATACAGTCTGTTAAACATAAGTATTTATGATACCATGTTGTGTATAGTCTAGTAAAGCACTACAGTTCCATATAACAGTACTCCTTAGAAACCCCAGCTATCCAGTACTCCTTACGTACCCCAGCTAATGCTCTTCAGCTAAGAATTGTCCTCCAAACATTCTACCTGTAAATATTTTCACCTAATGTGACAGAATTTCACCCAGTTAGAAGCACAGTGTTATCTTTATTCTAGTGATGTCAGTCTCAGCTGTGAAGAGATTAATTTGCCCAAACTCATGGCACAGACCAAGTCTGTGCTAGAGCCAAGAGAGCCTAGAAGTTGAGGTTAATGCTGTAGTCAGAGAAATCTTCCTCTTTCCCTTTGTTCATTCCTTAGCCTGGTTGTCTGGCCTGCAGTGCGAGGGGAAACTTCCTTCACTGTGCCAGTGCAAGCACAACTGTGAACACCGGAAAGCACATTACTCTCAGTATGAGAAATAGTATTCCTCAGTATGCACTTCTTCAGTGTGGCTGAGACCTCCACAACTCTGTCACAGGGTACAGGGCTCATTCTAGAACACCAATTAAAATTTAGCATATTTGAGGCTTACATTCAAATAATATCATATGTCAAATTCAACAAAAGCTCTTACAACCCTGTGGATACGGAAGGTCAACCTTTACAGTTGGTTTCTTAATTTGCTCTCTCCATCTGCATTTTTCTAGTCAGAGCAGTTTGGACCATGTAGCAAGTGACATAAAGCTTTTCTGAATTTAGAAAATATTTGATGATTAAACTTAAGTATATGAACCATGAACTGCAGATATGTGCATCTGCCAGGAGAGGAAACAGAAATATTATGATTAAGTATATTCCTACAATTTTCCCACCAGATGAAATTTAGTAGAAATTAAGGTGGAGAAACAATGAATATATCCCCTATGTGATATATTAATATTCCTATATGAAATAATATTAAATTCTTCTGTACTGCAGCACAGTACTTCAGCAAACAGGAACGGAATAGGTGGAAGCCCTGAGAGACTGAGATAACACACTACAGTATCACTCAGAAGCTGAAAGTATTGGGGTGGCACTCTATTTCCTACAAAGAGAATAAATACTAGGAAACAAATCATCCAGTTATTACATTACAAAATAAACGTCAGGGATATCTGATTGGGACTCCAAGCATTTAAAATTATTTCTTTTGGTTCTGATACTGCTTCTAGACAGCTTTCTAAAGAGCCTGGCATAAATGTTTTCAGTTATGGAAATGGAAAATTTCCTTCCAGTTGTCTAAACAGTGGCAGTGAGTATGTTTTTTAACATTATTCTTAACATTTTTCTTTTTAAGTGTGCACTGTATCTGTAGGCAGCTAATGAGTAACCTAGAGGTTATCCTATGCTAAAATATAGAATGCATTTTTAGTCCATGTGGATCACAACCTGTTGGGGATTTGAAGATTAGGGGACAGCCCTGGTTGGAGTGCAGAGAACATGAGATGGTCAAATTCTGGATCTTGACAGGAGGAAGACAAGCAAAAGCAATATCACAACCCTAAACTTCAGAAGAGCAGACTCTAACCTGTCAGGGATAAGCTCAGAATAAACCTAGGGGATAAAATAGGAGAGATGAGGGATCCAGCAGAGATGTTTAATTTTCAAGGAACATCTCCAAGTTTCAGAAAGGTGACTTTCCTGAGAGTGAATCCTGAAGGACTTGTCATGGTTCTTATGGGGTCTAGATCCTCAGGATATATGCTTGGCACAACACATGCCATTCTTCTTCCCATTCCTAGTGATGGGCCCATTCCTGGGTGTCTCTTCCCACAAGTCCCCACCAATCAGACTCCAACTGATATTCCAACAGATGCTCCTGAGGACCAAATGATGGTCAAGTAGTTTCCACCATGGCTGGCTGTGGCTCTGGATTGGGTCTGGGCCTTACTTTCGGTGCAACCAAGCTGCCAGTGTATATGGAGAAGTCTGGCAAAAATGCAAGGAGAGGCCCAGATCCACTGGCCTTTGCCAAGAGCATGAGACCATCTTACAGTGTAATGTGACAATATCTGGGGAATATCTGGGGACTGGACCTCAAAGCACTTACAGCTGAAAGGATGCCACAAGGGACTGGTGAAAAATCTACTTGGCTAAGTGCTGACATATGCTATCTAACTTGGTGTGAATTTTACCTTCCCAATATGTGGATGCAACTTTCTTCCTGAGTAGTATTATCATCCAGCACTTTGTCTTTTAAAATTGCAGCATTTTTTAGTAGGGCAGTTAAGTGCCCTGAAATAGCAATGGCAATTTGCTAAGAGAGCTAAAGGCTCAAAAGACTTTTCTTTGACTGATGGTTCCATCCTACACAGCTAACAGCAAATGGCCCAAGGCTCTTTCATTTGTACTGAACCAAAATCTAATTGTGTGTCAGATGGCTTTTGTGACCACTTATGACTCACTGAAGATAAAATTAAACTTCATCTCCAGATCAAAAGGGTTACCCACAAAATTCTGCCAGAGGTTGTCAGGGTTCTTAAGTCAGATCCCATCCCGTCCACTGGCTCAGGAGGCCAATTTCATCTCTGCTCAAGGCTTTCAGTTCCTGCCCCACTGATGTCTGGTCTTCACTCCCACCATGGCTCATGTTACACCCTGACAGGAGGTTCTAACAGAAGAGAAGTTCCTAAACATGTGATTATCTTAAGAAGCAAAGGAAACAGCACAGGCTAGATGTCACCCACCCACAAACCTGATGTCCTAGTTTCTCTGAGGACAAAAAAAAAAATACCTTAAGCAATAAGGAAGACAAATAGTTTGAACAATGTGTAAAGTCATACTACAAGGTACCCATGAAAAGAACATTATCTCTACTGTAAATATTCTGGGAAATTTATTTCTCTCTGGGAATACCCTGGTATAAATCTGAATTTGTGATTTTATTGAAGCAATGTTAATTTATACTAGGAGATAATCAGTCCATTTATAATTGTTATAGGGGAGAAAAAAACTTACAATATTCAAAAGTAAACAGAAAGCATTAGGTACTTCCTTGATTTTCTAGCACTTGTAAGATGCTAATTAGAGAGAAGCAGTTAGTAATTAATCCAGTCTTGCATTTGAAGTCAGGAAACCTCTTTAAAAACACAAAAAATGAAAGTGTTATAGGAAACAGATGTATTGCCATACTTTGTATTCATAGGGAAAAGCAAATAGATGCAAGCAGACCAGCTGGGTCACTAATATATTTAATTTACAACAACTGCTTCTTTCTCTCCTTGGAATGAAGTCCACTGTGTCTCTTAGCTTCTTCTTGCAACATTCAACCTTCATTTGGTCTCACAATGCCAGATCCAGCACCTCCTCTGCTAGACTTGCATCTGCCTTATTTACATTAGACATCTCAAACAGCTGCTTCCAATTCTGGTCATGAATGACATCCTCAAAAAGCAGACCCCCTAACTGTCTCTTCTCTCACTAATTTTAGAAGAAGGAAAAAAAATTGAGCCAGTATCTCCCATGCTTTTCTGAATCTTGGCCTTGATCTATTCCTGTTGTTGAGAATTTCCTGCACAAATTAGGTAATATCCTTCAGCTCTAACCTTCTTAACTAGCTTCCTTGTTAACACCAAAAAATGCAAAAAGGAAAAAGGACTAAATAACAAAATCATCCTTAAACAAGGTTTTCACTTGTTTATGACTGCCTTTGGGTTTATTTTTTTATATTTTCGTCCCTTTTCTGTCCTGTTCACAAACTGTACAGTTATTCATACCTATGTGGCAGCAAATCCAGATGGTGCTGTCCCTGTGCACACTTTGTACTCTTGTGGGTAAACAGGTGAAATGAAATAGATACCTTCAGTACACTGAAGTTTCAAGAGAATGAATTCAAGTTCAGGGTTTCTATTAGCCTCCTTGTCAAGCTGCTTTCCACCCTTTAGTTGAGATTGAGTTTGGAGACGTGTTTTGCTTCTCAGTGTCTGCATTTGGTCCTTCTTAGAAACTGAGAGAGATCCATCTGGGGTTGTGTGCTTCCCAGCATTTTACCTGCTCTCTACCTCCCACTGACACCCTCAGCCCAATACTGCTCACCTCAGGCTGGCTGGAGAACAGGAACACGAGTTCAAAGGTTCTTGAATTGGATGATTATTGGACTTTCAGGTATATTTTTCTATCATATTGTGTACAGCTCAGCTTGCAGGACTGTACAGATGTGAAACTTAGCAAATAGTAATGTAAGAAGTAGGCATATGCCTCTGCTTTCTTCTATGGCACCTTTAGATTACATCTCCAGGCCTCCACTGTAGATCTGCAGTTAGAAGTGATGGGAAAGTGCTTTCTGACATACTGGAAGGCTTTGTGAAGCATCTGTGGAACTTTCTGTGCAGTAGCACAGTTAGCACACTTTTCCCATGGACACAGGAAATTGATGCAACATCCAAGGCAACTTGGAGATATCTCTCTCTCTCTCTCACTGCATATATAGATAGATAGATACATATAGGTATATATCTCTATATACTCAATTGATTTAATAACCACAAGGCCAACTTGCAGCGGGATATTGGTTTTCAGGAAACTGACACGTAACTCCTCCTCAAAAAGTATAACTTCATTTAAGAACTTCATTGAGGATTCAAAAGGGCAGAACTTTTCACTTTTTTTCAAATTTAGATTTTGATCCGACAGATTTAGATTTTGATTTTGACAGATGAGATGTCAGATCAGATTACACAAAGCAGTATTTTACAGAAGACCATGTCAGAACAGAAGCTGGGCACATTTCGACTTTGCATCTTCTAGGTCTTCACATGTAAGACTGAGGAGATCTGAACAATTCAGGGATCCAGGATCTTGTTACTTCTTAGGGGAGTAACAAGAAAGCGTTAAAGAAATATGAAATCTGCTTTGCCAGAGCAAAAGTCCTGTTCTTGACATGAGGAAAGGTTCTCCTCCACAACACAGTAGTTTTTTTGCCTGGAGCAATGGCTATTATTTTAGTTCAGACCACCCACCCTCATCAGACTTAAGGATTTACAAGTTTAGAAGAGCAATGACACAGAAAGGATAATTCAGACCAAAAGATCCTGCAATAGTGAGACAGTTTTCAGCAGCCTAAGCCAGGAAATAAAGCATAAAACAGAACAAAGCAAAAATTACATGAATGCAACAGCTGCTAACAGAACCTGGCTTTGCTTTCTAGAGAATACTTTCTTGGAAAGCCCTACAAGATAATGACTTTCCATTCAGCAAATACTTTAATGTTCTAATCATGGTATTTAAAGCTAGTTTACACAGAAAATGTCTTAATTCCCTATTTCACCAGAACTTCCCCTATGTTAATGAGTGAGAGATTTTTCCAGTGAAAGTTTTGGCCTACATTCTCCTTAGGTTCTAAATCCCCAGGTCCCATAAGAAACATGGCCAAGCAGAGCTTTGAACCTGCTTTCTAAAACAGAAAAAGCACCAGTCATCACCATTCTTCTTGGATTATGAACACACTGGAAATTTGATATAGGCTTACACACAGAGAATATGAAGTTAAAGGCAATTAAACATTACCTTAAAATAAACACAATTCTCGGGCATTCTACATCTCATTTCCTCACCTAAAGGAATAATATGGGAGACTGTGCATTAATGAGACATACAGCTACAATAATAGATGTGTTTAACAGGGTAAAGACTGTGTTCTTAAAACATGCTGAAGGAACATTATTATTTGGCATTGATCCCCTAGAAATTTTAAGCATAAATATAATATGGACTAAATAATCCATGACTTACATGTTCTCATAGGAAGATACAGATAAATACAGTGACCTAATGAAGAACAGTCTACAAACTGTGTTGGGATTTTACCTAAAGACTTCAGTGAAAGCTACAGTGAAAGCTACTTCTGCCACTAAATTCACAGGGCCCAAAGTATTACTCTCCTATCTCCCATTACTTTAAATCAGTATATATATCCCAGAGGGTCCTATCTGCTTGGAGTTTGCCCTTAAAACCACAGGAACTAAACTGGAGAAATCAGCTGAATTAAGTTAGAATTGACTTGCCCCTTGGTCTTGTATTTCTGCAACTAGTTTGTTTCCTTATAGCAGAAAAAACTGTGTTTTGGTGAGGCTGTGTAGTGAACCACAAAGACACAGCAATTCAAAGAGTTTTTTATTGTATTGCACAAGGTATCTATGCAATCCATGTAGGTACTGTATTGAAGGATCCACATTTCGCAAACATTGGCTGTTGCTGCACACATCACTAACATTGTGAATAACCAGTGCCTTCTTCAAAAAGTAAAATAATCAGTTGCAAGTTTAAGCACGTTGTGGAAATAAATGAAGAAAAAAGCAAGGACTATTAATACATATTTCTCTTCAAACACACAAATATACAATTTCCAGAAGAGCACCAATAATGCCAAGCAACTATTTTGATGAGATACTGTATGTGTAGGCTCTGCAGTAAAAAGCCAATATGCACACAGAAAATATATTTCAACTTTTAAAATAATTTAACCATAATATCCTGCATGTGTCACCTGTTTACAACATAACATTTCATATACAATGTCAGGCCCAAGCCTCAACTCGTGTAAATTTGTGCATACTCAGTTAAAGCAGCTGAGACTCTGGACCAGATATTCAAGCTGAAAAAGCCTTCAAACTGTTCACATCTGAATTCAGAGTGGTAGTATAAGAGCAAGAAAGTAGTTATGGTGAATTTATAACAGAAATGGTACTATGGAAAATGAAGAAAAACACCATAAAACCCTCAAACACAAGGTTCTAGAAAGAGGCCTACAGGTAAAGTGATATTGTAATAATTTATAAAAGTGAATAATTAGTATCAGTCTCCTTTCTGACATTAAGAGATTCTCACATATTCAGAAGCCTGTAGAAGTGAACTAGCCAAATGTCACAATCGGCATCATCCTCAACTGCTGTTTTCTTAAGTTTCTGATCATTAATACTGGTACTTAAAAACATTTTATATTTGCTGAAACTGATTATTAAAGTTTACCTTCCTGATAAGGGAATTTAGTGTAATAAAAACCATGAAAAACAATAGGTAAAAAAATAGTATTTTAAGAATATTTTTAGAAAACTCATCATACAACTGCAAATACAGCTGATTTTTAAGCATCTGCTTTTGAGCTGTGGTCTTTTGTTTGTTTTTAAGTGAATCACTTACAAAGATGCAAGGGAGTACCAGTTCTAAGATTTATTCTTGTCCATTACATTGAGGACCTCATCCAAAAGTGAGGGCCCCAAATCAAGTTGTAATGAGAGAAGAGAGCCTGCAAGATCCGAGAGGGATTCTTCTGACTTTGTCTTGGTTAGTTCACACGAAAGCCGACTGTCATCCAGTAAATCAACTGTTTGCCAATCAGTGCATCGTTCAGAAAAGCTGGATGAGTGACTGTCGCTGCCGTTAGTAAAATGTGAAGAAGAACCATTTTGCTCCCACATGTCATCTTTGTATGTTTCTTCATCCTCCATCTCTTTGCCTTTCTCCTGCAGTTTTTCTTCTATTACTGGCTCACAGCTAAGCCTAGGATTTCTGGATGACCTGATGGATTCTTGTTTTGAGTTAAATGTCACTGGTGACAATAAAGGCAATGTAAGGGCTTGAGAACCCCCAATGGCAGGAAGGGAAATAGCATTTTTGAGCACTGGTGATGGAGTTTCTGTAAACATGGATTCAGAAGTGCTGTTTGCCCTTAAGAATTCATTGTGGATACCAGACTGGCTAATTCTGGTTTCACCCTCATTTCCAGGCAATAGCTCATAGTTGCCCTGCAAAAATGATATATCTCCGAAAACATCATGCTGTCCCTCTTTTCCAATGTGTATGGTGTGACGAAAATCTCCAAGTGGAGGACTGATCATATCAGGAGATAAGATATCCCTTAGTTTGAATTTCTTCCCCTTCTTATTGTTAGCAGCTTTCAAGTAGATGGGTGTCTTGGCTGGCATCTTGCTTGTAGCTTCTGAGAGAAGTAGTTAAAAAAAAAAAAAAAAAAAAGGTGAGGGAATGAGAAGCCTCTTACAAAGCCAGCTCTTCTCAGGAGACCTTCAGTGTTAGCAATGTTACATCATCATCTTGAACCACTCTTGCACACAAAGTCTAATTCTTCTGATACAGAGAACTGTGGAGTATGTGAAGGTAAATGTCTTCCACATCAGCTCTTCACAAGGTAGAGCACAAGTTTTGGGGTCTGCTACTTCCTCAGCTTGAGGAAACCTGCATGGGATACAAAATCAGGTTATCATTAATTTATTTTTCATGGTTCATGCAGTCTGGTTTTTTACCAAACCCCAAAATCAGCAATGGTACTGACAGTCCCAGCCTGCAGATTAGCTTTATGATGTTGTTTCCCTTCATTAGGCAGGATAAAAGAACTCAGATTAACAAGGGCTAGCTAACCTTTCTCTGACTTCATAGCTTTTTTTGAAGTCAGACTTTTTTAGACACAGTTGCTGAGCACAATTCATTTGATAAATATCACTATCTCAAACTTTCTCCTCCTTATTGTGGCATTCAAAATGCTGACCTTTAAGAGCACATGCAGAAACACATTTACAACATTCAACAACATCAAGTTTTTGGTAGATCCAGGAAGACTGACAGAGTCATTCAGAAAACCGTTTTGGATATGGAGTAGACTCCCTTGATTTAGATAACAGGATAATCAGATTAGTATTCAGATACTTCCAATTAGTGCTGAAACACTCACAACTGTAACCAATAACGTTTCCAGTAATTGTGCCCATTTAAACAGATAGTTTTAGAAACTAGAAAAAAGGGCTGGTCCAGGTCTTTACAATTTGTTAGGAACATCCAAATGCACATGCTTCAGAGGAGACTGATCTTATGACTATATTCTTTAGACTACATGAATTCTTCATAGCAATTAGTTATAGACTAGTTCATGTATTATGCAGACCAGGAGGCTGAAGTGATTTAAAGTTGCTCTGTGCAACCAATTATAACAGTCTTTGCAAACAGTGTTGTCCTACAAGAATGTGATCTTTGAAAGGCCTGATAGAGCTAACAAGGGCTAACAGGCTATTAAGCCAACGAGCTATTGAAAAACACTCTTTTTTAATACTTCAATGGTATACTTCTTTGTTGTAGTGCCAGTTCCTAACCCTTGGACACTCTCAGAATAAATGCATTTTTTCTCCTGGACATTTTTATACATTCTTCTACTAAGTGAATGCACCACAGATCACCCCTTCCCATCAGAATACTCAGCTACAAATCTGTCACCCTTTGTCCATCACCACCCTCACTGTGCAAAGGAGATTACAGCTTTTACACAGAAAGACTGTTCTATACCTTAAGAGGAGGGAAGCTGGCTGTGACAAGAGCTACTTTTGCTGCCTTTTATCCATGCCCTGGCTGGCAGGGTTTCTCCTTCACCAAATCAAGCCCAGTATGAATCACCAGGTTTAAAACGTAGCACTCTGTGGCTACACACCCGGGTTGTCAAGAGGCATTTAAGCATTTTAACAAATCCTTTAACTGCCGTAATTAGTTCCTACAGTGGGTACTTAACTATGCATCACAAGGGAGCTGGGAGTCTAGCCAGGTCAGTGCTTTGGTGTTTTGATTCCCACCAGGTATCAACTGCACTTTGATAATATGAGAGAGCCCTCCCCTGCAAAATACACCAGATGTAAACAGATTAAAGCTGAAATACAAAATAAGTTCAATAATTTATGAGGACATTTTATACTTTTAAGATCGATTTTGAAAAAAGAATATATCGCATCAATCAATTAAAAGCACTTCAAAGCTTCCTTCTACACCACAAAATGGCAATTCATTAGGATCTACAATATTCACGTTACTCCATGACAGTACTGCAAGATTCAAAAGTAACTCCTAAATAAGATCTTTACATGTGCCACCTGCAATGGGAACAGAACTGATTAGTCAAATCAACCTTGCAGTTTTAAAGTCTAAAATTCACTGCATTGTTTCTCCTTATGTATCATTCTGCCCAAGCAACCCGTTTAACTAAACAAAATATCCTCAACTCTACAGAGAGGAGTATTATCAAACAAAGATGAATGAATGGCCAGGCTGTTTTATATTTCTCTAGCGGACTCCTCAGCTTTATCTCACTTCCTAGAAATAACAGGGCAAATTCTCTCTGATTTTAATTCCTCATTTTCTCAGGTCTTTTAATTTGAATGAATGACAATGTAATGACAATGCGGTCCAAAGTCACGCCCGCTGATCACTAGTTTAAAAATGAAAGACAAATGGCAGTTCATTCAAAGCCTTCATGGCTTCCACCACTTAGGATCTGTATCAAAACCCATTATCACCAAACTCCACAGGGAGGTTTAAAAAAAAACCTGAAGGACAATGAAACATCTGAGCATCAGGAAAAAATAAAAAGAAAATGCAAAATAACTTTTAGTATAAATACACCATTCTGACACACAAGAAAAGCACTGTATTTTATTTAGCTCATAGCTCAGGAGGGAAAAAAATACAAAAACTCTGAAAGCAGCACAAACTTTTGGACAGCCGGATCTCCTTCAGTTCTTGCACTACGAGAGAGCCCCAGTAAGGGGCAGTGTAAAACCACACTACCTGAGAGGATGCTACAAGAGACTCCACTATCAAGAATTATAAACCCTCTCTCTACAGCAGCCCCTTTCATTGTGAAGGCCTTGACTTCCATCTGGCCAGTGCAAGAGGCTTTACATTTGAAGAGAAGAAATTCCACAATTACATGCTTAGGGCAAGCACCATTCTCCCTGCTGAAAAAAAAGGTTACTCTTACTGCAGACTTCAGTACCCACAGTACTGGAAATCTGCAAATTACACCTTTTAACTAAAAGGAAAGGGCTCCCTTCTCAATGGACAGGCCATCCATGTACAACATAACATAGATTCAGAGCAACTGTATTTTGTTTCTGCATACCTATCCTCTTTGTCAACTACTGCCTAAAGCAGTGCAGATACAAGCTACTTCAAACAAATAAATCTGGAAATGTTCACTAAGCCTAAAATACTATTTTTATTCATACTTAATTTATAATTACATAAGGAAGAACCCGTATCAGTATTTAACATACAGCATATATATACACACAGAGACATATATATAAATATAGTTCTTTTAGTAAGAAAAAAAAAATATCAAACTTTGGCAAATGAAGAAAAACCTAACAAGACTAAGCCTCCAGCTCAAATCCTAGAAGACAAAAAAATTAGTCCACAGAATTTTCACAAGAATCTTAACACACTCCCTGCACTCAACAAGACAATGGAAACTCAAGGGCACATGGGCTAAGAGAAGGGACACAACACATTGCAATGTTGGTATCAGGCTACACAATAAATTTCACCTTGTCTTAAAATGAGACCTTTTTCTGATCTTACTGCTAAGAGAGTCTCTTGTTTTGACTAATTTCAGCTCAGTAACTAAGTGACTGTATAGCTAAATTGGAAAGCTGAATGAGAAATTACCAAAAAACCAGAAGTCTGCAATCCTGGACTGCCAGCCTACAGTGGAAGACCTTAATTCAAGAGAAAAACAACATGAAAGGGTTTTCATTCCAGTTGAAAAGATATCCCCTCTCCTAACAAGATCCAAGCATGAGCCAAACCAGAGGAATTTCAGCCCAGTGAAAATTAAAGCTTTAGTTTGGCTGTAGCACTTCACACTCTCATATAAGTATTTTGCTTGGTAACAAAGACTAATATTTTTAGAGGTGCTTCTCAATCCGCCTTCTGTCCACTCAGCAATCATCACCTTCCACACAGCTCAAAGTTTTCCATGGATGCCTTAGCTTATTCCATGGTCCATTTTAAAAGGACAGACTATCAGCAAATATCTCAACAGCTAGGCTTGGAAAGCCAGAGACAAATAAGGGTCAGGGTGCAAACTTCTATTTGTGCACATATCCCAAGAGACCTAGATCCTTTAGCAAACAAATTACAGAAAGAAAACCACATTTCCACAGAGGAGAACCAGAAGCAACTGTGTGTGCTGGGAAGCCTACAGGCTTTCCACAGGGCAACCCCTTGCAAAGGCTCTGCCTTACACATCACTGACTAGAAACACATGAAACCCAGAGAAAGACCTTTCCAAAAGCACAATTTAAAATATAATTGAATTACCTTGTGGAGCAAGGCAGTAAGAGAAAACTGAGTCTTTACATTATCTAAATATCCAAATGAAAACACAGTAACATAGCAAAAGACAGACACAAACAATGCAACAAACAGCTGCAACTTTTCTACATGATGAATAAGTATCTGCAAGCATAGAAGAATTAGACTTTAGGGCTTCATTTTACGTTTTAGCTATCAGTAGCTTTCAGCAGTACAAACTGTGATGAACATCCTGGTCAATGCTGTTATTTTCACTGTCTGAAACAGCATCAAGTGTAAAACAAAATTTTACCGGTTTTATCACAGAGGCCTGAAGTCATGCAGTCACAATTCCTGAATGCTGGCAAAACATACTCCCAGTCAACCAAGTCCTCAGGTACAAGAAATGTATCAGATAATGCACCACAGAGCTTACCTCTCCTGCTTCTGGGGACTCAGGTGTCCTTATCAACCATCAGGCTCTGGAAACAAGAGGCCACAAGTGTGTCCACTTCTAGACCAGGCCACCAGCACCCCACTTATAAAGCCACCACCTTCTAAGTACCTTAAATCACATCAGGTGCTAACACTTCTCCCTCCAGATTATCTACATTTGCATTGTTTATAAGAAGCATAGCCTTTGAATTCATCTGTATAAAGTCAACTGCCCTTGATTAGGTTAGAAGTCCTTGTCTCCTTTGCTTCTCCTTTCATCAAAGAATTGGCACTTTCCTGATTACAGATTTAATTACTTTATAAAAACAATCAGGCTAAATACACTTCAGTTCAACTAATTTTCTCAACTGCACTCAACTGACTCTCCTGGATCAAGTCTTACCTATTCCATTGTGCTACCACATACACTATTTAGAAAATGAAGGAAAAAAAAAATCCCAAATCATTCCCACAGCTACAGAAGCACAGGTCAAGAGGCGACCCAACCCTCTTGGGTTGGTGCAGTTGATTTATTTCTACATTGCCCTGAAAAGACAGAGATGCCATGTCCTAGCTGTGAAGGTGTTTGTACACCCTTCTCTTAAAATTCCCCATACATGCAGACTACATCCATTAATTTACTTTACAGAGGTCAGTTATCAGAGAATATACACCTAAAGTGTTCCCTGTTCCAATCTAGGTCCTGATTAATACAATAAATCGTTTTATCTATACTAGCTGTAGAGAAATGAAAAGGTAAAAAATCATGTAAGGATATACTTTGACTTCCCTCGTTACATAAAACACTTTTTTCCATATAAATCAAGGACAAATAGCACACCAGCTGTGAGTCGTCCACTTGAAGAAGGGTTAATTGCCACTAAGTGTAAGCACAGACAGGGAAAATCTGCATACGGTGTCTTTCCAGCTATCTTCCATTTCTCCAGCACCCTCCTGTTTCCCCCTCCCTCCCTAAAACCTAGGTTCACAAACAAAGAAAAATCAAGTTCTTGATTTTTAATTGTTGACTCCTTAAACTCTTGCCACCCTGCTTAGCACTCTTTCAAACAGATCGACCTCGTGTAAATCATGTTAACCAAACCAGGGAACACTTTCAACTTATTTTAAACCATTAAAGTACTTGTGTATTATATGGAAATGAATGAAGCAATTAATCTACTTGAGAGTTTTATTTTAGCTTGTAAGAAAAAGAAACAAAGGAGAGCCAACCTGATTTGGGGGGATGAAGGGAAAAAAAACCAAACAGGCCTAATTTGAGCAATTGGCCTCAGTCTCCACTTATTATTTTGTTCTTTATCAGTCTGATATTACAAATGCCCTTTATCAACCAGAAACCTTCATCCTTGTTAAGGTACTTGAACACTATCCAAGTTGTTTCTCAGTCATCCTTTTCGATCAAAGTGAACAGGGGGAATTCCTCATTTGTTGATAGTGGCGGAATAATTTTAAGCCTTCTGGTGTCTCTGCCTCTTACTCCTTTGAACCAACTCCAATTTTTCAACATCCTTTTCCAAGCAGATCAGAATTAATGACAATATTTCAGTAAAATTCTCCGTAACAGCATATAAAAAGATAAAAATCAATTCCTTCTTCCCATCATCACTGCCTTGTTTAGAAACAAGATCATACTTCTGCTCTTATTCTCACCCTCTTACAACAGGAATTTTCCTGTATTTACAGGGTAGAATTATATTACAAACCATTTAAGAATTCTCGTGCTGGTATAACAAAAACAAGTTCTTCAAGCAGAATAAACTACACTGGAAAAATAGAATTTTTTGTCCTTGCCTTTTATTGCCTCAGAGTGGGCTTCTCCGTTTTATTTTTTTTAGGATCAATATACAAATATATTCATTTACTCAACAAATTTTGGCAGCACAGCCAGTGGTGGTGCTCATATGACACTGTTTGTCCAGTAAGACTCTGCTCCTTTCCTTGGGGAAGGAAAGCTAAAAAGCTTTCCAAATTATCATTCTCCAGCAAATAAACTGGATTTATATTCTATAGGATAAAAAGCAATGCCGTACTTCAGAATGAGTAACATTTTATTTCAATGTGCTCAAGCTGTGAATCAATAAATCAGTTGTGCTTTCTCCATCTCCCTCACCAACATACTTCCTCACCAATATCCATCACCTGCAAATTTGTACTACAACAATTTTGTACTTACTTGCAAGATGCTCATAAAAATACTATGCAACCCATACTGTATAAATAGACCTCTGCATTGTATCAGTAGAAATACATCCCTCTTTGATGCTGATTTATTTTTGACATTTACTCTGAGATTTTTAGTGTTTTTACTACATGCTTTGTTGACACTGTAGAGGACTAACATTTTAAAAATCTGGTTGTGATTCAACATGAAATTAAATGCCTTACACAGTCTGTTTTTGCAACTGCGCTTATGACCACTCCTTAGAACATCTTAAATAATTCACTCTTTTTTATCAAGCAATTTCTTTTACCTTTCAACAGGTCTGAATCACAGCTTGCTTTCAGCTTTGAAAAGTTAGCATCTTTTCTAGAACAATGAAAACCTTCCTTTCTTTTCTTCGCTTCTCTTCTCCAGAGACAGGGATTTAATGAGCTCACTGTATTCTGTTGTTTGGCTTCATGGACTGAAACAGATCCTTCTTTACTACCTTCTCCTTAGCTTTGTTGGCTGGTACATTCATATATACAGATTTAATACTATCATTGGCTTCCAAAAACTGGGTGAGCACAAGCTCATGCAGATTTAGGCAGAGCTGCATGTCAGCACAAGGTGCAGCACAGCATTAACTAATGCAGCCAGCCACGGTGAGGTTGTGCTACGTCAAACAGACTGCGCTGAAATACACTCACACATCCCCTCCTAGAAAGCTGCACACCAGATGAGCAAATAGCTGGGAACCATAAAGCCAGTAGCCACAAGATGGACAGGCTTAAAAACTTGTCCATCAGTTCTCTTCAGCCATAGGGAAAAACATGAAATGAGACAAAAAATAACACCTACAACCTGAGCCAATGTACCACCTAAAAGCCTGGCAATCTGCTCTGGTTGAACTCTCAACTGCCCCTCGTGATGTCAGCCAGCACTTAGATCAGTTTAAGTGGATTATGAATTCACACTCCACACCCTTTTTGATTCTGAGCAGGTTAGCATAGATGGCTTTCTCTTCTGACACAGAGGGTGTAGTTCCTCAGCCCAACTCTGCTCTCAAAGCGGGTTTAAGAAGTTCCCACCTTGGATTCCTCACTCCTCATTGCTGGTTCCTGGTTCTGCACCACAGTTCCTGGTACCCTTCACAGGCAGACAAACCTACAAGTCACACTTCAAACTGGTCACAGCTGCAGTTCTCTCCACTGACTCAGTTTACAGGACAGGCTTAGCAACAGCTGCAGCTGCCCGATGGCAACGCTTCAAGAGAGCTCAAGCCCAATATAACTTGCTGTCAGAAAGGCATTCTCTCCTTCTCCCCTATTGTGTGCACACACTTGACCCCTTACAGGCCAGTTCAGCACACAGCAAGGTGAAAACTAACTAGGACAGGGGTGTAAAATCACAAGGCTTGGAGTGAGACTGCTACTCTCAGCTGTAAAAAGTCCTTTCAATAGCTAAGCTGTGTCTTGAGACATCACTCTTGAAAAGCAAGGAGTTGTGGCAGAAGGGCTGGGCAATCCTTAACCATCTCTTCTGCAAGGAAAAATGTCCATGGAATAAAGTCCAGACTTTATGCACTCCTGATGAAATGGCTTTGTAGCTCCACTTGTTTCTGCCTTAGGGCTCCCAAGACTACTATCATACTGAAATTAAGTTTTTCTAACTATATTTAATATATTCATACTATTTTTCAAAAAGACCCTTAGTTTAAAATTTCCATAACTGCTAGCTACTGACAAAAGGCAATCTAAAATACAAGGATCCTACAAGGTTTCAATAAACCCCCCCCCAACCACCAAAACCTACCCTGAACTCCTGACCTCCAATTCTCAAATATGCTTCATCTCTAAGTCAAATACTCCTTATCATCTCCTTGAAACACACAAGTGACATAGGCATATCATAACCACCAGTTCTATTATTCATTTTTCAGAGTGTTTAGCTTTAAATAAGTATTGACCATCCTTAAGTGGCTGATAAATTAGTTTTAAAACAAACTTGAAAGCCAGAGAGCCCTCTATATGCAAAGACTAACAATGAGGTAGAGATATGAAAGTACAGAAAAATCTAAAGTTGCACAGGCCTTATTTTTTATTACATAAAAGAAGGATGAATATTCTGCTCAGTTGCAGTTCTGCCTCCTTCAGAGACTTGAATGGTTGTCAAGATGAGATCAAAGTTGATGGCGTTGGGGTAGATGGAAGAAAGGAAATGCTTCAATAAATTAAAAAAATCCTCACTGAATTACTTTTTGGTCCAACTCATGCCCACTTTAAGGAATGAGGCTGAAATCACAGAGTAAATAGGGCTTCTAAAATTTTGTTATGTTCAGTTTCAAGTATATTGTTAAGACAGCTAAAGTAACTGGTTTATCACCCTTATATGAAACAAAAGGGGAAAAAACAGAAATTACATCCTCACAGTGAGTTTATACTTCTAACAAAACAACTCCACTACTTGAAGACACCTCTGAGCAGTGGTAAGAATTTGGAAAAATAAGTGACAACTGGAAGACATATCATATTCTGGTGCTGCTCTGCAGCATGTCAGTGACACCTGCAACATGCCCCAGGCTGACAGGGATGCACCAGGGTAGACACCAGTGCAGGGATCCATCCCAACTTCCTCCTGAGACATTTGGTTCTGATATCTGGAGTTGCTTGCACTCATCTGATCAGACTTCCTTTTTTCTGCAATATATTAAGTAGTATCAGGGTGCATTCACTCTTTGTGCCAATAGTCGTATTTCACATTTCTTAAAACCTGACAGAGTTAATGAGTTAAATTTGAAAGAAGTTAATATACTCAGCACTTGTACAGAGGTGTACTGTCTGGATATTCAGAGTGCACAGTGGCAACTCGGTGCTAAAGCTAGTTTACTGATTAGCAGCTGATATTTCTTTCAAACTCTAAATCCCACATATTTAATTAAACTGTCCAAAATACTGTTGTCTCAAATCCCACTAAAGCCACCTTCTCAACACTCAGGGTTTACATCAGCCAGCACTCAGCACCTATCTTCCCATTACTGTAGCCATATTTCAAAAGATAAATACAGACCTAAGACGAAGCTTAAGCCAAATGGTAAATGAGATGACAGCCCTTGTATAAGACTGGACTTTGAGCTTGCATGTGCAGGCAACGTGAGAGAATAAGTAAATGGGTCAGGGAAGCATGTTCTATCCAGTGAACCCATTCAGAACCAATGTACTGCAAGGCAAGTCCTGTCTTTAGAGACTTCTGGAAAAGCATTTTGCAGACATTCGTTTTCTCTCTGCTCTCTACAGGGGCTCCTGCTTAGAGCTTTGCCTCAAGACTGCAAGAGAACATAAATCTCTCTGTTCAAAGGTCAATATTTCAAAGTGCTCCAAAATGGACGTTTTGTTTTCAGAAGTAGTGTCAAGGGAAGGCCTATTGGCGGCAAAAAGAAAACTTTTAGTGGGCAGTCACATTAGGGTAATGTAATCATGACTCATGCTCCTCACCCATTTCCTGACTAGGGCTGTGCATGATCAAAAGAAAGCCAGTCACAGCAATGCTGCCGCTCGTTAATGTTAGCCGGCCTGAAAGGATTACAAACTACCAGAAAACAAACTCATTGAAGAGCATCTTATTTCAAGCCTGACATAAATCGGCACTGACAAACACCGTGGCGTAACACCAACCAAAACAACTTGCCTTTGTTGCGAGAAACAAGTCGCAACTTTTATGATGAGTTCTCCTACCCAAACAAACCCTCTCACACACCTTTAAAACACTGTAAATCCT
This sequence comes from Trochalopteron elliotii, assembly GCA_024734555.1. Lineage (NCBI taxonomy): Eukaryota > Metazoa > Chordata > Aves > Passeriformes > Leiothrichidae > Trochalopteron > Trochalopteron elliotii. Next base: position 202,800 of record JANPWX010019695.1, on the reverse strand, counting down.
TGGGAAGATGCCAAGGGAGAGGGAGGGAAATGTCTAGTTGCCAGTTAGTATCTAAAGAGACGCAAGATACAATGACATTTAGGAGAGGATTACGCCAATCTCAGACTGCCGTAAAACAACCATCACCTCCCCAAAAAGGCTGTAAAGGAACACACAAATGGGCCAAAGCACGAGTTGGGCCTAAGTGTCTCCCACTTTATAAGAAAAGCACTGCATGAGGCAATTTCTGTCTCAGTGTTCCGTCCTGTTGAGCATCCCGAGTAAAGCGTGCACTTAATGATGCAAATCGCTGTTCATTCGTATAAAGATTTCTCCAGCAGAAAACAGATTTGAGATCCTTGTTGGGACCTTGTTCACATTTAATTTGTTCCAAAACCCACATTAATAAACCCCCCCAAATTAAACAAATATTTCAACAGAAACTAGATTAGACATTAGGTAACAGATACCAACACCCAGCTGGCACCTCTCTGCAGCCCTCACAGGCCAGATAGAATCATGGAATCATTCAGGCTGGAAAAGATCTTTACGATCATCAAGTCAACGAGACAACTCCTTTCCCTCCCTCCTACCTCAGAAGCAGAGGTAGGAGCCTACATTTGCAGGTCCCTTTCACTCCTTTACAAATGCCAAGTAACTGCTAAACATGCTAAACATAAACTACTAACATGTGTTCCTTATGGTACTTCCAATAAGGGAGATCAAAAGGGAGAGAGATTCTGAAGCTGATGGTTAAATACATAATCCATTGTCAAAACCATTGTCCATAGATTTAAGACTGATCAACAGTGGCATTCCACTCTCAGGATACTGAGGAGACCTACTGCTGGTGTCTGACAGCCAAATTAAACCCAAATTTAACAACTATCTGTCTTTTTTAGTAATACCTCAGCTCACTGTTTAGTAATCTCACCCTTCTGCCCCTCACATTATACAGAGTACTGGGGGAGGACAGGTGGGAGAAGCAAAGTGTTGCACAAGGCAGAAGTTATGTTTAGGTCTGACTAAACCAATACCAGCTAAATGTACTGAGCCTATACTTTATCCACGTTGCAGTAATGACTCCAGAGTGGAGAGAAGCTGGTTCCGAAGCAGAGCACACACACATATACCAAGGGTTTATATTGCATTGTGACACTTGCTGCTGGACAGTTACAGCTCTGTTTGCCTTGTTTATAGAACTCTAGCAGCACAGAAATGAGGTGCAGCAATCCCTTTGGGCATGGATGCACCTCGGTACTGACCAAGAACGGGCTGTTACCACATGCTGCAAGTCCTTCATGTAATAATTCATACAACTGGTATGGAAAGCAGTGGTGCGTAGGCAGAAAAATAAAAGAACATAATTCTGGGACCTACTTTCCCAGGTAAAGGGCATATTTATTTACTTAATCCTCTAATAAGTAGGTAAGATGAAATTCTACCTTTACTGCAGGCTATTTAAAGCAAATTTCTAATGGTTCTTGCAAGCTCCAGGGAGTCAAAATTCAAGCTGTGGTAGGAGGACTACTTTGCTTAGTGTAGTTTACCATCCTTCAAAAATTTGAGAAAAGATGACATGTTGTAGAGTCCAGGGCACTCACCCACAGTGCTGACAAAAACTTCTACTAGGGGGGAAGGGAAATCAAGGGAAAGAATAAAATATAACAACAACAAAACAAACACCACAGCACCAACTCAGAAAACAAAAGCAATGTAAAGATGGTCAGAAACCAAGACACCCAAGTAAGTGGAGAGGTATTCCTGATTTACTTACTGTAGGGAAGAGAAACTGAGGTCAATTCTCCTGTCCTGAGTACAAATCCAAACCATATCCAGCAAAACCTCCACAACATATAATACTGTAACGATGCATTAGGATTGCATTAATGTAAGGCACAGTGTGGGCCTTTTCTCTTGTCCATATGGTTCTTTTCACAGAGATAGCATCTGTGGAAACACAGGCAAGGAACAAAACTATAACTCCCTGAATTACACAACAGCAGAGACAGTACGCTCAAGAAATTTAAGAGGGAACTTGCATCCAAGTAGGGCATCAACATCTCAGTGTTGCTTCAGTACTAGACCAGAAGAAATTATTGGTTAATGTGGGGCCTGTTCCACAGACTCTCTGGATATAGCTCCCTTGGGAAGGAATAGAAATACCATAACCAAAACACTTTGAAATACAGTGCCAGCAAAAGACATGTACAATAACTTCTAAAAGGAAGACACTACCCAAGTGAAATTCCTTCTCTTCCTCTGTACATGCCTGCTAACCTGGATTCACCAGAGGTATGCTCCTTCTGGCTGCAGAAGCAGTGGGCAGCATACCTGGGCTTCTTCCTTGGAGCCCAAGGAAACCCTTACTGGAGGAAAATATTAATTAGTTCACCAACAGCTACAAAGACCAATATTAAAAGTAGTTCAGCAACACCCCTATTGCTATAGTCATAGGCTTCTTAAGTTAAACCACATCCTTGAGGAAAATGGGATTTTGTTGTTGTTTTGTTTGTTCCCTCAGAACACAGACAAAATTGAGTACATCCTACAATAATTCAAATTAAATATATATCTTCTTAAAACAAAAATCCAGCCACAGCTACCACTGTTAAACTTTTGCTACTCCTGGAAAGACCATAACTCATTCACTTGAGAGGGCAAAAATGGGAATGCAGAGAAAATTTAGCATGGGAGGAGAAAAAAGGCCCAAACAACAACGAAAAGAAAATCTGCACCTAGTCAGTAAACTAGAACTCTCCAAATACAACACACTAGCAGCTTGCAGGAGAACAGCTAACCTTTTATATTCACCAGGTTCCCAGATTAATGGCTCTGATTGAGTTCACACCTTCCAGAGTGAGTGTTTCAGTCTGAAACAAAGCAGGCAATTTCACTCCGCGTGCCAAGGCAGGCTGAAAGAGCATTACACCTTAAAGCAAAATCTCAACTTTAAAAACAAAAAATTGGGAATACCTGAAAAATCCAGAGACTCTTAATTTGACTTGCATTTGAACTATTGCATTCCCTGTGACTTATTATCTAACAGACAAACTGAGTGCTGTTTTAGAACCTGATTAAGGCTAATAAACAATAAAACGCCCCTAATGCCTCTTGATATTTGCCTTTCTTATGCAGAAGATACAGAAAACTTTTTCATTTGTTTTATCAGACACCAAAATACTCTTCTTGAGCTTTCCACTGAAATTCTGTAATTTCCTACATACCTGGAAATAGCCATTTGCTCCTGGGTCAAACACTTTGCTAAGCACTTTAAAAACAACAAAGTTTTTAGTTTTAAACTAGTGACTTTTTGAGTCACTAGTTTACATCTTTTCTCTTTCAACAGTAATTGAATCCGTGTTAATTATTGGAAGCTATACTGCAAACCAGATCAGAATCAAAACTCTTGCTTTACTAAATAGATTACAAGTTACAAAGCTGGTACATCTGCAACAGAAAGACACCTTGCAATATATACAGATCTTCTTTCAGCCCAGTACATCCACTGAAAACCACGAATATTCTTTTCTTCCTGTCACAGGATGTCAGAATAGATCAATTATGGGCTCTTACACAGCAGTTTAACACGCCTGATTTCCTAGGAGTCTCTCTCCATTTGCAGGCCCAAAAAGGTAGTGCCACTCCCAAGTCAGACTAATGTTACAAAGAGAATTTGTAGCTTTTTTTCTCTGGGCGTTAGGAGTTCTGTGAGCTTTCTGCTCAACAGGACTCGCAGCCTGCATTACCAGTGAGTGCTCTTTAAACTCTTTGCCTTCAACTGATCCATTTCAGTTTGAGAACTACCCTAAGATGATCTGCACTGGAAGACTTAGAATCGAACTAAGAAGGGGAAAAATCAACAAGTAGATAATGAAATTGAGGGACAGAGCGACCTTGATGAACTGTGTCCTGATTTCAGCTGGGATAGAGTTAATTTTTATCCTGGTAGCTGGTACAGTGTTGTGTTGTGTTTTAGATTTAGGGTGAGAATAATGTTGATAACACACTGATGTTTTAGATGTTGCTAAGCAGTGTTTACACAGAGTCACTTTTCAGGCTTTTCAGTTTCTCACCCCACCCCAGCAGTGAGCAGGCTGGGGAGAAGCTGAGAGGGGACATGGCCAGGACAGCTGACCCCCACTGTGGAAAGGGATGCCACAGCACATGGCACCATGGTCAGTACACAAACGAGGGAGAAAGCTGGCCAGGGGCCACTGCTGGGGAATGGGCTGGGCATTGCTGGGCATTGCTCAGCAGGTGGTGAGCAACTGCACTGTGCATCCCTTGTCCTGTACATTCTACTTATTTTATTATGATCCCTTCCTTTTCTGTCCTATTAAGCTGTACATTTTACCTTTTTTCCCCCAATTCCTTCTAAATCCCACTGTGTGGGGAAGCAGTGAGCAAGCAGCTGTGTGGTGTTCAGTTACCTGTCAAGTTAAACCACCTCAAGCTGGTATCTGAACACCAGCAAGCCACTTGAGTTTTAACAGCAGCCCAAGTCATGCACTCAAGATTAAAATGGAAAACTAAATAACAAAGGCCACAGTTTAAGGAAGGAAGATTCTGCTCAGAAACAGAAAGAAGATGTCAGAACACTTAACCAGGCTGAGCCTCACCCTCTTTAACTGTAGTCATAAGAAGCTAGTGCAATTCCCTGCTGCATGAAAGGGTACTGAGAGGGGAGGTCCAGTAATTCTGTATTTGGCCATCACCATGTCCAGTTCTTGTAGCCACAATTCCAAGAGGATGTCACAAAACAAAAGAAAATTCCAGGAGAACCACAAGACTGATATCACTTACATTTCATAGAAGCATAGAATCATTAAGATTGGAAAAGACCTTTAAGATCATCGAGTCCAACTATCTAGCTTCAGTTTGCTAGACTGAAGCTAGTCAAAGCAAGTACAAAGGAAAACATACCTTTTTGGAACAGCAAGAACTGTTTACTCAGGCTTATGGTAGATTCTCTGTTATTTGAATATTTGTTAATTTTTTGTTTGTTTTTTTTTAAAGAAATTACTGTTGTCTAATTCAAATAATACAGGCAGCGCCAGGAGTCATACTGATACAAAACTGGGTGACAACTCAGGAAAGGCCTACAGTTTGTCATAAGAGAAGTACCCAGTGGTCTGGTCTGACTTCTATCATTCAAGATATGAACAGTACTTTCCCCTAGATTCATGGCATTTCTCTTAAGAATTAAATATTTGGAAAAGCATTTTTATCTTGGGAAATCCACACTAAATTTTTAGAGCTTTTCTGTCCACAGATGGTGTTTCTGTGGCCATCAAGATGATTATGAAGGTTGAAAGGACAAATCTCCTGGAAGTTCTGAAAACAGAGCTCTCATCAAAACTGTTGTGTTTGGAGACTTCTCATCTTTCAGCACAAAACAGAAAGAAAAAATAAGTTGATCTCTGTGTTGGACACTACTTCAAATCCTACATGGAGAACCAAATAAATTCTGTCCTGTCAAATCCCCATGAACAGTTTGAAATCCGTCTCTCCTTTGACACTGTGCAAGCAGAAGGGCACCCATTTCACAGCAACTTACACTCTTCAAAACAAACAAGAAAAACGTAACATTTTAAAATACAACTGTCCAAAAGGGGCATCTAAGATCCATGACCAAGTGGAATTGTGTCCAACTACAGATACTCAGTTTTGAAGAAAAGCACAATTAAAAATTATATGTGGCTTCATTCACTTTTACTCAAAAAAAATTCACAGTTCTTGAATTTGAAAATGTAACTGTAACTTCTTTTCAAGTCACATCTCCTATATATTGTTACTACTGTAAAACTTGACTTTGGGACCACATTTGTACTTTCAGGATATTTATCCCAAAACTACAAACTCTGAAATCTGGAAAGCCCAGTAACTACTGCCAGCTACCTCAGCAGATGGATTGAAAGAGCACACTGAATCAGAGCACCTGAAAAATCATCTGGTACCATTTCAGTCACGGATCTTAAATGTACACACACACACACAGGCAGCTGCTCCTACTTCTGCAGATACCACTTGCATTACTGTAAAAATACACACAATTTCTCAGATGCTGCCTTTCTAACACGTCCACCTACACTTCAGCTGTCTTAGAAAATAAGCCTTAAAACTGAAGCTTCCGAGAGTTGTTGATCAATATCTGACACTAACATTCAAATTTTCTATCCTCTTCTGCAGCCATCTGTATATATTTGTTTATTGGAAGGACTAGAAGGAGGTGGGAGAATTTTAACCGAAGTTTTTAAACTGTTTCTCTAATGAGATAAAACAAAATTATCTATTTCTACTCCCCAGTTGTACCATAATGTCCTTTACTCCTATGGATACACAAACCATCAAAATCCACAACATTGCTAACAGGTTCTGGCACTTTGGTACTTTTAAAGGTAGTTCTCACCTTAAAATTTGTATCTGGGAATGTGTCTTTTCCTGTCATTCTGAATTACCAGGACAGGCAATATCAAGGTGTTAAAGTGTATAATTTTTTACAAGATTCAGTAGCTTTAGTGTCTGACACCTACAATCTTCTGCAATCCATTCTAGTGAAAATATCGGCCCTCATACTTACATTGCTCCGTCCCCACAAACAACCCAGCTGGCAGGAAAAACCATCAACCCAAATCCAGATCAGTGACAGAACCTCTGCATAAGAACCAGGCATGTGGAATCAGGAGATGGAGGACAGTGGATGTAGGGAAGGGATTAAGGTTTTTTCACAGATGCAAGGAACAAAGACATTTACACAGGCTTGATGCAGGAAAATTTGTCGGATTTTAGCAACAGGAGTAATTTGGATGTTTAGGTTGTTCATTTGGCCATTGATGCCTGCTTCTTGCTTTGGAGATTTTTCAGTCATATGCAGATTATATATTTGTATTTTCAGAGATTACTTGGATACTCTGAGAGATTTACACTTGAATGGAAATACTGTTCACACCAAAGGCAATGTCAAAAAGCTTCCAACTTCTCTGTTGTTGCTTCATTAGGTAACAATTCTGTCATTTCCTCCTATACAGCTGTCAGAGCATGTCCCAGTAATCAAAACATTATACTATGCCACAAAATACATTATTTACAACGTATATTCCTCTGTCAAGGTAAGAGGCAAGGTTGTACTCTCAAGGCAAAATAACTACTGCAACTAATAATGAAATTAATTCTCGGGCAAAAATCTGAAAACTGTCCACAGCATAAATTATGTGATTGTTCAGCACTTCCATTTGGAGAGGCAGGTTTTATTTTTGTCCTCACAAATTCTTTAAGGAACTCCTACAGATTCATAAACTTCTTGGACTCTTGCTATTGTAACTTCTTTTTTTTTGGGATCAGAAGTATGCATTTTTAAGAGAGTGTACAGTCCAGTGCTATCAGATGGATTACTTTGCTGTCTTTGCTGTTGACCTCAGCGGATCTTATCTTAAAGACTCCGGAGGCTGAGACAGGTGTTCATACTGCCTGAAGGTACATGAAGAGAAAACTGGATGAAATACAACCTCCCTTTCCACTAAAATCATAGCAAACAAGTGGAGAGGGACATGCAACACAGAGCAGCAGCCATACAAATTACTGGTCTGCTCTGTCCACTACCTTTGTTCCTAACAGCAGATTTTCTATTCAGTCTTGAGGACTTCTGTGTACCACTGATTACTTTGCATGCTACTAATAGGGAAGAAGTTAAGTAGATATGATAAGAGTAACGAACAAACCTTTTCATTTAAGGCTTTCATCAAACTGACTAGATGCTACCCTCGCCTTCTAGGCAGGATGACCAAACTGAGCAGTGTATTACTACAAATTTGTATTACTGTAGCACCACACCCCTAACCACAAGCTGGGTATCTAGTATATTAAGAATTATGCACACATAAAATGACAACAATAAAACCTCTCAGAAGACAGTTCTTCAGCTGTTGGGTCTTTTGGGGCAAGGAATACCAATAGAATTGTAGCTGCTCTGAACATCACCTTCCTCCTATTTCACCTTTCCACTCCAACTGTTGGGACTGAAGCCAAGTACAATCCTGTATGCTATATATACAGCCTATGTATAGACATGCTACTCCATTTTTCACTCCTATATTCCCACCTGGTTTTCAAACAATCAAGCAAAAGAGACCCCCGGATGCATTACATCTTACTCTCTTATGAACCATGGTTATTATTCCAAGGTCATCTGCTACAGGAGAAATGAGAAAGCAAAGAAGCAGATCAAGAGCAGTAATCTATGGTATCTGGAGCAGAAACATGTGAGCTGCATCTGACAGGCAAAACAATTATTGGCACTACTCCTTCCTTGACCCTCTTTCACTCACAGTGTAGCGCTCCTACCCGTTCAAGCGTTCCTTAAACTGGGCTAACCCCTAACATTATTTGTAGGAGCAATGTATCCTTAAAAGGGAAACAAAGACTACACAGCCACGAATCATCCTCCAACTGAATAGAGACAAAACATGGAAAAGCTAAAGAAAAGTGCCTTTGCAAGGACCACAGTTCTGGGGAGAAACGGCATGGCTGGCCTTTACATTGCATTACAAAAGGCAGAACCTGCACCTTCTTTTCTCTTCACCCTCACTGTGGCATGTGCAACTCCTGGTTTCCAGGATGCTTTTGTTGTCATTCTTTGTGGTTCCAGAAACATGTACTCTCAAAGAACCAATGAGTCACATTAACACTTCAAATGACATGGACCTCATAAAATTTCAACTGATTTGGCTATCGTTTGATATCTGACCATGAGAAGACTGATCTAACCATCCTCTGGAAACAAATTTTAACCAAACTGAAAACATGCTTTAGTTCCCAAAAGACAGTTTATCAAAAAAATCCAAAAATAAATACAAAAAATTAATATTGATGGCCATTCCCCTACAGAATTACACTAAAAGCAGTGGCGAGAGTGCCTTAACAAGACCCTGTCACAATGAGGACAAGATATTTATGGTGTGCATCTTCAGCACAGCAAAAGAGAAAGAAAAAACAAAAACATTCACCTTGGACATCCACCAAAATTCTACCACACCTTGGACTAATCTGTGCTTGAGTTTCAGATCTAATTTACCCAATCTCATGAATAAACAGAATTTAACTAAATCAAAATATGCACTGAACCATATTAACTAAGTTGAAAAAGTAAAGTTAGAAATTTCTAAAAAATACATAGGCCTTCATGGAAAAGATACACAATTCAGGCTTTACTTACGTAGGACTACAGATATGCATAAGAAAGAATAAAGAATAGAATTTATTTCTGATTAAAGTATCTTGATGGATAAAATTTAAAAGGTTAGATTAAAGAAGTATTAGAACACAGAACATTAAAAAAAATGTTCTGGCATCATAAAGGATTTTTAAAGTTGGAAATTACTGGAGTATTGATTTTTTTTTGTAGGATTTAAAAGCTTTCTGAATGAGAAGAGTCCATAAGTGCTGTCATATATTTCTTGAGAATATAAATGAAATATGAGAAAAATAAACAAAAAAGCCCAAGAATATAAATATGGAGCAATAATCCCCAGCAACAGTGGCATTATGTTCCTGTACATCACTCAAGTACCAGGAAAAACATCCACACAAAAAAAACCTGTCTGCTACACAGGAACTGACCTACTCACATAGTTTGAGAGTACCACCTTCTTATAAAGAGCTTAAGGAACTTTACTCAAAGAGGAGAAACAGAGAAAAGTATTTATCAAAGCAGTAAGATCCATCAGCCTCTTCTTCATTAAGATTTATTATTCATACTCTTACAGGGATTAGGATTTCTCCTGGTGAAGATGATGACTGAGAGTTCTGCTGGCTAGGGAGCTGGTTTCACAACCACTTTGCAGAAAAGCTTTGGAGATGCTGACTGTGGTGGCAGCAAAGCACCTTTGATCTTCCTTGCAGAGTATCACTGAGAATTATGAACCCCATAATTAGAAATATCATATGTAGAGCACTAAGGTTACAAACTCAAAGAACACAAAGTTAGAAAATCCCAAGATTACATTATTTTTGGAATCACTATTTGGTTACTTCATCATCTGCATCACCCAAAAGGACTATGACAGAGCAGGGGTTTCAGCTTCAGCCCAGAATTTCAAACAGATCTTCCCTTTTTGCTACGTCTCACCTAATTCACCCCACACACTATGTAAGGCAAGAGGGCTTTGAAAAATAACATGATCTTAATGCACTTATATATGTATCACCATTTTCTACAGGCTTTTGCCAACTTATAGATATTTGCTTTTGCCAGAACAACAGGCTTTAGGGTTTTGGGTATGCTTGGCTTTAACGTTATACTATATAGCTCTCTTAACAGGGGAAAAAAAAGGAAATTTCAGACTAACAGTTTGCTTTTACTTACTATTTTTATACTAGTGCCTAATATTCTAAGGGCAAAAAATCCCACATTTGGAATGAAGACTCAACACCTGTTTTCTTTGTTTAAGGCACAACACAAATCCTCAGATACATATAAAATTTCTATACCAAAACAGTGAGGATGGGACCTGAAACACCTGGTATTTCAAAGGGATTGAAAAAAAGTACACCAAGCCCTACATTTTAGATCTTCCAAGCAAAGATATGAAGTAGTATTTATTTTTAGAAAGTTCATACAGATGACTTAAAAAAAATAATTGCGATGCAAATGCACCTAAACAAGCTTGCAGACCTGATTAAGCAAGTCATACCTAGTCTCAGCTTGTCATCAGCTGCTGTATCTCTGCAGAAGGTCAGCTGCTGTTTACATGTAACCACAGAAAAGTTCACTTAGCTCGTTCAGAATGAGACCCAGCAAAAACCTCACAGTATCAGTCCGTTTAATTTCTTATCTAACATGTTCCCCGTTGACATTTATGATAGAAATCAAAGCAGTGTATCAGATTTGGTGAGCTTTTTTTTATTATTCCATGCAAGTAAAAACAGCATGAACACAACATTTACATAGTTAAGCTGTATGTTGCTGTTTTACCACACATAGTGGGGGGGTTGAAACCCTTAATGTGGCTCCCTGGCATTCATGAGACACTGGGTCATCAAGTTTTAAGAGTATTGCAACACTCACTAATTTCAAAGATAAGAATAACTGTAATCAAATTACTTGTGCTAAATACACATTTCAGTAAAACGGTCTTGCATTAAAAGCTACTAAGATCATGACGACACAATTTAGTTTTGAGCATTCCAAAACGACTCTCACATTTTCAGAGCTTTAGGCACTGAAAGTGTTACTTGGCTGTAGGCTCAGCCTGTAAATGGCCTGCAAATGGCTTATCTTTCCTCTTTAAAAAACAAAAGCACAACACAAAAAGGAGTAAAATACATTCAGCAGTTCACTAGCCTCTAAAAGAAAAATCTCACAGTTGCTTACAAAGATGCACTTAACTAACAGTGCTCTTGTAGACTTGACTAGTGGTAAAACCGTAAGACAAATGTTTGTTTCTATACTTGACGATTTATTCCACAAATATCGGTGAAACTAAGTAAAGGTATAAATACATCCTGTCACCCCGGCCAATTTCATCCTCTTGTAATCATCCCATTTTATCTTGGCAGTGTGTTTTCTGAGGCTTTCCTGCGTCTTGATTTAACCCTTGAACTATGAGGAAGTTAGTCTTGTCAGCCAGTTCCAGCTGCTCCTATCAGACTCACCTTCCCAGCAGTCACCATGCTGGATCAACATCGTTGCTCAATAACATTAGGAATGTCAATTATGGATGTAAATACAGAACATTGTAAAATATTGTAAGCAATGCTTACATAAATGTCAACCAGAAATCTTTCTTATTTTAACACAGCACTAGAAGTCTGTCTCTTCTTCAGCACGAGCTTTACTTGAGCTCATGAGTGGTTGCACCTTATTGTGCCATCCTGTTTCACACAGGATGTACTGAACTCTGCAGAAGAGCCGGGACTCTGCTCTCACTGCTCCACCCAGCTGACCCATCCCTTAGCACCCCCGAGCCACTTCCACTGCCCACTAACCCGTCTGCTTGTCACTGAGAGGAAATAATTTAAAAATAGTCCTCTACCCAACAACACCCTAACACAATTCTTCCCACATCCCCGTTCAAGTTCAGACTTCAGGTTATTAGGGAAAATCACTTTGCTATCACACAAACAAACAACACCTTCAGCCTGCTGCCTTCCCTTTAAGCACTGCACTTATGGAGATATCGTGGCTTTTAGGTACAGACCACCCAATTAGTTCAGTTTTACCACTGGGGAAAGGAGAGTTTTCCATGAGACGGTTCAGATCTTGAGAAAATGTATTCACTCTGATGTGATCATAAGAGGGAAAAAAAAGAAGGGGGGGGGGGGGGGGGGGAGAGAAAAGAAAGGAAGAAAAAAAGGTGATGGTTTTATTTCCTTGTTTCCAAAAAGTAAAATTTGCATGCAGGAGGGTGAAAGCCTCTGGTGGTTTACATCATCATGAATGGCCAAACAGGCATCAGGTGACCTGATCCACAGCAATTCTGTTAACTAGGGTAAGGAAGAGGAGGAAGAACTGGTCAGAGAGCACTGCTGAGCCCCTGGGACACACACAGTCTCACTGGCAAGAAGGAGAACCTGATGGCAAATTCTGCATGGCAGGAAGAAATTTTTTTTAATGCAAATTCCCTTTTCTTCCCCAAACTATTTCTCAAAACTTGGGCAGAGGACCAGAATTTCTTTTAGAAGAAGCCATCTAGGTTAGAAGACTATACACCAAAGCAGCCTACCTAATTATGAAAAGCTGAGAGTAAAACATGTTCTGCCATGAACCGTGGCTTTCGTTGGTTACGGTAAAGCTGATACAAGTGGTTTGGAACAGTTTTAGATGCCTCTTTCAAGTCAATATGACATTAGCCACAACAGTCAAACAGGGATGGTGCAGACCCACGCTGCCACTGCCTCAGGGAAAGAGTGGCTCTGGGCTGCCTCTTAGGTGATATCCATCTCTTTCCTTTCTAAAATTCAACCAGGCCACCTCCTGGTGATTCAGGCTGCCTTTACCAATCACAGAAGAGAGGCAGAACCACAGAGGCAGTTTCTGCAGCCTGGTTTTTACTTCTGTGGATGTACAAAGTGCTCCCCAGAGAACAGTAAGTGTGATTATCTTTAATCTAAGGAGAAGATAGGCCCCATTGTTTCCTTCCCAGATACCAGTGGCTTATGCTGAGGCCAGGAAAAATCATTCCCTTCAGTACTATCCTACTGACCAAAGAACCTGCTCAGTTCCTCTCCTTCGCATACTGTAATGCAAAACAAATGTTCCAAGCAAGGAGTGCCTGGAACATAGGAGTTTTCTCTTGCTTTTCTGAATGTTTCTGCGGAAAGACTACTTTTAACATACCATAGAGTGCAAGTAAATCTTAATGCTAAAAAAGGCTGAAGCCTTTCAATACAAGACACTTTAAAAATAAATCCTTGCAGCAGCAATCACCTGCTGATACATGCTTTTATGTTTAGCCAGCTGCCGAGATGCCACATCTGTCACTTCTTGCTTCCAGAAATGTGCTTTCCTTTTCTGTAGGGAAGGAGAAAATTCTGCTTCTAGAATTGCGCTGAGTATCATGATGCCTTTTTTGGTATCTCTGTCATTCCTCCAAACATCTGAGCCTTGGCACATGGATTATAAGATTTCTGGTAGTGTGTGTCTAAAGAATTATTCAGCTTTAGATTTTCATACCTTAAACCTTCTGATTTTTTTTTCATCTACCTTTTCCTGAACAATGTTACATCCTTACAGCGTATATATAACTGAAATTAATGGTCTATGCATGAATCCTTGCCTCCCTCCCCCAGATATTTTTCAAAGGAAAGTAAGAGCTCAGGATCGTATTTGTTACATTAAACATTTCATAATAAGCCTTCTTCTATTTTTAAAACATAGCAACAATCTACAGTGACGCAAGTCCTAAATTAATTGCTTCCTCTATTCTGGTCTCTTTTAAATTTCAACCGAAAATAAATCAAGTCCTTCTTATTAATCTACAGCCCGCACTACTTCATCAGCAACTCAACCCAACCCAAATTCTCAAATTTGACTTCCCGACTTGAACACTTAGCTCGACAGCCAGCATCACACCGGGCAATGACTCGCCCCCAGCGCCGTGCTTGCCCTCGGTCCAGCCCCGGCCGGGCAGGGAGCAGCGCTCTCAAGCGCACGGTTATTCTTAGCCCCACGCAGGAAGGCGCGGCGAAAGGGGGACACACCGCACATAAAAGGAGCGCAGCCTGTTTCGGGGGGGATGTGGGCTGTATGTCTGCTGCCTCCAAGGCGAGGGCATAAAATCAGGTACGCCAAAATATGCTGAGAAAGAAATTTAAACCGATACAGGGGCGAACGTCAGCTCGGAATGTCAGTGA
>JANPWX010019695.1:121506-188190 GCA_024734555.1 Trochalopteron elliotii | reverse complement strand
GTGCTTTAAAGCTGATGATTTTTCACCCAAACCCTCTTGCCCCTCACCTCCTCGGCGCCCCGATCCGTCAGGGGTGAGGCTCAGCCCGCTCTCCGCCCGCCGCACTCATTCGGGGAGGCGGCGCTGCCGGCGGCGCTGCGGGCGGGGAGGGCGGGCTGCAGGGAAATCCTGGCACCGCGGAGCGCCGCCGGGGAGACGGGCAGGGAGGCCGGGAAATAACAATAAAGGGTTCTTCCCTCTACGCCCTTTTTCTTCTTTTTTCCTTTTTTTGAGCTATTTTGCGGGAGTGGGGGCAGTGCCGGGAGGCCCTCCCTAGACCCCTGGTGGCGTCCCGGTGAAGCCCTCGGGTGGGCTTCTCCTTTCCCCCCGTCCCTCGAGCACGGTCAGCTGCGAGGGGTGCTTTAAAGCTGATGATTTTTCACCCAAACCCTCTTGCCCCTCACCTCCTCGGCGCCCCGATCCGTCAGGGGTGAGGCTCAGCCCGCTCTCCGCCCGCCGCACTCATTCATCCTGCCTGTCCTCCATTATTTACGCGTTGTTAAGGAGCGCTCGGGCTTTCAGGACTCGGCACTCTGCGATTTGCAGGTAACCGGCAAACACTGCGAGAGCCGGCGAGGCGCAGGGGCGTCTCCTCCCGCCCAGCGGCGGGGCCGGAGCGGGGCAGCGGCGCGGAGGTGCTGCGCGGAGCGCGGGCCATCCAGCGGCGGCCAAGAGCCCTTGAATGACAGATTTAAGAGCACTTGCCCGTCTGTTTTATACAAGTGAAACTGCCTTGCCCAGAACGGGACAGGGCTCAAGCTCAAAATAGCTGTTGGCAGTCCAGCAGATTACTGACTAGGAAGCCCATAAATACTGCGCTGATGTTAAATTTTTTACAAGTTCTCTGGTTAATCCAGATAGGGACCCCGATATTGTTCCACCTCTCACAGTGACATCCTCCCAAAGGTTTCTGTTGGCAGGTACCTGGACTCAGCACTCTGCCTGACCGTTTTACCGAAGGGTCATTTGTCAAAATGTTATTTTTGGGCACTGCCATATAAGCACTGCATGTGCCCTTACTGAAATATTAAGTGTGTTATATGCCTTACCCAAGCTAAGGTATTTTTCTAAATATTTGCATAATTTTCATTACATATGGCATTTTAAAATCTGTGTAAACAGTGGATGCATTGTATGTAAAGGTGTCTACTTAGTTTAAAATATGTTTACATACCCACATCTGGGTGAGAGAATTTTCCCCTTTGCTCTCTTTGCATTGGAGCAGTCTGACCCTAAAGCACTTCGCCACAGGGTAATTGTATTTTCTTTTTTTGTAAATACAGTACCCAAATTCAGAGAACATGTTCCTTTCAAGGTGTTGAGACTGTAATATTCAGCATGCCCGCAGACTGCTGTGCCCTTATGCAGGGTGATGATGTCTCTGGGCAGGAAGCATCATGCCATGCATGGCCCAGTCGTGCCAATAATCTGAAATAAAACTTAGGGAGAAAATAGTGCCCTTTCACATTTTTCACAGTTTCTCATTGCTGAAATCATTTCAATTCTGTGAAAATCTTTTCAACCATTTGATTTACATATCACAATGATAAAAAAACCCACAAGCCCTCCATGTGTCATTTAATAGCCAAGGATGAAGTTGTTTGCTCCATAGGAACGAGGGCTTTGTGCAAATAATCCCGCCCAGTCCTCGGCCTCCCAGGTGGGACAGGTAGTGACAGAGCAGGTGGTTGGAGGCAGCAGCCCCATGGCTGCCCAGGGGATTGGGATGGCTCTGTGCCCCGGCCTCCGACAATACGGGAGGCATGGCCAGAGACTGCACAGTTCCAGTAATTCTTAAGTGCTATTGCAGAAGCCAAAGTAAATTTGAGAGCAGCCCAGAGGCTGCTCCCAGTTTATACAAAAGGACAGTCAGAGAAAACAGCTATAATAAAGTTTGTGTAAGCAAAAGAAAAAAGAATTCTATAATAATTCCCGGCTTCTTTGGATACATTTCCAACTTAGCAATTATTCAATTATTTATCCTGTGTGAATGCACTCCATGCTGCCTTTCATCTACCAACTCTATGCTTGAGACTGCTTTCTCATTTAGGAACCTAATTTAAGTGGTTTAAAACTTTTTAAAAGGGACACTGAAGGGATGACATTGCTCATACTTCCTTGTAGTTCAGAAAGGACATGTGTATGGGCATGCATGTGTGTGGTGCCATGTGCTGAAGCTGAAGAAAATCCACACAACTGTTTCTGAGGACAAAAGAAACAGACACATGGATTCATTTGCTAGAATAACAGGCTGGCAACACTTGACAGTAGCTCACTGAAAAGCTTGTTCCTGTCATGTTACACATCCCTGCCTCTTCTGAATGTTTCCTTGGTTCTTCTCTCCAGAGCAGGGTTTCAAACCTGTGGGCCACTGTACTGTGCCACAGTTGGTTTTACTCAAGTTTCTCTCTTGTGCCTTTTCATGTTGTGACCTCTTGCACCTCTGACCTGTGGCACCTGTTCCAGCTTTTCATTCTTCCTTTGTCCTTTTCCCCTTGTCTTTATCCCATCTGAGATTCATGCACGTTTTCACTGCTTTACTCCAGCCCTAAAAGCCGATTTGGCCTGAAAACACGGCCATGCCATTTCTGGTGTCTTGTATCATTGCTCTTACCTTTTCCAGTTCCATGTTAGCCATCCCAAGGTCATCAAAGCCAGGCTGCAGCCCAGGTGTGCCATCATAGGCCATAATGATACTGGTTTGTTCTCTTAGGTAGGAGCAAAGGACATAGTAATAGGAAAGTGATATGTGTACACTCAATACCATTTGTGTTTTGAGACAGTAACAGTTCAGAGCAAAACTCCAGTTTCTCTGCAGAAAAAACACCAATCCCTTCCCCAGCTAAGCATGTTATGGGAAACCCAGAAGCACACACATGTAGGGGCCAGAGGCAGAAAAAGGTTCCTAGGAGAACTTCAATTATGAATTTCTTCAACTTCTTAACAACTAAAGTGTCAGAATTATTAAAAACATACAGATTTTTAATTGATCACCAGGAAGGAGTGATGGGATCTTCTGCTGCTAAGTGTCTTTTGACAGATTTGGCAGATTTATGTCTTCTCTCCTTTTAATTTCAAACCTCTTTCATTAGGAATTAAAACTGGAGTTTAAAGCATGGTTTAAATGTTTCCTAAATGGCAGGCATGCTTGAATACTTCATGTTCCTGTGATATCTAGGGAATGTAAGTATCTGTTTTAAGTGCTTTGCTGAATCAGAACTTCTGTTCGTCATAATATTGGGCTTATTTATAAATGCCAACTTAAGTGTGTGGTGTTTTCACTCTTCTTTCAGCTAGAGGTAGACCAGGAGTTTAGTGAGTAATGTTAAGTAGTCTGTTCTGCTTTGAAATTGTCTATTTAAAAGGTTTTATGATCCCTAAAGTACACATGATTAACATAAGCTCTGGAAGCTTCAGTTAGTTAAGTTAGTTAGCCTAAGTAAGTTAAATTATTTAATGTAAAAACTTCATACTACCAACATAAACAAGAAAATGTGACTAAAACCTTTTTCAAAAACTCCATTTTCCAGGGTTCCTGACAATTGCATTTTGGAACACTATTGCTAAATAGCATTTAGCAATACTATCTAGGAACGGCCAAAGTATTTGGCTCTGTTTTAGTGACTCCAGTGGATTACCAATGCACACATATCCAAGCATACTACATTTCTGATAAGTTACTTCACAGAGTGACTTTAGTATAGACTACTATGGAACTGTAGGGTTGGACCTGAAGCGACTTTGGTGTCATCTACTCCATATTGTGCCCTGATGGAGGATCAAGCACTTATTGCCATGCTTTTTTCCAGGGCAGATGCAGTCCCTTTAGAGTTCTCTTTAATGGCCTGCTGCATGGTATATACAAATCTCACATTTCACAGTCTCTCCCAGATCCCTGTGTCACTGTGGGCAAATTGGTCAACCACATACCTGGGATATTCCTACACATCTTTATTTGTCCTCTGTTCCTGAAATCATCCACTGGATCAAAAACCACAACCTCCTGAGGGAGCCCCATAGTCTCATTTTTTCACTATCTGTATTTTTTCTGTTTTCCCAACAGATACACAACTTCCATCTTTCTTGGCTGAAAATTAGTCTAATTTCTACTCTCAACAACCCCAGAGAACAGTGAAGCCATCTTCTTTACAGCAATCCTATTAGGAGGCTGTTATTTTCCCCAGCTTTATAGTTTATGCTCACTGTTAGCTCTTACCAAGTGAAAACAATGATCAGTGCTATATAATAAAGCTTCTTTTCATGGAGATTATTACACAGCATTGGAAAGCAAGGATATGATCTGACTGAGGGAAAAAGTCTTCTGCAAGTTGTTTGCCACAGATTATTTCTGTAACTGTCACTTTGGGAACTTCTATAAATAAAATCACTATCACTCTTCTGAGAAGTGAGCATTTACTACCATGTTTTAAACAATGTAAAAATACAGATCTGTTTTTCATCTAAATTCTTTATATACTCGAAATCACTCAGTGAAGAGAGTCCAAAGAAATGTGGTTTGGTTTGACGAAAAGAAGCCTCCCAGCGGGATATTTAACAGAATACCTAGAAAACAATGTTGAAAGACTTACAATATTTGGAACCCTTTTTTTCAACTCTTGTTCCATGACCTCTGATTTGCAGAGGACCATACTTGGCTTTAACTCATTATCCTCTGTGGCGATAACACTTTGGACCCAGGGGAGAAAAGAAGGACTAATTGACCCCCAGTTTGAGTGAGAGTTTTGCCTGACCTTGTACACATTTGTGATGGATGTTTGACTTTCAACTGTGTTTGGTATTCCAGCACTGCACAAGATTTGGCTTTCCTAGTTTGCATTTTCCTACTGCATTGTAACATGCCAAGTGGAAGGGTAGGTGTGTGCAGGTACCAATCTTCCCCCTCCCCAGTCTTCCCAGGCTGCCCAGTTATGCCTGGAGGAGTGCATGGAGTTGATGTGGTTATTCAGCCCGTGAAAGAAGGTGGTAGTTCACTGATTGCCTCAAAGGGCTTTTCCTTTCTCTTTTCATTTGCTCTCCTGGTCCTCTAAGCTCAGAGCACTTTTCCTTGCCGAACACCTCAGGGAGATGAGGACAAAAATCCCGCTGTGTTTGGCAGGAGGGCATGCAAACAAGTATCTAGTGCCAGACGTGTGCTGCTGTCTGTGATCAACAGCAGCTTCTAATACATCACTAATTAATTTTCAATAAAAGGACATGAATGCTCATTTTAAGCTTAGAAGGGGAAAAGTAAAGCACAAGTCATTTGAAAGGATATGGCAGTACCTCACATAAATGTAATAAACTGATAGAATAAATAGAATAAATAATACTTTTAGCAATGAATGCTCACAAAGAAAAAGAAGAGTAGAAGACCAAAAGCTCTGCAAATTATCTTGCTTAATATGAAAATCTGAGTATCACTATCAGCATTTAGGGACTAATTCTGAAACTGCTGAGTAGTCTTCCATTAACTGCTGTGGGAGTTGAGAGCACCTGGCATCTTGAGAAATTGGGCTCTTTGGCGGTTTTAATTTAGTCTGACAATAACGCTGAATAAAAATATTCTTGGGGATAGCCCACAATTATATAGCATGAGCTCACTTCTTCATTATAAAATGTGAGCTGAAACCATTCATAACTGCCAGCCAATATTACAGCAGGCAATTCCAGTTTCTCATTGCATGGGAAAAGCACTAGCAAGCTTTAATGAGTTTCAAAAATAGCTGCCACATCAGAAATTTGTAATGGTGCTTGTTTTTCTAATGTGAATACCTGTTCAGCAGACATCACTTAAACAATGGCATCCAAATAGACCAGGGCATGTAAAATAGCTACTTCTATTTGTCAGCTGCACACCCATTGTTTTCAGTCAGAGCCTGCAGAGCAGCTTCAGCTGTACATTCCTGGGAAGTGAATAATATCAGTCGAGATTACACTACAGTACCACATCTATTACAAGCACATTATAAAGAATGAATATAACCTAATTAGGAAATGCTGGTCGGCTGGGTGTGGATGTGGGCTGGGAAAGAGTCATTTTACATGACCTTCGCTTACTGAAAATGAGAGTTCACAGAGGATAAAGCAAAGGTAACAGTGTAGATTTCAGTCTCAAATCCAGGTGTCACGTGTGCATCCCATATTCCTCATACCCTTCCCACTAAGCTAAACAATTGCTCTCCAAGTTTCACTTCCATAAAACTCTTTTGTAAACACTTTGCAAATCCAGCAGGAAAACCCAAATTGGGTTATATTCCTTATTTTCATGCAGATTAGAAGTAGAGCTCTACTCTGGTTTATAGTGCTGGAAGGAAGAGGTTGCAGAGGGAGGTAGGGAGTTTCATCTTAACTAGAGAAGTAAAGGGGCAAGCTCTTCCAACAGCTTCATGGAACCTTCCTCTGCTCATAAATCTGACTCTTCTGACATCTCTAGTCTGCAACACAGGGTTGTTTCATTTTTTTCTGCTTGCTGCCTTACCACAGCATCACTGATCAGCAGTATGGGATTTCACAGCTATGAAAATCTGTATCAGCTGCCCCCATGTCTGCATGTTGTTAGCCAGGCATGCTGCTGGCTAACAAGAAGTTACAGAGAAAATGCCTTCAAACATGTCTCTTGTCTTGCATTCACCTCTTGGTTCCAAAATGAAGGTTGCATTAATGCCAACAGCTGGAACGGATCAGTGCTCCAAGTTGGATTCCTGCCTTACCACTGATTGGAACAGAGGTTGCAGAGAGAAAACTGCAGCATGCCAAGCTGAAAGTAGTTTACTGTGTTTGTGGGACAAAGTCTCATCTGTACAGGTACTCACAAAGGCCAGACCAGTTTTCCCACAGCACAGCACAGAATGGTGCAATTGAGCGTGCAGTTAAACCAGTAAATACAACCTCAGACATCACAGTCTGCCCGTAACTGAATACAGTACCAGAGCAGATACACTTGAGCAGAGCTCTGCTGTTCATGTGCTTAGAACTGACTAAAAATCATCAATTACCTATTTTCTTTGCCATGAATATATTTTTGAGATCCTGTTCCTACCAGAAACAAGGGAACGATTCTTGTTTTCTTGTGTTGTCTTTTGCACATTGTTTAAGGACTATGAAATCGATTCTTGGTTAATTTTACCATAAATTGAGAATAACTGTTAATATCAATGACATGATGCTGATGGGAAATTATATGCAGGCATCACTTAAAGAGATGCACTTCATAAGGTTGCCTTTACTGCGTATTTACTAAAGTGTGCACTTCTGCATCTCCTGATGTTACCGTAGGTGTGCAGCTCCTGTTGCCTGCCTTCTAGGCTGGAACCAAGTGCCTCTACTTATTTCTTCTCACAAATGGGACTAGTATATCAAAATCTGCCTTTAAAATGAAAAATAAAATTACCTATTCCACAGTCACACAAATATTCTCTAATTCACAACTTACACAAGTCACAAACCAAGTCTGAAACCACCAAGACCCCCAAGATTGTAAAGATCTGACTTTTTTCTGTTCTGCAGTGTCCCCAAAGTGGTTAAGAGAAGTGAGTTGCTACCTTACTTTTGAAGCACTTGTTTTGAACCTGTTGTCTGAGGGCACCTGGTACCCAGTTCTGAGTGTCTTAGGGTGATAATCAAGAAAAGAATTCCTACCTGTTGTCAGTAGGTATGGATTGGCACAGGAAAATTTTTAGGAGTCTGCAGTTTGAGAAAGATGAAAGTAGCTAATCCAGGACACACCTCTTTCTTATACACAGTAGAGATTTAGTATTTATTTTAGACTGAAAAGTATTAGTAGAAACAAAATACAAAAAAAAGCTTTAGAATGGTTAGCATAGCAAAATCTGAAATATCTTTTTTAAAGATACCTCCATTTTGTAAGATACCTAATGCATTTGCAGAAAAATGTCTGGAAACCTAATAACAAATATAACTGGTATGTGTATTTTAATTTTCATAATCTTCACATCAATTATGGTAATGTTTTTAGCAATGCTTCTGTTATTAGATGAGCCAACATCTGGCTAAACAAACAATGTATTGTATGTGATTAAAACACTGATCAAATTGAATCAGATAAAAATATGACAGTGCTGGAAAAATGCATTCGCTTGTGATAAATAGTGTTGGGTTTTGATCTGCAGACAAATACTTTCATCTGAAGGATATAACCATCATTAATTCCTCCTCTCCTTTCCTTGCCATCCCACACATACATTAATATGTTGTCATCCTGGAATATCATTTGGGAAGCAAACGGACTAATCTTTTTAAATGTGTAAGCAGCCTACAAACTGGCCATTAACTACATGCCAATGGCGCATTGTTAGTGTAATAAAAAAACACCCACTTAATTCAGGTAGGAATTTTGTCTGCACTAGCTTAGTCCAGAATCAGGTGCTTATGTTTCAATGGAATTTTGTCACTTAGCTAATATTTTAAATCCCATTCTGTTTTAGCTAAATTATTGGCTTTGAGTAACCTCTTAAGAAAACTGACTGGAATACATATTTTTGTGAAGAAGATGCATACCAAACCTTAATCAACAGTCTTTCTGCTGAATGATGTAGTTTGTTTTTCTTAAGTAACCACAACACTTAGAGGTTTTTATTTGGGACCTGGTATGTTAAATGTTGACCTCTTTTTTTTTTTTTTTTCTATCTATGATTTAATATAGGTATATCAAACCTACATTTATGTCTGTCAGAACTTCTGGAGTGGAACAAATAGAGTCAGTTAGTAACATCTGCTAGTTTACTAGAAACACACAGAGTGTTTTTGTTACAAAATTTTCATTACTTGCAGTGACCAGTGCTCTGAAACCACCAAAATGAGCTCCTTCTATTTGGTCTAAATTTTCAGATTGCTACACAGAGGTATGCGTTAACCCAAACCACATTATAGGTTTGAATTGACACCGTCTAATGAATTTTTTTAATGTGCAGAAGTTTGTTACAAGCCCTCCTGTAAATGCAGCCAATATGGAATATAATGAACCTTCTCAGATCTGAGTTAGCACTGCATAGAGAACAGAAAACCACACTACTCTGCAACCATTTTTTTTATTCAGTCTGTCTGAATACTTATAAAATCCATTGCATGAATCATTATGTTTGACGTCTGTGTGTCTGTTCAAGGCTATAAATCAGAAAAAAATGAAATTGCTTCCAGTATCTAATTTTCCTTCAGTTTGATCTGATTTTTAAGAAGTGGGAGTATCTTTATTTCCCATCAGCTTTGAGTTCCTTACAAATATTTCAGGTAGATTCATTAATCTTCAGTTTAATGGTTGGGCTACATCAACTTAAAGCTAGGATATTACTGCTTAGCTTTGGATTTCCAGCCATGCGTGGCTGTCATGTATTTCTGTCCTTGAAGAGGTGACTTTTCTACTCAGTCTATTCCATTTTTATTTGGACTCCTAATTGATGTGCAAATCTCAGTTGTGTATTTTATGCAGTACAGGCGCAGCTTTTAGAAAACAAGACCTTGGCACCATGGAAAAATGTCATGTGATGACTCTCTCATGACACGTCCAACTTAAAAAAAAAATGCATCACTGAAGAAAAATGCCAGAGCAGATTACAATAAATTCCTTAGTGAATTCCATCAAGAAAGGAAGTGGTCTTACTCAGCGTTTGCTCACAGCCAACCATTTCCTGAAGTCCTGAACAAAGATTTACTCAAGCTCCAGTTTGGTTGAATGTGCACATGGAGATACAGAGACGATCCTTCCTGAAGAAATGTGGAGCTCTCAGCACTTCAGTGGCTGGGAGAAGGGAGGAAGGTATCAGCTGGAAGGAGACATGATGGATCCTATTTCTGCATTTCAGTGTTTTCATATTTACCTTTGTTTGGTCTTGCTTGCTATTGTCTTGTGTTTGTTTTAAAAATGAGTCAGAATTTATGGAGCCTTTCGGGAGGATGTCCTGCAACCTGTGATTCATGACATCCTGCAGAAATTGCATGCTGATTAATAATGCCCTCTCTGCATGGAACTGCACTTCCAAGCTGAGAAACAGAACAAGTGCTGACAAATTCTGCTAATGTACTTCTGTCAAAGACCTGTGCTGTGATGTGCAGCCTGGCAGAGTGTGGGTCTACAGCCCTCCAAGGCTTCCAGAGTGTTTGGGAGTCCACACACACTGACCAACAAGAAATAATAGGTCATTTTTAAAGTTATCTGAAAAACTGTTGGATATGTAAAATACAAACTTTGAAATTAAAGTTTTTGTCTGTAAAGTCATTCACCATGTCTGGCACTCCCTTCTGTGGAACAGAAGGGGATTTTGCCTGGGAGAGACAATCTAACATCCCACTTGAGCTCAAAGGAAAATTGATGATTTCAGGTAGCCCTCTGCCTGGCAATATATCTAATAAGATTTACAAGTTAGGAGCACATTGACTAGTGAGCTATTTATTACTAATTTTAAACTACACTGTTATTTACAATAAATAAACCCCCATGATACTGACAAATTATCAGTATTAACAGTTAGGGAAATCAGTCTTGAAATATGAAGTCTCCTCAAAGTGGACTAGAAATAAAAATGTAGAAAGGAAAATGCCATTAAAACCAAGCTGCTAAAATGATGCAGCATGCAAGCAAGTGGCTTTACAGTTCATTATTAGCTCTTGTGTAATGTGCTGGTTCACTGCTGAGATGTGCCAAAATGGGCCCTGAACAGAAAGTCCTGACTGGGCATCAAATTCTCTCACCAAAACATAGTGTCAATGACATTATTATGCATGCCTCACTGTTGCGGGAATTCCTTTTCTGCAAGGTATAAGAGTTTTAATCTCCTCACAGGAATTATCTGAAAGGAAATTAAAGGAAAGAGAGAAATACTGATCCAAACTGAATCACCTTACAGCTAAAGAGTAATTTCTGTGGGTGCAGACATGACAATCAACACTAGAGAAGAATCAAGAAACTTCTGCATTCCAGCCCTTCTCATGGTTGTTGTGTTTTGATGTGCTGTAAATAGCTGTGGCTTCAGCAGCACAGAACAGGATGTTGTAAACTGAAACACTTCCTAAAAAACACAATGCCTGCACAGGTGCAGTGAGCCAGCAGGATGACATAAAGCGTTATTCTGTGACGCTCATCCTCACAAATATATGTGTCTCCTGATCCCTGTGGCTCTAAGAAACCCTTTGGCCACCTTTTCTCTTAGCATTGAAAACTCCAACATGCAAAGAATGTTTTCAAACAGGATGACAAGGCTACATCCTGCATGGATTTGAAAGGAATTGGTTGCGAAAAGCAGGCAACAGCCCATAATATCCTTCCTGCTCAGTTGGCCCTTCTATCACTGCTGATATCAATAGGGGAAGTCCCAAATAAATAGTAGCTTTAGATTTCCCCTGTTGTGCCGCATTCCTGTTTGGCATCTAAACCCCTATTATTTGCTATCCAATGGGGAGACAAATGGATCATCGATTAGCTCATGGTGTGTTTGAATTGAGGAATGTGAGTACATGAAATTGCAGCACCATTAGGTCACCCTGGGCTTTGAGCTGCTACAAACCAACCTCCCCCCACTGTTTTTCAAGGATCTTTCCCATTCCCTGTGGAACACGAGTTCCATGGTAAATGGATCTGGCACATCTAGGCTGTGTCCAGGCCGAGGGCAGATGCCTGCTTTTGTATCCAGTGAGGATCCTGATCTCCCCACAGCGCTGTCATCTTGTCCTGAGCACATGGCAGCTTTCTGCTCAGTTCCCATGTTGCTTCCTGTAGGAACCAGGGCAGGGAGGAGAGAGCAGGTGTCTCAGTTTATCTCCCATACACAGCTGGGAAGTGGCTGGGCTGCCCTGACTCAGGGGATGGGAAGTGCTTCTGGATCCACCAGCTGAGACAGGCCTCAGGCTGGTTCTATGACAACTGCTTGGTTTGACAGGGAGAGTCACCCCTCTGCATGTTCATAACATGAGCCACACCTCACCCTTGTTTGTGTCTCTCTCAAGACATCCAAGCTCTCTTTCCAGCATCTCTATCATGCATCTTGACCTTCCAGCAGAAATGACCCTCCAGCACCAGCCTTTCCCTCTCTGCAGCTGATGCCTCTGACTGGGGGTAGACTGGGGACAGTGGGTGGGTAGGAGCAGTCACCGCCTGATTGCTGCACGAGGACTTCTTGCACTGATGGTGTGCAACCCTGGGGGGTTTGGAGCAGAACAGGAATCCCCCTCACGTGCTGGCATCCCTCTGGCCGTGTGCTAAGGCTCTGCCAGGAGTGAAGTGAGGGATCTGCTGCAGAGACTGGGGGTAGGTTTGGCATCGGCCCCACCAGGGCTCTGCTGTGGGCACCTCAGAGGGGAAGCGGGGACTGGATTAAATCTGTGGCTGACTGCAGAGATTTATGTGTTTTCTCTTAAATGTCTCTGCAGTTACACAAAAATTGTGTAACTTTTATCAGGTCATCTATGTCTTAGGTTTTCTCTGTTTTTTTTCCAAGAGTGAAAAGAGAATTTCTTATGATTTCCTGGGACAAGACTCCAACAGTTACTGTGTCTTTCACTAATTTGCTTTTTGTCAGCAACCAAATGTGACTATTAGTATCCATTTCCATAGCACAGGTCTCAAAGAAAATGGCACAATCAAATAATGCAGCATTTTGTATTGTTTAATTGATGGAAGGGAAAGGCTGAGATAATTTACTATTCCATCATCCTTCAAATTAAAAATCTCATGCTTTAGGCCTCTACCCAGAGCTCCTCTTTGTTACTGTTAGGTTAAGGAGAAAAGGAATAAGCATGGGATCAGGCCAAATTCTGATATAATTATGGTCTTTTAAAGGGCTGGTTCTACTTTGATTAAGCATAGTGCAAATTAGAAGGAAACTCCACAGACTTCAGGGGAGCTGAAATGTAAAAACATCCGTTATAATATCAGGATCATAGATATTAATAAGAAACAGTGTTTGTGTCTGTCCTATATCAGTTTAGTTTGAAGAAGAAGGTGCAGACCAAAAGTCTCAGATTGATGGTGATCACTTAATTTTTGTTTTCTTTTACATATGTATTTTTTTCTTCCTTATATTAATCTACCTTATATTTGGATAATTGCACAAACTAATGAATAAAAAAGGAAATAAAAGATCCTGTGCTAAGTAGATAACATTGTACTTTAAAAGCAAGTCCTTAGTGTAGCAGACTAAGCTAAGGCACTGACATGAAAATCAACTTTTAAATGATGATTAATATACTTTTAAAGTGTTCTCTGTAAATCGTGCTGAATCTCCATGTATATCAGAGGAAGTAACTAATTTTTCAGCAAGGGCAAAGTGGTTCTGGATAAAAGGCTTAAAACTGGACTTTGACATGATTATTTTTTTCATTAATTGGAGGAGTGAACAGGATCAGAGCTGATGAGTCATTGCAGGAGCCTGATGGAATGTTGCTCCAGCTGCGGATTGGGATCCGCAGGTGCATGTTTCTTGGCCCAGATATTCAAAAGTGGTAGGGAGGCATTGAACATTCAGCAAAATCTTACTAGGTGGAGAAGGTTTTCTTCAAAGGAGAAGGGCATGGTGGCTAAACTACTCATGGCAGAACACAGTGGATATTATGCTATGGAAATACAGTGATTTCTGACCTGCTTTGACTTTGTGCCTTGGTTTCATTTTTTAGCAGTCCAAACACAATAATGCACTAGCAAGCAGGACCCAGTACCAAGAGATTCCTTGAATGTTTTCCTACTCTTTTTTTTTTTTTGTGCTATTTTTGCCTCAAGCCTACACTGAAAGGGAAAGTGAACGTCCTGGGACTGGAAACCAGCCAAAAGCTCAGGGACTTCTCACCTACAAGAGTTTGTTGTGGAGCACAGCAGAAAGCATGTGCAAAAGATGTGAGCTATTGTTACTCAGTTTGTAATCTGAAAAAGTGGAGTCAGATCTTCTGTGCTCTGTAAAGGATTCTGCCTACAAAATTCAGTTTACCCTACTGGTACCACCACTGCTCCAAAAAGATTAAAAATTATGTCTATTTTTAAACACCACACATTTTTACTATGATTTGTACTTTTTATCATGTATCTTGTAAGAGTTTGGTTTTCATTATGAACAACTACTGAGAGAATTTCTCAGCACGTTTTATGCTGTTCCTCCTAAGGTTTCCTTTAATCCCAAGCAAGAGAAATTACAGTTGTATGCCTTTAATACAGTTTAATGCCTTTAAGCCCTTTCTGACCTGATCACCAGAAGAAGGTGACTGTAATCATGTAAAAATATCCAATGAATCTGAATTGAGTTTCATCCAACTCTGTCCATTAATATACAATACAGACTTTTGATTACATGATTTGTTAACATGATTCCTTATGCAACCTTAAAACACTCATTTGTGACAAGTAGACAGTAGGACATGTTTCTGCAGGAGGACTTCTGAAAATTTTATTAAGTTTCCAACAGCAATAGCATTCCTTAACAGTTGTGAATGATCCAGCAAAATTGCCATTCCTAACACATTCCCTTTTTTGTTGTTCGTTTTCTGTTTCCTAACGTGTGTCCTCTTTCTTTCTACCTGGAAATCTTGCCTGGGCAAATTTTTGTCACTTTCTGTATTTGTCTGGGGTTTTCCTCCTTCCTAGAGATTCGTGGTGAAAGGTCAGATGGTCTTTTGCATGTGCCCTGAACTGACATGTGAGCTGACACTTTTTGACCTGGCTTCTGTACAGAGGTCAAAGACTTCTGTACTGTGTGTGGATGCACAGTATGAATCTATACCTCACTCACACAATGCCTGCTGGGTTGGCAAGCACAGGATATATCCCACATGCCTTATACAGCCACCTTGGACCTGTGCAATCAGTTTGACACCTACAGGAAGAATTAGCTTTGATTACTGGGCCTTGTAGGGAGGCAGTAGCTCTAGGAAACCCCAAAGATATGTGTATTAGTGCCACATAGAGATAACGTATCTGTGGCAGAGTTCACCTGGTCCTATCCTCAATTGCATATTTAATCAACTTTGATACTGTACTACCAGTTATTTAGGCTTGGCTTTCTTGAGTGCTTTCTCAAAGACAAGCTCTCACTGGAGATAGTCTCATTTCTCACTTGACCTAACTCTAAGGTTTTTTGAGGACTACCAGAGATTTAGACACTGCTGCCTTTTGTGGCTTATTGTGAATCCACATTTAATTATATCCGAGATCTCACAGAAATCCTAATGATCTCCTGTGACAAGATCGTTCATTCTGTGGCCTGCTGAGCATATGAATATATGACCCTCTGAAATGTAGCTGAAACACTGAGGTATAGTTCCTTTTTCAATTGACTTATTTTAACTGGAATTTAGAATAATCAGCCATACTATTTCTTTTTTAGATTTATGTAATTATATAAGCACCACTAAGACTACAAATAAAGCCTTAGATGATTGTGAAATAGCAATGAGAATCCAAGAAAAACTCCAAGTTACCAGAAGAATGTTCACTCATGGATGGAAAGAGAAATATTTCTAAGACTCACATCATAATTTTAGCAGTATCTGAAAGAATGTTTGTTTTTTTCAGTTTATCTTTTACCTTTGATAATTAGAAGTTATGGTTCTTGCCTGGAGGAACTCCGGTTTCTATTTAGCTTTAATTTCAGTGCATGAATGGAATGCAGCCTTCTATGCAAAATGCACATGCTGCCCCATGGCTTTCTCATGATTCAGGATGTGCTTGTCTGGTGCTTGGTGAGCTAGGGCTGAAAAAAACCCAAAAGCCCCTCTCCATTTTGGATTGTGCAATGTCCTTTGCTTATGGAAGTATGGGATAGATTTGTACATAGATAGGGCTGTTGGTATCATTTCCATATATGTCAGCAAGGTAAATAGATATAGTTACCTTTTAATCATGGTTGCATTTATGCTTATTACATGGTTTTGCTTCATTAACTCTTTCATTCTGAATTTTCAGTCAAAAATGGGTTCCCTACCCATTCTTTTCCAGAAACACTATTACAGAGGAACAAAGATAAATATTAAAAAAGGAGAATCATCTTTTGCCAAGATCATACATCCTAAGGAATTTAGTCAGTTTGTTTGACTAAAATGTTTTATTTAAAGTAATAACTGCTTTTATAGCACACCAGCTCACTTCCCAACTAAGCTACTTTGCAATCTGTAAAAGCAGTCAGAAAAACAGATGATACCAATTAAAATTTTATCAGGAGCTGGTTTGCTGTGCAATTTATTTTGTGTAATTGCAGAACTCAGGAATCCAAAAATAATAAGATAGTTTCTCCCCAAATCATAAGAATCTAAGTAATAAAAATGTTGAGGCTGATTTTATTCCCTGGTATTAGATACACTCTGTGTGACCTTCTACCTAGTCTGTGTCATACCTTGCTCTAAAAACAGCACATGATATTGTATTTCATTCTTCTTAAAAGTTCCCTATGTCCCTGGACATTCAGCAGGTCTCTCTGACGTAGCATCAGTTCCTGTGCAGTTTTATTCACATCAAGAATAGCTGTCAGAAAGAATCCTTCCATATGTGCATTCAGTTAATCAGTTTCTCATCAGTGTGGTGTCTGTGTGCACAAACACATATTGGCAATAGCTGCTATGGAGCTTGTATGCTGAATGCTGTTTAGGTAGAAGTTGGTATCATATTTCTTCATTTAGCCTTACCAATGCCAACATTTTGCAAAATCTGAATCAAACCTTGAGGTGAGGCTACAAATCATGGTATTAAAAAAGAAACAAATGTACTTTTTTATGTGTGTCTTTTCTTATAACTTATCTTTATAACTTATTTAATAGTACCATGTGTTCATTCTTTTTGCAGCACAGAATTACAGACACCATTTTTTTAATGAAATGTAGTAAATTTCATAGATGTAGAGTGAAAGGCTATGTTGGCAGCTATATTGCCTTTGTAGCATCATTTAAAATGTTCATGCTTTCCTACCCTGCCAGCTATATATAAAGATGTCCAAAGTGATGCAGGGGGAAAAATAGAGCAGTCTGGGTAAAAAGTGCTTGAGAAATTGTCACAAAATCAGTGTATAGTTTGAGGGAAAAAAAAAAAAAGAGTGTAATTTTCAGTGTAGATTCTGCATTTTGGTATGTAAAAAAACATAGTGAGGAAATATAAACAAAGAAGGAATAGTGGACTGAAAAAAAAAGATTAAAAAGCAAACCAACATATGTTAAATTTCCAGAATATATGTCACTCCTAGAATGTCATGTGTGGAAATAGGCAAAGTCAGCTAGGATTTCTAATACTATGTTCAAGTGTTTATAGTGCCTTTATGTTAAAACTGTAATGGGAATATTTTTTTAATTTCTAAAGGCTGGTGCCAAAGTCACTTACATTTTTATTGTTAGACTAAACTATGGCTGCTAAAGGGCTCTTTTAATTTTGTCTAATAAAATAAAAATGAAAATTGTATTAAAATATTAAAATCAAATACAGTGACACAATCTGTTAGACACTGAAGGCTGAGTCATATCCTCTTGGAGAGTATTATGCTGATAATAATACTTTGCATTTTTTGATTCAAAGCACACTTGATTATCTACTAATTACCTACTGGTTATCAATTATTTATTAATTTATCCTCTCATACATAGAAGTGACTTCCATTTTATGCATGGAGTAATTTGGGCGGATCAGATGTACCTGACACTACATTCTGATTCAATGATACAGTGAAGATCAGACTTCAAATTTCTGAGCACACTGTCTTGCACTGGCAGTTAATAATTTGATACATTTATATAACTGAGTAAATGTGAACAAAGATGTTTATTATTTAAACTGTCTTATAAAGGATGATTTTTAATGAATCAAGTACTGATTGAATTTGATCTATCTGACCTGGAAGTCTGCAGCCTAGGTTTTCTTGAGAGTTTACATGGTTGTTTCTGTTAAGAAAAGTGAAGACGAGTTGCTTTCAAGCCTGGAGTGCAGCATTTTACATTAATTGTGCACTTCCAGACATGTGGAAGTGATTCCACAAGTAATGTGGGTCTCTGGACGTGAGCCCTCATACTCTAATCTCAGGCTGTAGTGCCACTGTGCACCTCACATGGTGAGGCAGACAGAATACATTGCACTGCTCCAAATGTAAATGCTGGAAAACAGAGAATATGAAAGCAAGACACATATCATCTCTACAGCACCACTGCCTCCTTTGGCAATGATGACACCACACACCAGAAATGCAATAGCTCTGCAGATGGTGTGGGGACACTTTGGGAGCCAAAGCCAAGGCAGAGCACTGAGAGCCAAATGGTAAACTCTTTTTGTTCAGACAAATCCCCAGCTCAGGTCAGTTACACTGAGTAGGATACACTTCACATGAGCCATCCCAATGTCTGTGAATATTATTTTTCTCCTTTCTTCGGCTTTCAATATGACTTGCATCTATTTAACCATCACTAAATGTTGGAGTCGTTTCTGCAGGATACTTCCAGCTTGCTTGTAGTTTCTGTGGTGATAGGAGAGCTTGTATACCACTGCAGGCACAATCTACAGAATAAGCGTCGATGAAAGTCTTGTTTCATGTACATGTTTACTTCCCCTCTTGCTGCAGGAGCAGCTCTGGTGAACTGCTGCTAAATTTGTTCACCATTCCATACAGCTACACACAGCTCATGGCTGCAGCCAGACTGAGTACAGGGAAATACTGCACTTTAAACCATTACAATACAACCCCAGGGAAAGCAATTATTTCTGCTGTTTACTTCCCAGATTTTGGACCCCTCAGAGAGTATGTGTGACTAAAGCATTTCTTTTGAGGAGCACCAAACTCAGCCAGAGGGTGCCTGCAATTCTCAGCCTGTGGCTGTGGCCAAGGTAAGGACAGGCAGGGGAGGAAGAGGGAGCAGGCTTGGATGGGAATAGTAGAGCTGCCCTTCTCTCAGCTCTGGCTGCAGGGTTTTTCATTGCACTTGGCCCTTGCAAAGCAGGAGCCTCTGACCTAATCATTCAGCTGCTTTATTTGACCACACTCTGTCTCTCTCTTTAGGAAACATGATTACTGGGTCCTAAATGTTTCCTAGAGTCTTTCATCTTCCCTCTATCTAATTAATGCTAATTTCCTTGATGGTACTCCTAAAGTACAGTTGGAGCCTGGATGTAGATTACAGAGCACTTTACCACATCAGCAGTAAATCAGACAGAGATTGTGAAGCACATATAATATGCATTTCCTGGGAGTTGTGAAGGGTGGAACTTTATCTTGCAGTGCATTAGTGCCCCTAAGATTGCATAACACTATAAGGCTCTCAGTTATCATGACACTTGGTTGCTTGGAAATCCTCTTCCATTACATTGTATGCCTATTTCATTTTTGTAGACAAATCAGTTTGGCACATGTTGACCTGAAACTATAAATTTTGTATTTTAGACAGTTTTCATGAGTGATTTTCCCAAGGAGCAAAATATGCTGAGAGGGCCTTAAATCATCTTCAGGGGGATCACCCTCATATTTTGAACCCAGAAGCATACCTGAGACATAAGAGAAGAATACACATTAAAACTAAAAGATACACTCAGCTTGCACTGTAGGAGGAACGATATGATTAAATTAATTAAAAAAAAATTATTCTCCATTTTAGAAATACTTGCCTCTAGTAAGAAAGGTATATAGGTTATTTGGTTTAGTGTAATATTACACCATTTTACTATGTAACTTAAGCCAAGTCATGCAGCCAGCATCATTCCATGTACAGCTGAGAAGTCTTTTATATGCCAATATATGACTGCTTGGATAAGCATGTTTCAAGGTGTATCTGTGCATGTACATGCAGAAATGCTGATGGAATTTGTAGAACAAGCTCTAAATATGTCCAAAATGTTCTAAAAGCCAAACCTATCCAACTCTGTAAATCTGATATCAACTGTGCTCTATTGTCTGGTCACTTCTGGTGGTGGAAAGCAGAGATGAAGTACGACTCTTTTGGCTTGGTTGTATTTTGTCATCACTTCTTACTGATTATCCAGGATTCCAATCAACCCAGGGAATTCCCACAGATTTAGTCTCTGCTGTTGTGAACAGTAACTCTTTGATGGCAATATAATCCCCCCAGTACAGTTTAAAACTTGAATCATATTACTGTTATAACTCTCAGTTACAGGATTGGCTCAGTTCCTCTGTATCTTCTCTTACTGCCAAGGATCAGAACAACTGTCAGTAGATCTTCCTAGGTAAAACATGGCATCTTCTAAAATCCATTCAAGGAAGAAAGACTCAACCAAATTGACACTTTCTTCCAAATTTCCCCATGTTTTTACATGAGTTTTTATATAGATTATAAAATGAGAACAGGATCAGAGCACATGTATATAAATTTAAGGGAAAGGCTATATTGAGCTTAATCCAGACGTGTTTTTCTGAGCCATCATATATGAAAATTCATTTTTTCAATAATAGCTTAGCTTCAGTGCCCCAAACCCAAATTATTTTCAGTGTAAATTATAATACCCACATTTTACAAAATCTATGTGTTATTTCATTTAAAATGCTACTCCCTTTTAATGAAATACAGTAGCTGTCTCTTCTACTGAAAAAATCATTAAATATTTCCATACTGGCTTCCAGCTTGTCTGGTGTTTTTGCCTGGCAGAATACAGTGCATCTTTGTGTGTTATTAATGGGCTGAGCTTCTGGACAAGACCATGCTTTTTGCCACTGCAAGATTTCCTTACAAACAATATGCTGTAAACCAGACAGGAACAGAAGCTTTCCTACATCCAGAGGACTATTTTTGACAAAGTAAGTTAAGTCTTTCGTAGACAAAAGGTGAAATACCTATTTATTCCCTTCAGAGCATAAATTAAGTATTTTTAAAAAATCCCAGGAGCGGTTGCAAAACTGTGAGGAATTTGGAAGGCTGTTAATCTTCAGGTCTGGTTTTAGGCCTGAATGAGTCCTCCCCTCCTTTGGCTCTAAGATGAAGGATAATGGTGCAAACACTGCACATGCAGAACTACACAGAAGGTTTGCCAGATGTGGGTGGTGCTGACAAATCACTGTCAAGTGTTAGAGGAACTTTTCCAGGAGTGCTGCAGGCTCTGGGATGGGAAATGTGCCATTCCCAACAGCACTAGAAGCCATGTGCAACATTGCTACATCCCCCAAGAACTCCTGAGATATCCCAAGAGCTAAATACTGAGATACAGCATTTCAATATTAGGCACTCTTGGTGCCCTGGCACCCAGGAATGCTGGAGCAGAGCAGTGCAGATGAGTGTCTGAAGCTCAACTAAGATCTCTCTGTACTTCATGGCATGCTCAGCACAGGTGGTGGAGCTGGAGAGCAGCTGTGCCTGGTCCCGTGCCCAGTGGGCAGGAGCTGGTGGAGATGGTTCTTCTCATATGGAGGACTTAAGAGTTTTCCTTGGCTGTGCATCTGTCCTCTTAATCCTCACTCCTACAGCTGAACATGTCTTCTGAAATGAAGGCAATTCAGAAAACTGTCTAGAAACTGTCAGCCCTTTAAGATCTTCATACTATAAAGACAATTTTTGGGGAATCTTCCAGAGATTGTCACCCCTGGAACAGAAATATACATGTGCCTTTGTCTCAGCTGCAATATGTCATAAACTTGGGTAATGTGTTAAAGTTGTGCTGTTGAGCCAGCATGTGAGTTGTTGGGAACTTAATGACACACTTTCCCTTGTGCTGTCTCCCTAGCGGGGTGCAGAGGTGTGTGGGGGAGCAGCTCTGTCAGACAGGAACAGAGGAATTTTCTGAAATTACCTGATCTAAATTTGCCAAATGACACCATGCCCCCTAAGGGACAACAGGAAGGTCTCATGGAGCTAAATATTTTATTGGCAGCATTTCTGGCTTCCTTCATTCTTGAATGATTTGAATCAGGATAAAAACAGATGCAGGTGAAGTGGCTCCCTGAAACTCTTATTCATGAAGTTTAATACAATAA
Source organism: Trochalopteron elliotii (assembly GCA_024734555.1). NCBI lineage: Eukaryota > Metazoa > Chordata > Aves > Passeriformes > Leiothrichidae > Trochalopteron > Trochalopteron elliotii. The sequence goes on along the minus strand of JANPWX010019695.1, from coordinate 166,276 downwards.
AAGGCAAGGCAAGAGTCACTCATTTAAACTGCCTCAATCACATTCACCACATTTATGTATTTAACCATCAGCAAACTAAATTATTTTAAGTGTGCTTCTTCCCCATTTTTCCATTCACCCTCATCCAAAACCTACCCTCTTGCCTCAAGACTTCTAGGTTTTGAATAAAGAAAAGCAATGTTATCTGTTGTTTATCAAAGTGAAGATCTCCAACTAACTCAGTATGGGGTGGAAACTTAAGAGTGTGTCCCTAGCTTTGGCTAGGCCACAAAGTGAAAGTCATACAAAGGTAAGAGTTTCAGTGTTAGTTTACTTAAAGGGAAAGGGATGGGGGTCTAACCAAGGTAGACTTGCATTTCCTGATCACTTGGCATATGTGAATCTGTCAAAATGGTTTTGTGCACAGTGGCTGCCCCATGCTTAGAAGTCTCATATCCTGGAATGAGATGTAAAGAAATTAAAAAGGAAGCAGCAGTGGTTGAGTAAAAAAAAATACCACGGCATGAAAATGTGTAGTTTTTTTAAAGAAAATAGAGTGTGGTGAAGGGCCTAACATAAGGTCTGCAATGGAAGAAACAGCCTGTTTTGATGACAAAGTTTTTCTCTCTCTCTCTCTCTCTCTCTCTCTCTTTTTTTTTTTTTTTTTTTTTTTTTCTGGAAGTTCTTCACTCAATATTGCAGGAAAATAACACGACTTTTAATTTACCCTAACAAGATGAAAATCCAGACTGCCTTTTTCGGGAACATGCTGCGTGTTCTTCAGCACCATCTACTGGTATATGCCCTTTCCACCACTTGGGCACTGCATTACCTACAGCCCCTGAGAGAGTCAGGAAGAAAGAAAACAACTAAAATCCTCCAAGAGGCTGCCCATACATAGCAAACCTAAAGACTAGCCTGGCTGAATTGGTACTTAAACAGATTTTGATTCTAATAAGAAACAGTAGAAATCATCCATTTAGAAGCTGTATAATTGAACTTATGGTCATACATGTTCCCTAACAAAAACATAACGAAGGCCAGGGATAGAGTAAAGCAGGTCAGAGTGAAACAGAGCTCATGAGGTAATGGAAACACAAGATGAGGTTATCTGGACAGGGAAAAAAGGTACAGGAAATGTAAGAAGATATTAACGTAGAAAAGAGCTTTTGGAATCTGAGGTAGGATGTATTTCCTGAGATCTGTGCCTTAAAAATTGCATTCCTGAATGGGCTTGGACTGTTATTCTCTAATTTTGCAATACTCTTTTTAAAATATAAAACTGATTAAGAGGGAGGTGTGACTCTGTTTTTGGAAAGGCTTTAGATAAATAAGCTTGGACCCCTCTGACTAGAGCAGCTCTACATACTCCTTCAGTGAGACAGATCTGGGGCTGGGTTTATTGAATCTCTATTGTCCTCACAAACTCTGACATGAAAACAAAAAGGAAAACAAAATTTGGAGCACAACTTGCTGACACTGTAAGTTAGTGCAACTCACTGACATTAAAAGCACTTCCTGATTTGCTACAGTGGAGGAACATTCCACTCTGTTTGATGCCTTTTCTGCCAGTGGAGAAAACCCAAATTCAAGCACACCCACTGAGTGAGCCCTGAAATATATTCAATAAGCTGAATAATTTTTGTTGCCAATTTTCAGCATTCATTTAATTGACAAGAGGTAGTGTGCCAAAGGTATTCCAGACAGTCAGGAATGAGGTTTTCCTGATGTTTCAGAATACAAAAAAAGAATGGAGAAAAATTATATAACATAATGTGCTGCTGACATATTTGGATAAATACCTGTTGATCTTGTTGAAGTCTGTTTGTTTATTTGTGTATCTACAGCACTATCTTCACAGAAGCAGTACAGAAAGGTATAGTCTCCTTACCATAGAACTTGTTATCAAAGAAATCTATTCCAATAAAAATCCATTGGTAAAAGGCTTCTATACACAGCTTCCTACTCAAAGAAGTTACTGCTTAAAAACTTTCTAAATAACATTATACTTAATTGCAGCATCAGCAAAATGTTGACAAAATGAATATTTTGCTGCATAAGCTTGCAGTGTCTCTTTTTGATGGCAACACCTTTTGAAAGGTATTTCAAAGTTTTCAGCTTGGTCTTATGAGAACAAAATTTAAGCAAAATATCATTTAGCATCAGTGTTTGCTTATGCTGCTGTGGCAAACACTGATGCCTCCAGTTGCTAAAGACTCAGTTATTTTTTGTAACTGGGGAATCCAGCAATCTGTACTTCCTTGTGACGTGTACAGGCTTGTGAGCTTTGTAAATTTTTTCAGAGGATGTTGTTCCCAAAGGAAATAAAGGTTCCTGGGCCATCTTCCAAAGTTAGTGACTGTAGCTCTGATTGATAGAAATGGCCATATGTGTGGCCAACAGTTTGATACAGATGTCAGTGGATGAACAGACCATTGGGCTAGCAAGATTGGATGAGAAGTGGGATTAGGCAGATGAAGGGTTGAAATTAAGAGCCAGTAACATTCTTTGAAAAGGCAACTCATAAAGAATGGGCAAAGGCAGATTTAGAAGAAGTTAAAATTATGGAAAAAATTTCCTCAGAAGTTCTTCTGGAATTGATACAGATGAAGCTGTTTACTATTTATGTACTTCTTTGAAAAGACTAAAAGAAAACACTAGAGTATGCTTTGGGGGTTCTAAAACATTCAACAGGCTCCTCTGTTGCAGTGCAGTTTTACCATGTTTCCAAATTTAGTCATTTTAGCAACTACAAGCTCAAAAAGTTGCTACTGTACTTAACTGAAGATCAGAAGTTGGCAACATATGATTCCAGATGGCATTAAGACAGATCTGGGATGCCCAGATAGAGCTGAAAAGTGTTTGGTGAACATATGGGTGAGTGAATTGCCTGTAGATTTTGTGATACTTTGATAGCAGCACAATTCTGGTAAAAGACAAACTACTTGTTCCCATTTATAAGAAATGAAAGCATTGATAAGTGTTTGTCTTGGATGACAGAGAGTGAAATGTGCACCAAAGAATTTCCTAGTAGCATCTATAACTGAGGCAGAACAAATCCTAGAACTTTGTGTGAAAACATAAAACAAACAAGCCCCACAGCTGGAGTGCTAAAGCTGGAATTTGGCCAGGACTTGAAGATGTAATGATAATCACATCTTCCTTTAAGGGCTGCAACTCAGCGTGTGAGTCAGTGCTACAATTTGGTCTTCAAGTGCAGTTCAAAGTGCTATTTCAAACTACCACGTCTTCCATCCTCCACAGACAAGTCAAAACATGACATTAAAGGAAGGTGCTATTCCTTGGTCTGAGCATAATCAAAAAGGTCTAAAGATTCTGAGAGTCAATACCTGAGCAGGATGGCCTGTGGTAGTAACAGATTTTAGCTCCTATTCCCTTCCCATTCAGTGTTTTACACATCATACATATCTTTTGCTGGTACTAGCATAGTATGTCCTATATACAAGTAGCAGAGCCCAGAATAAGATTAAGGAAAGGTAAAACATGCCTCCCACACGCACACATGAAGGATGGGATTTTTCCATGCATATCAACAAACTCTTCCAAGAATTACAATGAAAGGAATGTAGCTTCCTGTTGATAAAGCCAAAAACTCGTGGCAAGGAGTATTTATAAATAAACTAGAGCTGACACTCCTACCTTTGGTTAGCATGGGGACATCTGTGCACCCGGAGGATGTATAGGCAGAAAGGGAAGGACTCCTTGCCAGTCCTTACTCCATGCCACAGGCTCAGCCATCCCAGAGACTCTTCACCTGCCTGTCAGTAATGCCTGCATGGAGGTGTTGGCCCTCCTGCCCCAACATGCACCCACAAGGAATTAGCTGTGGTTCACAAGCAGGTTGCAGTCTCAGACCCTGGTCTGCAATCTGCTTCATGCACCCCTTCAGAGGAATTCACGCACTCCTAGCGGTGACCTACCTCAGCTTTAGTGAAAGCCACTTCCACTGCTAAAGTGGTCACTGGATAGATGGATGGGGAGCCCTGAAAGAGGACTGTACAGAAGGATAGGGCCCTACCCCTGAGTAAGCTCAGTAAGCAAATCACATTATTGTAGCAAGGAGGCAACTATTCTAGTAGCTGTATTCTGTATTTCTTCCCTTCTAGTTTAAATGTAAAATAGTGGATGACTCTCTGGAGAAAACAAAAAGAACCAAGCATCCAGTCTCTCGTTTGCAGATTTCCAGCCAAGTCCAAATTTCTGGGTAATTCAACTACACTGTCTTGCTGCTGAGAACCTGAACACTCTTTAGTGAGGCAGGGTGATTACAGCTATGTCCTAGTGACAGCTCCATGTTGTTGTGGATAGGCAGGGTATAAGAGGACCTGAAACCGTTTTCTAGTACACAGCATTAATCAGAGAGTGGTTGAGAAGATTCTATTGGGACAGCATGAGGAACACTGGTTTTGGAAGAAAGCAAAGTTGGAAATTTCTCTTTTGAATAAAGGGTAGGGCTGGACTACTTGTAGAGTATTCTATAATCTTTATTTGATGGAATTTAATAAACTAGTATTCCTTGACTTTTAACTGGAAATGATGTTGTTCAACACAGCAACGTATCCTTTTGTTAGCCCAAAGATCTGCATCTCAACTTTAAACAGGCTCCCATGCGTTCCCACTCCAAGGCAAAGGAGCTCACAGGAATACCGTCTGGGATTCTGCAGGGAGCAGGGAGTCAACAAAAAGTGTACATAATGCCCACTTCAGTCAATATACCACTGATATCAAGTGGGATTTTAGGAAGTTAAAGAATATTCAATAGCATTGTCTATTAACATTTTAATGAACTGATCATTTTACTCCAGAGGACTGTTCACAGTTACAGAGAAAACTGAGTTTCTTACAGTCACTGCAACTGCACTATAATAGATAATTTAGTCAGAATACACAATGATATTTCTCCTGCATGTGGCATGTACAATAGAAATACAAAATAATTTACTTAACGGCAGTTTTGTCTGATCTGCAATCATTTCACCTTTTTAGGACAATATTTGTGGGAACAGAGGAGTCATTCAAAAGGCATCATCCATTTGTGGCAATGAAGAGTACAGATTATTACACTTAAATGCTACTTTTAACTCCTAGAATGGATATTTGAGCCTGTTTCAGTCTGATGATACCTGCCAGTTATTGGAGACCTTTGTAAACTGAGCCTGTGGGCCTAGATGAAGCAAGATTTGAACCTATGCTTAAAACCACCAACTCATCTGAAATTTTGCTTAAGCATTCAAGCACACCATCCACTGTACAGCTAGGGCTCACTGGCACTAGTGTATCGTAACAGTGGTCAAAGTAATTTCAAAGAATTCTCAATGTAGAGAATGCTTTAATTTGCTTTTATTTCTTAGCTACCTGTAAAAACTGGCTTTTTGCCCTGCTTTTGACTATGCTTCCCTAGCAATGAATCAGAATGTTAAGTCTCAAAGGGACAACAGTGCAGCATTAGAATCAAGTTAAATTAATATCCTGGGAAAAAACCCCAATAAAACTAGTATGCAGCGTTTGACAACTTTACTGGAAAATCCAAAAGCATTTATTCAAAAAAGTGCTCTCTAAATTGTAAGAAGAAAAAAAAATTCTTCTTAAATACATGGTTCTACTGAGCATTTTCAAGAATACCATTTTTCTTTTTTCTTTTTTATTTTTAGAAAACTGGGAAAACATGCTTAATACTGGAAGCTACCCTGCTGGGATGGGTAAGTAAACAAATTTTGGCAGACTAAGTTGTTAATTATTCTGCTTGTTATAGCAAGGTAATTACAATTTTTGCTAAGGGTAAAGAATGAAAGACTTTCATAGGTATTCAGTAGAATTTAATAACAAAGTAAGAGCATGTGAGCAAGTTTTAATGATGTTGGATAGATTCAACTTCAAAGAGTGGGCATACTGAGGTCATTTAATTAAAAACTTACTGAATACGTGGATAAAAAATGCTCTTGACTGGTTATTAGCCAAAAATATGCTCTTGACGGTCTATTAGCCAAGGTAACATGTATATGGCCAGTCTGCAAGACAATAACAAGAGTCTCCTTGTAACAAAAATGGTAATGGTTGAAAAATTCAGTCAGAAAGACACTCTTTTTAAATTGTGAACAGAAGATAATCAATCAGCCTTTGGCTGCTTCTATGCATATCCTAGTTTTATCTGAAAAAATAACTTCTGATATGGTCCATGCATTTCAAATGCAGACTGGAGAGCTGAAAGCCAGTTAAAAGGCTGGCAGAGGAAACAAAGAAACCTGAGCAGTTGCAGTTTTTTTTACTAGGAATGTCACTGGTGAGGTAGACTTATTTAAACTGTGAGGGTTGGACATATACTGCAAACCAGAAGGATACAGGCAAGTTTTCCAGCTGTGATAGCAGCTCTTTACCTAAAGGCATCGTCATCTGGCACATCACCCACTGCATCCTAAGCAGATGCCCTGACTCTCTTGCTTTTTTTCAAAGTTTTGCTTTTGGAAAGTGCTTTTGGACAAAGAGTCTTACAGGGAAAATTACAATTCACTCCTTCAGAGGGCTTTCTGTTGCTTCCTGAGCAGCATGGTGCATCTGGTGACAGCAGTTAGGAAGAGGGTCTTGGAACATCTCTGTAAAGGCAGGGATAATGCAGTGGTGCACACAGCAGTAACTGGAGAAAATGGGAAAAGGGAAAGGCTGGGAGAATGAGATGCTGTGGGAGATGAGGGCTTTCAGCAAAGTCTCTCCCCTATTCAGAGGCTGGGACTGGTTAGACTCATTGAAGGAGCAGTAGAGAAGAACTGTGAGAAGAAAAGCAAGGGTACCACAGAAGGTTGTCCTGTGCAATGTAGCCACTGATGGTTTCAAATATGCAAGGTAGAGGATTGGAGTGTAACCTTGCTTAACAATGAATGCTGCTCCTCCTGCTGATCAGATCTGTAGCTACATTAGGAAATTTTGTGAGCCCCTGCCTCTCCCTTGCCCGGCAGTCATTCAAAGAGTGTGGTGCTTGGCTGACCCTGAGCTGATGCACAAGTATCCAGAGGAGTTAAAAGTTGAGTTCTATCTGATCGTGGCTTGGAGTCACACAAGGTCTTAGAAGAGGTATAAACCAGGGAACAGCAAAACAAAAAAAATTATCTGTGAAATGTTCATCAACAAACATGTCAAACCAGATTATGATTACCCAGAGAAGGGCTGGTACATCAAACAGGAGCTTAGCTTTCTGATGAGGGCGGCTTGTTGCGTGTGGGGTATTTGGCCACCGTCTTTGTGGGACACAACAGAACTTGCCCAGAAGAAAATAAGGTGAAGGGCTATTTTCAAAGAGCTCGACTGACTCCACAGAAGCTATTTGTGGCTATGATTTGTGTCATATACCTTCATGGCATTTTTCTGTTTCAACAAAAACATACATGTGGGGAACTGCAGATGTGCTGGAGAAGAGGAAAAGTTCATTTCAAACTTGCACATTGAAACACTTCATGCAGCGTGAACTTGTTTTCTCTTTAAACTAAATATATATTTGTGTACATTAAAAAAGTGCTGATTTTAACTATTTTTGTTTCTGATCTGGGAACTCAAAGGGCAGTCATCTGAACAAAGTTTTGCTTTTGACTAAGCTATTATTACACCTTAGAGACCTGAATGGTTCCAGTGTGTGAATTTGAAGGTAATTTGACAAGACATGTGGAATCCAAGGTAGCAGAAGTACAGATAGAGGCTCATTTTCTTGCAGCAAAAAAAAAGAGTAAGAGTATAACCTGGCCTGAAATGCTGACTCAGCAACAAGGTGCCACAAAAATTTACTTCCAAACATTGTGGCATCTGTTAAAGCCAGGAAACCTCGCTAAGGTTAAAGAATGTGATTGAGATGTTCAAAGTAAGATCCTGAATTCTGCTTCTAGCTCTGGTGATGACAGTTCCTTGTATGTCTGTGCAGGAAAAGAAAAGTATTGTTGTTGTATGGGTAGGTCTACCTTGCCATCAAAATCCAATAGCATGTATGACAACAATAATCAGGACTCAAAACTCCAACATATTAGCACATTCCAGTAACTACACTAACAACTTTCCAAGGTTCCTGGTCATGTTAGTTTGCTTTCTAGCATGTCCCAAAGGCCAGGCCACCAATTCTTGGCTGTCTTTCGTCTTTGCCTGCTGATGCCTTCCCTCATTTTGCTGTGACGCTAGTATCACAGTGAAAATACTGAGATCTCTAGATTCAGATATCTAAAGAGCGAAATTGATTTGCATTTCATTCTGATGGTATCTGAACCCACTGCCACACTCTGGAGAATGAATCACAGGTGCTCGTTGTGGCAGCTGTGCCCTCCCATGCTTTTTCCCGGTATATCTCTCTGTCTCAGAGCACGCTCTGTCACCTGGGTGGCCGGCAAGGTTGGCAAATGAAAGCAGCATTTCAGAGTGAGCACACAGAGGTGAGGAGGTGTAATGCAAATGGGTAATTCAGAAGTAAAAACTAGGCAGTTGTTCTAAAGTAATAATTAAGATTTATCATGTGCAAAATTGTCTCACCACATCTAAACCGAGGAGTGTTTTTGGAACACCTGTGCTTTGCTGTTGGAAGCTCATTTGAGCTGGAAAATTCTTCCTCCAGAGGCAATTTATTACCCATGTAACGGATGCTATTCTGTTGAATATGTAGCATATTGAGGTTTGGCTACCAGTTTCACTCTTTCAGCACGAAGTGAAAATATGGAGATTGTGGGTTTGGAAGAATCTCTTTTATTGATGTGGAAAACTGAGAATTTAACTTGGAAATTCCTTGATTAACTCTTGATTCTGTTTATGCAGGGAAAAGGCTGTTAATGTTGGAAATTAAGTTCAAATGTGCTCAATAATAACAAATTCCCTTCTTCAGAGGCAGCTCTTGTTTCACCTTTTGATGGGACACCATTCCCTGAACAAAAAGTCTGTCTTTCAATATGCTGCTATCAAGATTTTATATTCCAAAATTTTACAAAGTTATATACTTTGCAAATGAAAAAAAGTGAAGGTCTGAGAGGTAAAAGGGGAGCATTTGTTCTGTTTTACTGATGTGGTTTTAAACTGTTGAGAGCAATTAAGAAGCCATCAACTCTGAAAAAAAGCACATTGAACTGTGTACCCTGAATCAGATTAAATCACTTGATTTTTCTATGAATGATTTGCAGTGTATTTCCACAGTTTTAGAACATACTTCCTTGGAGTGCATGCTTACCAATCTGACTGATGCACAAGATTAGAGAAACTCTAAAAGTAGAAATCTAATCACTTCATCTTTCCTTATGAAATTTTTATTTAAAAAAAAAAAATCTTGTTTCCTTTTACATTTTAATTTCAGTAAGCTCAGCAAGACACATATGACTGTTCATTCTGCATATAGAACTGTGAAGGAATTACCTCACTAGACTGTTCACATCTATCTGGTGCCTGATTATTTAAAAACACATACAAGAAACTGTGAAATGACTAATCACAAAATGAATTAATGTGAAGCAGGTGTAGAGTAGTCACTGGTCTATGAATTTCAAATGTTCCAAAGTGATCAGAATTTTACATTCCTTGCTCTAGCTCACCTCAAAATGACAATGGCAAGAATGTTTCTATTATCACTCCACAGTGGCTTGATTTACACTCCATTTAATTACAGCAGTTTTGATACCATTCTTAGTTTTGAATGGCTTGCAAATCTTTTTCTGTTTAAGTGAAATATAAAAGTTGCTTTATTTTAGCTGCAAATTAATAGGAGTTTCAAAGCAAAGCCAGTTAAAAGTAAATCAGTTTGATTCTTCCCTGGTATGGATAGCTGTAGCCCAGATAAGCTTTTGTCTTGAGGCCAATCCCCTATCAGTCCTAAAGGAAGGACTCAATTTATGTGTTCTCTCCTTACCTCCTCCTTTGTACATTCAAATTTGGATTAATGTCTTTGCAAATGTTCTAGGGAAAATGCCAGATCTGCAAAGACAAAGAACAGGTATTGCTATTTTTGCAGTGAAGCTTAAGTTTATATAATGCAGAATGACAGGCTGCTTGTGCAAATGCAGCAGTACAAGTAAACAAAGTGGAAGGAAATATCTCAGAAGCCTACATCAGCAGATAAACTTAGCCATAAAAGGTCTGGAGAACAATTTGTGGGCTCTAAGGGGTAAGTGTTGAACTAGAAATTGGTGTGTTCATACAGTTTGTTGCTATTGGGAGAAAAAGAATAGTAACAGTACACAGTACTGATTGAATCCATTTCTGAAGTTAGTTATTAAGAACAATACTGAAAAACTATTAGCTCAAAGGCATGTGGTGACATGGAAGTGGCTTATCAGAATTGTATCATTCTGTAAACAAAGTGGCGTATCTCGGATTTCACAATGACTGCTTCAGATGTGGCCTTTCAATTGAAGTATAAACTCTGTTAGTATGGAAGAGACAGTTGCACTTCAAGAACTGTTTATCAAACAAATATAAAACCAGAGCTATAGGTTTGTTTTGCTTTATTTCTTTCAATTTTTTTTGTTTAATGCTGTATTTATAATGTGACTTTCATGTTGATTATATGGATACTTTGTCATTCATATTTGTCATTCAGGGTCCTTTTCCAAGGGTTGTTATTAAATCAGCTGCAAAAGCTGTATTTGCTTCCAGCTAAGGTGACTGCTTCATTCTTGTCACGGAGGCTTCCTAATCACTGGCTTCCAAAAACTTCAGGCTGCAGATAATAAAAAGAGAGAGACCATGATATAAACAGCAGGGTTCCCCCTTTCATACAAGCCTACATCTGTTTCCTACATCTGTGATTTATACAGGAGTGAGGAGAATTGGGTCTGTCTGGATTTTTATCCTTCACTCTCCAGTTCTTATTTTAGTTTCTTTCATCAGCTGTGCAATTGAAAACAGTCTTCTTCCAGGCTCTCAGCGTGGACAACAGGAGGTGTGAGAGTCATAACACATGATAATGCCAATTAAATCTCTATCCTGCATCATTACCATATCCATCTTGGAGTTGCTCTTTCCCTCTTGGCTGTTTGTTCTAAAGACATTGTCTTGCTGCATAAACCTGCCCCATTAAAGGCCCCAGTCCTTGTCTGAGGACAGTGACGGGAGTCACCCTGCCATGGGGGACACCTCCTCATTCCTGAGGTGGACAGTGAATGACTTTGCTTTTTTCCACTCAGCATTGCTTTCTGTGTTGCCATTCAAATCTGCTCTCCTGCTCCCCCCATTGGGTCTGCCTTTGCACTCCTAACTCACTTGCACACTCTTTTGAGCATAGAGGTGGAATTATCTTGACTTCCAGCACTAGCCTTGATGAGTGCACAGCACTCATGCAGACACCACAATTCTCCTGAGGTTTGGACACACAGTAAATGCTGTGCACTTGGGGTCAGTTTGGAACCAAAATGGCTGAATGAATTATCCCAGGCCACCATGGAAGCACAGTGGGGGCTTAAGCCCCTAGTTCCCACATCCTAGGTCACTTCCATAAACTACTTGGTTTTTTCTCCTTGTCTGTGTTCACATTAGCGCTGGAAAGGAAGCAGTGCTGGGGCTGCTCTTGTGCCTTACTCATGTCATGGGTGTTGTGCCCTGCAACCTCACCATTGCCTCATGTACCCCTGTGCAGGGCAGAGCCTTACCTTAAATAAACTCAGCCTTTAGTGAGTAAACCTCTCTGATCATCTTACAGCAGGCTTGTGCAACAACACAGAAGTTGGCACGCATTTTTTCTCTTATGAGCCTACCTCCAGGAAGATGAGAAACCACAAGGAATCTGAAGCGCTTTGAACATAGGCTTTGCATGGAATTCCTACCATCTCTCCTGATAAACACTTGGAATCAAAGTTATTTTCAGATGTCCCCAAAGAATATTTTCATCAGATTGCTGAGATCTTGACTGATAGCTTTATTAGTGAGAAATGTTGTTAATTGCCTGATCAGCAGCAGTAAAAAATATGATGGCACATATTTTTTGGTCAGATCTTTCCGACAATTTTTTCCTTCCCTTCAGACTTTCCTCTGGCACCCATGAATGAATTAACTGTGCAGCCCTTTGCCATTGCCAAGATCCTTCTTATCCTGCTTTGTAGATGAAAGGATGAGGAATCTATGGATCTGCTTTGCATCTCTCACTGCAGGCAAATGTCCGTGTTATCACCAAGAAACACACCAAGGCTTGGTTAGGATTTTAGGTACAGTCTTGCTGTGTTCAGTCTCAGGTCAGAGCTCAGCAGGCTGTTGTCAGCTGGATCTAAACCTCATGACCACTTTAGGCAGACAGGCAGTATTTCAGACCTGAACATACTAAGCTACTGTGACCCTGGCATGTGTGCCTCTTTTTGATGCATTTTACCAAGCTAGTAAACACAATGGAAGTCTTAGGTCTTGAGCTGGATCTTGAACTCCACAGCCAAACCCTACACTTACAGAAGTGCTGAATTAGTATCCTGGTCGTGGCTGGAAGGTTGAATGTTAATATTTTCAACAAGTTCTGTAAATTAGTTTGTTCAGAGGCATTTGTACTTACTACACACTTTTCAAAATTAGGGCCAGGATATTACTTTGAAAAAGTAATTTTTGATCTGCTGTAAAGTCAGTGGCACACAGAACATTTAATACAGAGAAAGGGCTAGGCTGGAGACTTCTTAATATATAAAGTACTTAATTTCAACACAGCAGAGACAAAAGGAGGGCCATTTCTACCCCTGCTCTGATGTCAGTTGACTATGTACTTCCAACAGGCGGGCTTTGATGTGCAAGTTGTCTCTATTAAAAATGAGTAAGGATAACAACCTAATCCACTACCAGCAGTGTAATAACAGCGTTCTAGTGTCGAGTATGAATTTTCAAATGCAGTTCAGGTGTGACTACAATCCATACAGCACCAACATTTTTCACTTGTTCATTCTGTATGAGACACCATCATGGTGGGCTTACTGGAGCTAACATCTAACATGATTTCCATTGAGAAAAGATCTTTTAAAAAGTTTTGTAAGCTTCTCCACACTTTCCTATGGACTCCTCTTTAAAGTTGCTGTTCTATTGGAACCTCCTTACTGAAAACAGCTTTCCTCTTTCCTTTGCTCTTAATACAAATGATAACTCAGAAGAAGGAAAGATGGTATCTGCTTTTAAAATATATAGCATTTGAAACTGAAGATAAACAACATATCATAAGCTCTGGCATTACAAATATGAATGACAAGTATGAGTGTCACCTCTCAAAGAGGTGACATAAAGTGACACAGCTTTGAAAGTGGCTGAATTCTGAGGCAATAGCTGAAGTCTGTGGAAGACTCCAATTCTTATTTAACTGGGAATTTCTCAGTGATGGACATTGTCCTGTTTCCTGTCCAAAAGCTTCCACCTGATTGTTTACCTGTCTCACATATCTACAGGATTATCTACAGAGAAATTTGATAAGAAAAAGTGGCTCAGAGTTTTATTTTGCTTTATTTTATTTTAAGGTAGCTTCTGAATGGTCTTGCTGAAACTGGAATAAACCTGGCTGACTTTTATGTAAGTTTCCAGTTAGTTTAGATTACCTGTAATAGTTAAAAATAAAATCTGCGAACTAGTTTGACTGAAAGTGTAGGCTCTTGGCTGTTCTGCTGTAAGGATTGTTCTTTACTGTGTAATCTCTGTGAAATGCAGCAGACATGGCTCTGCAACTACTGAAGTAGTGAGTTTCACAGACAATTTCAAAATTTGTTTACATTGAGAAGAAATATTTTAGCAGAAATGATTTTTACCTACTGTTTTAAAAATATTTCTTCTCAGAGCAGCAGAAAAAGGGAAGAGTTGCTCAGCAAGCCACAAAACATTATTTAGTCCTTAATTTTCTTTACTATTTCTTACTTCTGGCTCTGCAGCTTCAGTGGGTGCAGGCTCCAGCCTTAATGGCCAAGATCTACTTCCTTTCTGCTGAAGAATCTGGCCCTACTGGCACTCCATTACATTGAGCAGGAAAGAAAATATCCTAAAAGGTGCCTCAGGATAAGGGAATGGGAGAGTAAGTGTAAATAAAGCAGAGGCTGGGCAGACCAACAAGAAATGTTTAACATTCCATGCTCTCCACAAAGGGCAGGTCAAGGAAAGGGAATGAGTGGTTGGGATGAAGCACATGCCATGGATATTTTTCAAGTACATTTCAGCAGAGTATATCTAGTCACGTAAACATCCACAACAAACAGAACAGCCTTGTTCTTGAACGTGGCAGACCTCCTGAGGTCCCTCTCTATATACACAGGAGATGGGTCTCACTATGCAGGGAAGCCACAGCTGCTGAATTCGCAGCTGCAGTTTGAATTCATAGGCACAAATTATACTGAAAGTGCTGGACATTCTTGGATATGACCAGCTGAACAATTGCTTGCTCATGCCCAAGTCAAACTAATGTATTGTTGAGCTGTGTGTGCCCTGAATGTCTGGGCAGGTAAGAGGTGGAAGAAGTGAATTTGTTGAAAGTTGTATCTCAGGGTTTGGGGGTAAGCTAAAAAAAACCCCTTTACAATAAATGAAAGTTCCATATGTAGTGTGTTGCATCACATTGCAACAGAGTTCAGTGGGCAAGACTTCTTATTCTCAGGTGCAATCCAAATTAATTGAAAGAAAATAAGAGCTATTAACTCTATCTCGACTTGAAGCAAGAGTTCAAGCCACTCAAGGCTTTGAATTTGTGAGGCTGCAATAATTTTAAAGTCATAGGAGATTAAAATTATGTTTATTTTTGGTTTCTATCGAAACTTAACCCATACAATATTTAATAGCGGTTGGGAATGTACACGTAAGCCTTCAGAAAGCTGCAAAACCTTCAGCAGAGGTAAAATACATCTATGAATTAAACCCTTATGAATTGGTGACTACCCCAGTCAGAGAACTGCCATGCAGACATACAGGAGCAAGAGCATGTCACAGAAATAGCCTCACTCAATAGGGAAAACATAAGCTGCACCTGCTAACAACAGAATGGAAAGGAATACTGCTAAGGTCAGGTACCCACAAGGAAGACATCTTGCCCACTTGCTTATCTGGAGATTATTTTGTTAACACTGTTTGCCCTGCCAGGGCAGGGCCACCAATCGCCCTTGAAGATGCTGAAGTCTTCCCCAAGCATCCCATGAGTTCACACCATACTCCACCTGCTGCAGAGGTTCAGCAGTGGCCAACAGGTTGCATTGGTTGGCATAACCTTTTATTTATGGGGAGTGAGGGAGAGGTAACTACATTGGGACTACAAATCTTGACTATAAGGGATTTCAAAGAAACAAAGAGAATGGAAGAGCTTTTTTAATTCCTCTTTCCAAGACTTGAACATGTCCCAAGTTAGCATTAATAGTTGTCTGGAATACCGTACAGTTTTGGATGCCATGCTTAGAATTACCTCTGCCTTAGTGTAGAAGAATGCTGTAACTCTATTACCTGGGTCTGTCACAGTAACCATTTTCCTTTTTAAAAGTTCTATTTCTTTTGTATTGGTTAATAGTTAGTATCAGTAGCTATTTTGCCTCACGTGCAGTTTGAAACACCTTACTGGGTAGCTTGCATGGTGATCCAGAGAGAGGTAAGTTTCCTGGAGCCTAAGAGTTTAGCAGACAGGCAATTTTTATTTTTTTTAAGATGGTAGGGTTCAGAAATCTAACTGGAGTTCATGAACTTATTCTTCCTGTAACCGAAACCCATGTTTTACTCAGGGTTGATTCAATTTTTAAAATAAATGTTTTTCTAGTTACAGGGAAAGCCAGTTCTATGTATAAGGGGTAGAATAACACCCTTCCAAAATCCATGTGTCATGGGTGGGTGGCCTATATGCAGGATATGCATGCACACAAAATCTAGCTTAGAGTAAGAGAGTTTTCCTCTCCCCATCTGTTCTCTTCCACCTACTCCCTTGCCATAATTTCAGTCATCTTTCTGCCTTCTCACTGAGCTATACCAACTACTGTATTTTTTAAAACTAAGTTTGTGGACATTATTTTCAGTTTCCTTAAATGGAAACTAAGCTTAGATCTCACCAACACAGATTCTTTGTCCAGTTTCCATTTAAGTACCCTTTACTTTTCCTTAATGGAGCTGGGTGTCTGAACTTGGATTACTGGCATAAACAGAGTGATAAGGGGTTCTTACTGCTTGGGCATCATCTATCATCTATCCAGTCTGACTTACCAACAGCACCTACTGTCCTGAAGCACCTGGAATATCAGATGTTTCTGCAGACACACAAATGTAGAGAGTAGGGACATGCAACACAAATGTCTCCAACTTAACCCTTGCAGGAGCGGAAACATGGAAACCTCCTACAAGTGCTCTCCAGTCTTTATGTCTGAGTCCTTTAGCCCTTTTGCCCAGTGGAGTACCACTGGTGTCACATCACTCCCAGGAACAGATCCCTTAGGACAGCAGGATTTTTCCTTTCTTGGACTGTGGTCATACACTTTGTATGAAATTCCTGTTCACACTGGGGAAAATTCCATGTACAGATCAATGGCTGCACAATCTTAGGTATGCAGTCATCTGCCAGGAACAGACACTGATGTTCTTTCATAAAGTAATGGAATTACCCTCTGCAAAAGGAAGATAAATCATTAAAAGCATGTTAGGACATCAAACAGGAAAATGTAAATAACCATACATAACAGCAGCTGTTCCTGATCAGGTTCCATTCTTTGATCTTTAGAAAGATGGCTATTAATTAGCAGGGTCAACACTAAGCATTTTTTTGGTAACAATGATCTTCTGAACCGCCCAAATAATAGATGCTTGTAGCTTTGCTATGCTAAACTTCTCTGGGAAGGATTTTTTCAGATAAATGGGGTAACAAAATTACCTTAATATAAACAGTTTTGAAGTTAGGTCACATTTGCAGAAGATAGAGGATACATTTTATTGGTAACCAATCCTAAATCCTTTGAAATCTTGCATGAAATGGGTTCCAATCATACTGAAATTGCAGATAATTGCTATTGAGACTGCAATCACTGCTTGACATGAATATCTACCTGCTATGCCAGGTTCCATCTGCAAGGTAAAAGTCATCACATTATAGACTCTAAGATTGCTGAAATACTCCTGTTAAGCTGCATTTCCATTTTGCACTACTGGTTGGAAAAATTTTCATGGAATTCATTGGCTACACTGCAGAGTCCTACTAATGCCCACATGATTGGACCCCACGACAGAGTGCAGTATCAGACCGTGAGGCTGATATCAAATCCAGAACAGTCAAATCCTAAAGCCTAGCAGCAACCCACATGGCAAGTGTAAAATCCTGGACGCGCAATACATTGCAGATTGGGGTCTGACTAATCACCAGCATGCAGTTTCTGATTCCACTTTGGAATTCAGCAGCAAACTGGAACAAGTTACACCTGCCATTTAATTATGGGTCATAAAATTTACAGGCAACATCTTTCTTGTTGACATGGTATAATCATACAACATCTTTTCAATGAAAGTCATACCAACATGTATGGAGGGAGTCCACTGAAGGAATGGAAAATAACCCTGATTTCTCCTATTTTCACACAGCAATAGGGATGAGAAGTTCAGGGGCTCTGATTGTGTCTCTCCTGTCACAAGACATGCAGGAGACTAGTCCATGTGAATTTGCACATATGTTTGAGACAAGCCCAGCTGACCCAAGGTCAAAGACTTAAGAATTAATCTTTCACAATTTACGTGGTCAAATGTTCAGAGAATCATGGACATGCCATCTTATCTAACTGCTAATGTAGTTTGACAGCAAATAGCTCATCCTCTCAAAAAGGATATGTAGTCAAATACACAAACACTTCCTCCTATATCTGACTGGAAGAGTAGAAAAAATGTAAACCCTTTTGCCACCGGTTCACAGTTAAGGTCATAGTGGTTGTATAGTTGAAAAGTATTGCATTGGATGTCATGAAGGGAAAGATGTAGTACTGTTAAGAATGATCCTTCCTGTTCCTTAGCACACATTGCAGAATCATAAGATTATGTCCCATTTTAAGTATGCAAACTGGTCTGCAGATTTCAGCCAGGTCTTCACCAGTTTATATATCCAGTTTGTTCTCCAGGACCTGTCAGTTCCAAGGCAGAAATGCTGATGTCTCTGTGACTGCTTGCAGCACCAAGGAACCATGTCCAACACAGTGTCTGGCTCCATGCTCCCCACTCTGCTACTGTTTCTTCGTTTTCACAGCCACACTCTATGCACACATTACTTCTGGGCATGACTCACTGCCCACCTCTCTCAGGAGGACCCTCTCATTGAGCTGGGGCTCGTTGGATTGCAGAATGTTTGTCACTGTGTCCCCACACTGAAACATTTACATAACACACTTGATTTGGTAAAGAAATGAGGTGCACAAATGCCTCAGCCACCTGAGCCATGCTGGTTCAAGAACCTAGCTGGAAACCAGCAAATGGTGGTAGGAGTTCTTTAATCTGAATTTTGCAATTCATAACTAATGTGAACAGACTTGAGTTTTAGGTGATAATTTGATGCCATGTCAGAGCTGTATCCTCCTTTTGAGTCCCGTGCAGATAACATCAAATTATTGCCCTTAAAATGGGTTGATATATGTCCATTTCCTACATCCTCATCATGTCTTTTGTGCAGCCCTGTGAACTACAGCAAAACATTATCAGCTCAGAGTGTTTGTGGCACCCTGCCTGCAGTGATGCTCAGGTGCATTACGAGTGGGAATAGAAAGGAAACTTCTAAGAAATAAACCCAAATATTTCTGTGAAGTATGTTCCCTCTGTGTGGGGGTGGAGGTGATGGGCTCCTTTCTCCTTTGGTGGATCCAAGCCCTGAGTTTATAGTATCTAACTGTGAGGGGATAAAACATACAAATATTGTGTCTTCCTACACCTTCTCTGTTCTCCTGTGATCCATGGCTTATAGACAGAGCACTGCTAGGCCCCCTTCTGGGGCTCCTAACTCTGTCTCCAAAAGGCTTTATTTCTGCCCAGAGAAAAAGGGGCTAATAGGTTAAAAATGTGGAGATGTATCTGGAAGAGTGAGCCCTGTAGTTCTTTCTGCAATTTTACACACTACCACCAACTAGTGCATAGCAACAGCTAACAACAGGGACTTCTCTGTGTCCCCTTCAGCCCGAACACTAAGTACTAAAAACAGATGCTAATTGTATGGTTCCAGGAAAAAAGAAAAAGAGCATGCTGGGGTGACTCAGGACATATTCCCACTGTTGTGCAAGGACAAATAGTATTTAGATATGTGGAGATCTGTCTGTGGTTAACTGTGGCTTGTTTGGGGGCAGGGGAAGGGTATGCATGTGCATGCAAAAACTCACAAGCACCACCCTGAACTATTTTAAATCTTGGAGATGAAACTGGTGATTATCTTCTGAGCTGTTAGCAAATGGCTATTCAGTGCCATGGTGGGACAAACTGAACTCAGTGACAAATAAAGAATGGGATAATAAACAGAATTTTATGTGTTTCCTTTGAAGCATAAAACTTGCTACAAATTACATATCATTAAACAAAGGCATAAAAACTTATTGGAAAACAGAGGGTGGCAACACTTCAACAAAAATGTAAATGTGACTCTGGTGCATATATTTTTACCTGAGGGAAATCAATGCCTGTGAAAACACTCAAGACAAGAATGCTTATGAAAATGAAAACACTCAAGGCAAGAATTTATTACCCTACCATTTTATTTTTTTATTGTATTCTCAAATATCCAGTCAAGTGATAGGAATGCATTGCTCTGGATTGCAGTCACCCTTTTTTCAGTGCTTGACTGTAAGCTCTGTCAAGGAACTTAGTGCATTTTACACCTCAGGTTAGATGCTTTATTTATTAGGCACCTAAACAGTTAGCATCATTATCTTAGTGAATAAGCACATGAACAGAAAACTTCTTTTAAAAAGTTAACTGAAGTTGCTAATTTAAGTGACTTGCAAGTACAAAAGCTTGACAGTGGTGTTGAGAGCCTTCCAGCACCTTCAGTTACTTTAGTGGGAGGAATAGTTACATGACATTGCATGCTGCAGCTGGTTTTTGTCATTGTAAAACTCCATATGCTGGAGTCAGGTTGTTAATTAAGAAATATTTTTTGGCACTCTGGTGTGACTTACACCCCAAAAGGACCAGCAGCATGCTTTGGTTCCAAGCAGTTAGCTTCCCCAAGCCCTTTGGAGTGTTTCCTTGAATGTTTGCATAACAAAATCTCTCACAGAAGGCTTAGTCTTTGCCTTGATATCATCCTTCCTTGTCTCATCTGATCTAAATTCTGTCTTTAGGGCATCTTCTTCATCTTTTGGACAGACATAATTCTTTATATGTGCTCTAAACTGCTAATAGGTTTGTTTATACAGTTTGTAAAGGGTTGGCAAGAAGGAATGCTATTTTTACAGCCATTAAAAATGAAAATCATGCTCCTGACATCACTTTACAAACTAAACCTTCAGGTAATGAGGTCTCCGTTCTTGCAATGAAATGTCAGGTTCATTGCTAGACATTATGGTACTCTCCAGTTCTAACATTCAGGCTGCAAAATCCTTCCTTACAATCTCCAGAGCACACAGGACTCTGCTGTCAGGTTGAAGCTTGGCGTGAAAGAGGAGCAGCAGGGTATAGTGGAGCTCTCTCCAGGACTCTGCAGCAGTGGGAAGCTGCCTCTGGTGTCCAAGGCCACAAGAGCAGTAGCAATCAGCAACTTGCCAGTGGTCACCAAAAGGCTCCTAATGACAGAAGACCACAACTTGCTGGTCTCTGGCTTTGCAGTCCACAGTGTGACTGTCTGTGAATGGATAGAATAACCTTTATGCTGGGCCTGAAGATACTAATTTATTTTCCTATAATGCACTTTCCAATCAGGGCTAGGTATGGAGGTGCAATTTGTATATTTATGTGAATTATTAAGGCAACTGTGACCTGAATATTTATAAGAAGTGTTTCTGGCAGGCCTAAAGATATCCAGTTTCTCTGCCTGTGTACATTTGTGGGGTGCTAGTGGGACTGGCAAATGAAGAACCTGATATTTGAAGAAACCAAGACTTTCTTCCAAACTTTTAGCAAATTTATGGCAATTGCAGGCACAGAATCAACAGTGGCATCCCACTGTCCTAAAGACAGGCTTGGGCACTCTGCTTGTGGGGTCTTCTGGTATTTGGGGCAACATCTGTTTTGTCCTGCTCCTGTCCTGTTAAAGCTCCAGATGCTGTTAGGTTGATACCTGCGAATGTGAGCTTTTTTAAAAAAAGAAAATAGTAATTTAAAAGCAAGTCTTCAATATGATAACAAGAAGTTTGAAGTTACAAACCTTAAACGACCTCAAACCATGAGGAAGCAAAGGCAATACTTCTGGTTTATTTAGAACTAGAATTTTTAATCCAACTTGTGGTGGATGCCCAGCAATGGTCTCAGTTTCACCAATTTGTTTGGCTTTCCCTGCCACATGTTCTGCCACTGGAACAGGGTGTCCAACTTTGCTTCTCTTACCAGTGCTGCTAGAGCAAGAGGGTTTGCCACTGTGAGCTTGTGTTTACACTGGCTGCACCATAGCTCATTTTTGTGGTTCTTTCCCTCCTTCTTGCCAAATACTTAGGTTTCTCCTGCCAAAAATAAGAAGATGGGGTGAGTGAAGGGTTATGGGGTGAGTAAAAAGCAAAGATGGGGTGTGTGATGACAAAGGGAGCATAACTGGGAAGTGTGGGGAGAAATGGAGATGAGGAGGAAGCTGAGATATCGGGAATGCGTGTAAGACTCAAAAGCTATGTGTCATTAAACCTCCAGCACTTCCAAGACAGAGTTCTAAACAACATTATTTTTGTCTGGTTACTATAAATCAATAAACAGGAAATGTGTTATAGCAATAAACAAAGGACAGGAAAAAGGAAACACCACTAATCAAACAGGAACACAGCCTGGGAACATGAAAAAGGAACAAACATGAGTTATGTTTTGCCCAATTCTCACTCAGGATTGAGAATGGTAACGAGTATGACAAAACATGGGACAAAAAAGAGGCACTTGTGGCAGGACAGAGATGAAAACCAACATTCTCAGAGACATTTTGGGCCTTGTTTCCTGCTAGGAAAGAGGAAAGTTGCTCTTGGTGAAAACTGTAGCTGCTGTTCTACCTCTCACACTGGAAGTTTTAGAAGTGTGTCTGTGTCTGCATGTGAAACTGTACCTACCTCACCTCAGATCTGTCTCTTGTCTTTTGCACAAATTTGCATCAACAGAATGAAGCTATTTAGCATGAAAACATGTTCAATACTCAGCAGTCACCAGAGCTAGGCTGTGTTTGTGCTGGATGGAAAGCAAAAATATAAAACTTTTTCACTGTTTATACATACATTTTATATATATATGCATATATATATATATATGTATGTGTGTATATATACACACAGACACACACATATATGTATTTATCTCTTCACATACATATACACACAGACATGCATTTCTTTGTGCACGAACATCCTATTTCCAGCATTTCTGGGTTTTACTTAGGGGCTTTACTTTAGGGCTAGGGAGTATCCTTTAATGTAGTCTCTGTTCTTTTTTCATATGTTTGTTCTGTGTTTTAGCCACAAAAACCTCTTTAGAAAACAGAGTGTTTCTGTGGAGAAACTTTAGTCAAAAAAAAAAGTCCAAGTGTTCCTCTGGATGTTTTTCCATGAGGTTCATCCTGAAAACAAGACTACTTTCTTGGAAATATTCTGCTACAAATTTGATTGGTATAGGATTCACTTAATAATTCCATGGCTTTACATTCCACCTAAAACACAGAGGTGAATAATGAAGAATCTTTTGGATATACTTTCTGCAAATAGCATATTCATAATTAAAATGCTCAAAGGAGAAAATGAGCTTCCAGTGGAAAAAAGCTATCAGCATTTGAAACACATGACTGTTCTTCATTAATGATCTAGATAACAAGACAGACTGCCCCATCAGCAAGTTTGTACAATACCAGCAGGAGTGGTAGATGCACCAGATGGTTTTGGTGTCATTCTGGGAGACTTTGACACGCTGAAGAAATGAGACAAAAAGAAATTTAGGAAATTCGAAAAAAGGAAATGGGGATTGTAAGGTACTTGGGCCACAAGCAGGCACTGTGGTGGTACCCACTGAAAAGACAAGAGGCAATGGGCAGACACTAAAATACAAGAAATTCCATCTAAACATAATAAAAAACTATTGTGTAGGGGTGACGATACATTGGCACAGGTTTTTCAGAGCGGTTGTGGCATCTCCATCTGTGGTGATATTCAAAATCTGACTGAGCAACCTTAATTTAGCTGACCCTGCTTTGAGCAAGGGCAGGGGGGAGAGGTCCCTCCCAGTGTTAACTGCTTTGTGATGGTGTAAAATTAAATAAAAACCCACCACAATAATGGCAGGCTAAATACAATAATGGAAGATAAATGATTGTCAACTCACAGTGAAAGACAAGAAGGGGAACATTTTGCAGAGCACTTCTGGCTGCCTCACTTCCAAAGATACCGAAAAGCAAGGAGATGCTACTGAACAGTGCTCTGGAGGTACAGGTGACTGGACAGCTGACATAAGAAGGGGCTAAGCAGATGAAGGAGCAATCTGAGACTTTCTCCACCAGGCACTAGAGATGGCTGAACCAGGAGGCAGAGGGTGAGGCAAATCATGGGTTCTGGAATGAGAGAAAAGAAGTGCAGGTGGAGTCTCAGCAGGCTGTTTGGACAGGGTTTACATGCTGGCACAGTGCATGTGGAGATATGGCTGGCTCCAACTGTGTGCCTCAGTCCTCTGACCTCTCCTGAATGTGTCCAGCCCAAATGGATGCTAAGCTGCTTGGGAATAGGCATAGGTCTGGCATGAGTGATTTCTCATTCAGCTCTGGTCATCACCTGCTTCGCTCACTTTTCCTCCCAATTGGCTTCAGCTGAATATCCAATTCCTACCAGTCATGGCATAATTACTTAGCTACTCCTCAAGCAGCTCTTTGGAAAGTACTACCCAGCATAAGGATGGCAGAAGGATAGATTGAAGCATATCCATTTCCCTAGTCTCTTTTTTGGGTCCTTGTGCCAGAAAATAGCACCTTGGAGGTCTGGAGAAAAGAGACTAAGCGTGGCTGACACACACAACATTCATGACCTTCCCATGTGGTAACTTAAAGAAAGGATGAGATAGCACCCCATCAGAGACCAAGGCATTTGCAGCTTTAGCAGCAGGCTGTGCCTATAGCTACATTACTTCATCAGGGAGACGTGTGCTTGCTTTGCTCATGGTCTGGATGAAGGAAATGCTTCACTGCTGTGCCAGAAGCCTGACTCTGACAGGCTGTGAGCACATTTTATAGATCTGCATCTTGCCTGCAAATGCCCCAGCTTCAGTCAACAGACATGCCTTTAACTGGCATCAGAAGGTAACTTCAGGTGTTCACTGCTATCAGCTCATTTAAGCTGTCAAATGCAGACCCAGTTCATTAGTTTCTCTCACCACTGTAGTCTCTGTTTTCTGGTTTTGCCTTCCCAATACAAGTTAAAAGCTTTGGCAGAGAAGCATGTGGGGAGAAATAAGAGGTTCAGAATGGACAGCCCTACCTACATGTCAAACCATTTCATTAGCCAAAGGGCTCAGTCAGATTGGGCAAATAAGATGTAATTAAGCTGATTTCACTTAATTTGTGTATTAAAGGGACTCATCCCTGTTAAAATGGCAACAGGAGAAACCACAAGTTTTGCCTACATGAAACTGTGCTTAGGTCATGAACAGAAATACCAAGTGTGGTGAGCAGGACATCTCTGACTCCCAGCACCCAAAATACTGCACAAGGTTCATCTTCAGAGCACGTAAGGATATCAGCATGTATCACCAAATATGTCTGTGATTTTAAATGCTGGTAAATTATGATTCTCAGACATATGAGCCAGATCTACAGCTTTAATAAAGTGCCATGTTTTTCTTCAGGTCATAGTTTGAACCCATGCCTGATTCAGATAAAACTTCTGACACTCAATTTTTTTCTTGATCACAAGCATGAAGGAGTTTGGTAATAATGGTTGAGCACTCGCACTGGCCAAGTGCACAGCAAGCAAATCCTTTATGCAGTCCATTTCTTCTCAGTATTATTAGTAAAACTATCTAAGGCTTAATTGGTCTTTTAAGTTCTTGGATAGGCTTTCATTCTGCTGTCTGAATGAAAATAAAATTTAAAAACTCTAATGAAAAATTCCTGACAGATGTTTTGTGCCGTTAAGCTGTTACAGGTGCAATACACCATCTCACTAAAGCAAATTACTCTGGCTCTGAAAACCTGAGACATTTATTCTTGAGTCCAAATTTTAAAACCTTTAAAAAATCACGTGTTAGAAGTAGAAACCTGGGAGTAAAGCAACCCAAAGTCTGCGTAAGTTAGTTTTGGCAAAATTAGTAAAGAAAACAGAACAAAATAAAATATGATCAAGGGAAGGGGAAACCCACAAACCTAAAGGCACTTACGGTGTAATTTTTTCAAAGTAGATTTTCACTGAAACTAGTGCATAAACTCAAAACTTCATTAAAACATAAAGCCTGAAAGGGTTTAGTGGACAAGGCTCTTGTTTATTACGTGTGACTGTGATGTCAGTCCAGGTGAAGGCTGTAATGAAAACAGTTCCAAGATTTTAGTCCAGTTTCTTTGAAGGTTAACCCAAGATCACAAATGCTTCAAGTCATATAACACCCATGGGCAAGGCCAGGGTTCCTTCCATCCAGAAAGCCCTAAGATTGTATGGACAGTACATGTACTAACCTATAAGTAGTTTGTGGGACAGTGGCTCAGTAAACATAGGTTAAACTATTATCAATAGTTTAGAAAAGATAAATGGCCAACCTTTCCAGGAACATATGTCTGTCTTTGGTGTGAAAAATATTCTCCAGATGTGAATGCCCTCAGTATTTGCACAAACAAGTACTTGAGGTCACTTAATTTGCAGTTTAGTCCTGAGTGCTGTACACACTTATGTCACACATGATGCAGAACATTAAAAAGTAAAGCAAAAGCATCTTTTTAGGTAATATGCTAGAAACCCAGAATGGAGAAGAGGAAAGAGGGGAACTCAGCTGAGACAGGAAATTCACCCACATATCAAAAACTTGACAAGATTTTTAAGAGAGGCTTAAGAGAAATTCCTCTCAGGGTGCCTCATAATGGGCCTGATCCAGCCTCCAAAATCCAAGCATCTCACAAACTTCTTTGCATGAGCCTGTTCCTAAAGAAGATAAAGGAGGAGGGAAGAAATTCCTGATTTTGATTTGAAAAAGAAGGAATATTTTCTTTCAAGATAGAAAGTTTGTGATATGCTACCTCTGCCTGTTGCTGCCTGGGGGAAAAAAACTGCAGGGGAATTTTCTATTAAAACTTTTATAACTTTAGCTGGGCTAAAGGAATTGCTACGGGTCTTTTTTAAGGCTCGACCACTTTGCACTGAGGGAGCTGTCACACACATGTACACACAAAAGGCTGCATTACCTTATTATGGTGTATGCACCACAGACTTAGCAACATACCTACATTCAACATAATCCTTTCCTAATGAGGTCTTTATTCCAATGTTTCAGAAAGGAAACCAGTCTCTTGGAAAGCATGCATTTCAGATTTCTAACTCAGGCTGTCAGGGGTGCTCTGTGTGCCCCCAGGGGTGCTCAGCTGGCCCCCTTTGTGGCCAGCTCTCCCTGGCCACATTTTCTCTCATGTCCTGCACTAACAGCAGAGGAGATCCACTACTCCCATTTAGGACCTGGAAACCGTTTCAGGCACTGTGTATGGAGTTCCTGGGTCTTCTGGAAGCTGAAATGCTGATTGTGAAGCCAGTGGAACGTGCTGGGAGACAGAGCAAGACTCTGGGGCAGGTGAGACCTAGCTCTGTTGGCTGCATGTATTTACCTCTCAATATTCATCAGCATGTGTTTTTTCCTCAGCAGAGGTCCTAAAACCAAGTCAGACCATTTTCATGAGAAGAAGGTAGTGTTATTATTTCTTCTACATGTACTGAAAATCCCTTTTGGGAATGGTGACGGGCAGATTCTCGTGTTTTCCACAGGTTTCACTTGTTAGATGACTCATGAGGAAACACCTTTGCCAGGAACACCATGTGTCAGACCCTGTGACAGCATGAACAGAAAATGCCTACAGAAGCACACCTGCAGGCAATGTAGATCTGCTAATAGCTTGTTTAAGAAGGGCTTAAACAGGTAACAGCATGGACATATCCACACTTCAGTAGTTATGACATGCTGAGAGGCAGTAATTTAGGCAGGCAGACAGCTCCATTGCCTCCCCAGGCAGGTGTGTTGGAAAAGCTGCTTGGAGATTTGAGGGCTGAATTCAGGTAGCTGAAGTGGCAGGTGGATGCCTCAGCCCCTCTGGAGCCTGATCCTCCCACGGTTTGCTAAATATAGAGTAGGAAACTGAAATTTTTCTGCATGACTGAAAGAGAAATTGTGCTGTTAGTAAAAAAACCCACACTGCTACAAGTCTTTGTGATTTCTGCAAGGAAGACCTTGTCACAAGCCCAGGCAGCTGTATCCCAGCACAACCTTTAGGGACTGATTTATGGAGCTCTGCCACTGCCCTCCATTGAGTGTGATCTTCCCCACTGCTTCCACAGTAACATAGAGCACATTCAGACTCCAGCTAGCCCTCAAATATCCAACTTTAGATGTGTTTTCCTGACCCATTTCTCATCACTGTGGCAGTCTTTGGCCCTGGTTTGTAAAAGCCACAACCAGACGAAACTGTGCATTATGTTTCCTTGTTCTGAATTTGTTGGATGATTTTCCATCTGCCAACACCAGACCTGCCCTGCAAAGTAGCAAGTTAGAAAGACTTCTACTAAAAGTTGCCACCTAAATAAGCTACCACTAAATTCTGCTAACTGAGCATTTTTGCACAATGTATGAGGGACCCAGAGTTGCTTGGTGTCTGGAACTGGCTCCGTCCAGGTTTTCAGACAAGTGCTGCCTGCCTGGGCTGTGGTCCAGGCCTGAGTACTAAGTCAGCCCCACAATGGTGTGGTGCTTTAGTTTGGGCACACACAGATTCAGCAAGTCCAGGGATACAGAGTACAGGCCCTACTAACAAATGCAGAATAACACAAATCCTGAGGTCTTCCATAATTCAACAACTTTGTAAATGTAATGAGCATTGATAAGTTGTACAGGCATTCCTTGGATTTTATTTAGAATTAGAAATTTTCATAGAATTAGATAAAGACTTAGTTTGATTTGGGCATTCAAAGACTGAGTAAAAGGACTTACATTTGAAAGCCAAATGCCATAGGCCATATGCTCACTAATTCCTCAAATCATCTTCTCTGGATATAAGTAGCAAACATATCTGCAGTTCTAAACATTTCTGCAGTTTTAAACCAAAGGAGGAATTGCTGCTATTTTCAAATGATTTTTTGATGATTTATGATCAAGAAATGATGGCAGAATGGCCCTTGTGTCTTGGCCAGCATATGAGGGGAAAGAAGAGATTGCTGGGCACAGCATAGCTCTCCTCAGAAGTTCTCTGAGCCTTGAGAGGCTACCCAGAGCTCTCCTTCCCCTAAAGCATTAATTAGTTTGTTGTTATTGTAAAGTATTTCTATTTTGACTATCTAACAGCAGTTATGCATTTGCTATTGCACCTTTGTTGGAAATTTAATCTCTGCTGTTCTTAGACTGAACTATTGCTTTATTAGGCAATTCCAAATAAATTGCCTTTAAAAAGAAAATATCTTTTTTGCAAGATTATTTTTTAAGGGAAAACAAATGCAGTTTAAAAAATGTTCTCTTTGTTTCTAACCTCATTTTTATGTTTCCTTCCTTCAAACTAATTGCTCATTCCTGACCAGTTCTGTTTCCCAGTATCCCATCTGAACATCATTACACTCTGGATGTATTCAATACTCTTTTCACCAACTCAGAAAGAGGGGCTAGTAACATACTACTTTCTCTAGCTTACTTTTATTCAAAGAAAAATAATATGTTACTATAGGGACCAATTTTTTTTTTTTTTTTTTTGTTCTGGCTATTGATGATATCCATCAATGAAGCCTTTTTTTCTGTATCTATCCATGTATAATTCAATTGTCTGGAGAATCAATGTGAACTTTTAAAAATAATTAAAGCACTGTACAACTCCTTTATAGGTGATAGCAAGTGAAAGCCTTGTGCAATTAAAATATCAGAGCTGGTGTGGTTTGGTTCCCAGATGTGCATATTCCACTTCTCCCTTAATTCTCTGAAGACCTCTGTTTGGCTCAGTACAGCAAGTCTATTAAAAAACTCCCCTGTGACCTCCATGTTAGTGCAGAACTGCTTGGCTGCTAGAAGGATTCCAGAGTTTGATGTTTTCCTGTTGGATGCTGGGCTGTGACATCACCTTGTCCCAAATCCTATCTTTCTGGTTTAAACTGCACTGCTTTCTCATACTTACAGCAGTTTAAGCTCCTCTGGCAGCTTGTTAGGTCAGTGGAGAAATTTTTGACTCTTTCATCTGAAGTCTATCAAGCACATGTTGGTTATGTAGGATGAGGGGAGGGCTTTATTTGCTGAAGTCTGTCTCTTAGGGGAAGTTTATTGGCATATTTGAAGAACTGAGGATGTTTTTGTAGTACAGAAGCCAAGCTGACCATGATAAGACCCCGTGGGGTGGAACACCAGGGTATTTTCTGTGTTTAGTTAAACTCTCATATCTGTGAGTTATTTAAAATGCTGATTAGATTTTATTGAAGACTTGTGATTCCATTTTCTCCAGAGGCCTATAAAAATGAGGGTCATCTTAGTCTATGAACAACTCATACTCCAATGCCAAGATCTAAAACAAACAAACAAAACACTCCAGAATCTAACTAAGACAAGAGTTGAGATCCTAAAGACCTATAAATTAATAAGCTTTCCAGATTGAAGAGAGGGTGAAGTAGAGTAAATGAAGAGAGTAAATGACTTCCCAAAACAATGTGCTAAGCAAGCCAAGGTCAGATCCAAGGCTTGCTGAAGGCACTGAAAGGACTCTTTTCAGTCGGGCATGAATCTAAGGACTCTGCTACATCCAATAGCACCATGTAGGTGCTAGGGAACCGTGATTCAAATGTTATGACATATTATGGTCATTTGGACACAATGTCTGTGTCCAAAGGACTGTCTCCTTTTTGGAAAAGAACAACAAGGAACTTCAATTTTATATGCATGAGTCTATCTTGACATAAATCTGTGGTATAGCAGAAGTTACCAGTGGCAATCGTTGCTTGAACAGTAATAGGAACCCTTGCTTTAGTTTGTCTCATCAACACAAGCAGAAAGAGCCCACAAATACATAAGTCAAAACTACTGCCAAATTCCCATCTCTCCTTGCTGAGTGGATTGTTGTATGATGTGTGGAATAGGTACACCAACATGTTGTGCACACAACCACAGTGCTGAGACTGCCACCCTGTTGAAAAGTGCTGTTCACTATGTAGCTACCACACAGCTAAGAAACATTCATGCTAAACATTAGTCCTGTTGGAAAAAACCTTCCATGTTTGTGGCAGTCATCAAAAGAATTACAAACGTGCAACAATTCCATAAACTTTGAATCTGAAATACTCCACAACTTACAAAACTATTGGTTCCATCATTTCCAGGAAATCTGCCCTGCTTTTTCCCCTTGGCTGATATGAATGACTAACCATCCATCTAACCCACGCCGTTTTCTAGTGACAAACACAGAAACCTCTCTACTCTCTGTAGCAAAGATTGTAGTCATCTACATATGTAAACTATGGAAACACAAATTAAGTAAGCTCTATAATACTTTGCTAGTGGTATGTTGGATTTTTTCCTGTGCTAAGCTTCTTCTCAGTTTCTGTCAGATCACAATTTCACATCAGTTGTGTATCTGCTTTAAACAGCCATATAAATAGACATCCTCTGTGGAGGAGAGGAGGAGGTGCAGTTGATGGGATTTTGACCAAATCATCCACAATGAAGAAAGAATTGTGTGTGGTTATGACAGAACAGGATAAATGTGTGGGTTTAGATTTGTAGTATTAGTCTAAAAACCTTTCTCTAATTATGAATGCTTTAAAAGTCAACCTATTCAAAGTTTTAATTTTGCAATATCTTACTCAAATCAAAATTGGAAACCTAAATATCTAAAGATGCACTTCTGATTTTCACATATTTGAATCTTAATTCATGAGTCCCCATCTGCTACTCTTGACTATTAACTAAAAATAAATAATGATATTAGGAAAAGACAATTATTTCTCAGGGTGTTTCTTTTGTTTTGGAAAATGGAACTTACATAGTATTCTAGGGTGTTTTTGCTACATATGCTATGTAAAGGACTGTGAGAAATATAACTTCAAGCAGCAGGTTTTTTCAGTTCTAGAGCTGAGGGATTAAGCAGCCAGCCAAGAAACACCACAGAGGAATGTGTTGAGGGAATAGCAGTTCAGGTAGATGGTTTGGCATGTTTCCTTCTCTTGCACTGCTAAATTCCAGAGGCCTGCGCTTGCCAGGACTCAGTGCAGCCTTCTGCATAAGTTACAGCCCGATGGGGCTCCCAGATTCACTAGAGTCACACACCAGAAACCTGCGAGCAATGCTGCAAAAAATGTAACTCTTTGAAAACCAGATGCAGTCTGAGCAGTAGAGAGGCTCATATTGATATTCTCACTGTATGTCCAGAAAAACCCACCTCATCAACCTCTTGCCATCATCAATTTAAGAAACCTTTCCAGAGTCTCTGATAAATTATTATTTTTTTGGTACAAAATGCCTTTCATGGAGTTGGATAGCTTTTGTCACAAAATACAAAACCCTGAGAAGTTTTCATTTTCTTTTAAAATGCTTTAGAAGTTCTGAAGTAATTTGTTTAGGTCCCTTTCTGACTTTATCCTTATCTAATTTTGTGAAATGCTTTCATAAAGGAAATAATTCATTAATGGTGGTAGCCTTTAGCACAGGCCTAAATGAGGAAAGGAAGTCTGGGTTCCCTGCTGCTGGTGATGGCAGTACATAGGAAATCCTTGCCCAATCCTCCCACCCAGTACTTGGCATGGACATGGCCAGAGAGCAAAAGGTCAGAGCCTGGGGAAGCACTGTATTGAAGGTGATTACGATTTATTAGGGCTATATACAAACAAATCCTCTGCACTAATTAGGAAGACTGGCAGAGGAGGGGGTAAATTGCAGCTGAGAAGGAAGACAGGAAGGTGAACTGATAAAAAGTCTCCCTGACCAGCAGCTTGCAGGCACTGCTGTCAACACTGCCTGTTTTCTGTCCCATGCTGAACTATCAAGTTAAAACCAATGCTGCCCATTGTGTGTCATGGTCTCAACAGGACCCTCGTTTCAGCTGTCATCTCCAGAGACTTTACTCAATAGGAATGAACTTGAGCAACATAAAGACAGAGGAACAACAGGGACATTCCATAGAATTCTCTAAAAGTTCATGTGGAAGAAAATACAGGCTGTGTGGCTTTAAATTACTTGTAGGTTGTCTCTGTAAAGAACTGCTACGGGGAAGGATCAAGGCTTTTCAAAGGAGCAAAAAAAATCCTTTCTCAGACTACTTCCTTTGGCATCTAAATATTCCTTTGTCTTATATTTGGAGTGACAGAACCAGGTTTTCCTACTTTCACTGAACCTCAAAACTCTCTGTGATGGAATATTGCCTTGTTTAATCTTTTCACAGTGGCTTACTTGGTCTTTGCCTTTGTTGGTTCACTCCTGATTCTACAGTCTCCGTCTGTAAAGCACACTCAGTGTAGCACTGTCTTAATTTTGTCTGCTGTTCTTGTTACTAGGAGCATGATTTCATTGATGAATGTTTATAACACAGCTTGAGGAATTTCATCCTCCCCTGGTCAACTGTGTAGGAGATTGCCTTAATGGACAAAGAAAAATGTCTGCTGGACTTTAGCCAGAAGCTTGGTCTTGCTTATAAAGAAGAAAATACAAGAATAAGCTTTTGTTGCTGTGTACAGGAGACATACTTAAAAAATATTCACCTCTTTTCTCACAAAATAAAATGGAACCAGTCAAAGATTAATGTGGTTTTCACTATTTTATGTCAAATTGCTTGGTTGTGACAAGTTTAATTCCGCTTCTTGATCAGATGTCTTACAAAGCTGTACTGCTCTATTTTCTCCTACAAATACCTCTAACTGAGAAAATAAATTACAGATGGCTGTGAAAAAATGAAGACAACTTAAAAGTTATGAGAAGAAAAAATGGTCATATGCTTCATTCACAGGTGTAAGGAATCTAATTTGAAACAGCAAATTAAAAGTTGAAGCCCAGTTTTAACTTCCCTGAATAGTTTACTTGAGCAAGACTTGGGATAGGAATTCAGCAAAGCCATGATGTTAGTTTGATTTATGCTTGTTCAGTTTGTTTAATCAGGGCCTGAAGAAAGACTTTGGGGTTTTAGCTGTTCTGTAGGCTACGTGAGTCTGGGTGTTCCTGTGCTTAAGTAGAGCAGTCTCTAACTTATGCTGAAGAGAAGCAGAATCACCCTGTGTTGCCTGGCTAATCTGTTGTGTTGCATTTATGGTAAAGGAAATATACATGCTGTATTTCACTGCTTGCTGAAATAACCTGTAGATGCCTAGCAGTTTTAAAGAAGAGTTTCAAATAGGATGCAAGCAAGCATCGCTGAGCTAGCAGCCAGAATGCACTAATGCCTTTCTCAGCCTGAGAGCAGTAATTTGGAACTATGAATCACTCTCTATGTATCTTCCCCTCAGTCCCTGGTGGAGGTGAGATGCCTGTTAACTGTATTCCCATGGAAAATGTTATGCCAGGAGTGGAAAAGCACAGCAGCAGTAGTCCCATGCAGCTGATGGAATGATTAAAAGTCGATGGGTGACTTCTGCCAGTGCATCTCAGAAAAGGAAGAGAGGATGCCTCTTTTTCTTTATAGCACATTATCCCGCTGCTTCTTCTGGGTTGGAGAAGGCTGGATGTTGGCATCTTTCAGCTGTTGGCATTGCCTGAGGTGCTCTGGAACCAACTGCTCTTTTCCTCCTTGGAGCAAAGAGCCCTGGAGAACCGGAATTTGTCTCCCACATTTCTAGAAAAGACTAACCATCCAAAGTGGAAATGTGACCTTGAACATACTCCCACATCTCAGGTTCACAGGTTCCCTCATTTTCCCTATTGAGCTGTCAAGAAGCCCAGAAAGCATGTGAAGTGCTGATAGAGAAAGCCAAGTAAGCTTGCAGGGGAAGCAGGCAGCTTGGGATCCTGCCTGGCTTCTCTCACAGCCAATGTGCTACTCAGAAACCTGTCAATTACAGTTGGGGTTATTTTTTTTCCCAGTGGAGAAATTTGCTGTCAGAAATTTCCAGTCAGCTCTGCTCTGTGCTACTGCTGCTCCAAATGAGAAAGCCAAAATGGCCCAGAGAGCCTCACACAGGGAAGGTGCAGGGCCTTGGGAGCCCTGGCATGACAGCAGGTCTGCAGTCCTGGCTGCCACAACCCAACCACGAATGCACTTCCGAAATGTCAGATGCTCCCTCCAGAATTACGTATGCGTGTTCACTCCAGCGTGACCGCCAAAACAGCGCATGTGCCTTGCCAGGGACTTCAAAGGCTTTTGTACAACACTGCAGTCCTCTGATAAAAAGTTCTGCTTCTTATTAGAGTCCTAGTCAATATTCTTTGAATTTAGGAGGAAAGTGAATTCTTCTGATTTATTTTTTTCTTTTTTTGGCATAAAGAAGGATATGCTTTTGAAAAAATTAAACTGTTTAATAACTTGCATTTTTTACCCTGCCTGTCTGAAATAGCCAAGCTGGACAATGGTGTCTATCTGAAGTATACAGAACTACCAAAATTGCCAGGTCCAAAACTATTACCACTGAAGCTGGGCTCTTCAAATGAATTGGGACAGTGGTCCCAATGAGTAATATTGTAAAAGTGTTACTGTGACTGGCTGGCTTAGCTTACAAAACAAATCAATTATCATGTTATTTTCTTAAATAATAACTCTCCAAGTGCTACCCTTTTCCATATATTAGAAAGTGAAACATGATGAAAATTATGATGAAATGTGGTGAAAATATCTGCTTAGTGCACTAAGTTTTTTACCTTCTCATGGTATTTAGAAGTAGATATTACAAAGTAAATTAAGTAGGACCTAAGTAGTAACTTGACTGGTTAACTAAAGTGCTTATAATGATGCTGTTTTCTCTCTCAGTTTGAACTAATTTTGATTATGCATTACTGTTGAACAGTGATTGTGATCTTAGAACCATTACAGATAAAGATGGCCATTGCCTCAGAGCAATTAAAGTATTTTTTAAAAATGGAAAGAAAGATGAAGATAAGAGAAAATGCATTGAGAAACCCATGTTTGCTTATAAATACTGACCAAGCTTGTTTGCTGCACCAGACTGCTGTTCAGTACAACTCTTGAGGAGAAGGCAGCCAAGATAAGCAGGGAAGTCACCACAGCTTCATGATATTCTGCTTATCCTCCTGTTTCAGTTCAAAATAGATTGCAGGACATTTTGCCAAAGGTTGTAAATAAAGTCACCCTTTTTACTACCAAAGAGATAATGAGGATCACATGGGCTGGCCTCCCATATAACGCCATCCAATGCGTGCCTCAAATAATTTCCATGACAAGGATGTCCTGCAAGTGGCAGAGGTCAGTGTGCCCAAGGCACGTAAAGAGCAAGACTGAAGTCTACAGCCTGAGGTACTTGGAAAACTACTGACACTGAACTTGAAAAGTTTTTCCCTTTTCAATGGGCCTTTCTCCCCAGAGAAGTTACAGAAAACCTACAGCTATGTACCCTGGTGACACATGTAAATTCAGGAGGCAGGAATCCAGGTCACGACCACCTTTATTGCAGAGACAAGCTCTCTTGGCATTTAAAATTTTACAGAGACTTTGTCCACCCTCTTTGCTTCTACCTTTACTTTATATTTGTGGTTATTCTACTTCTGAGCATCTGTTCTACTCCTTCCATTTCTCTTTGGGTCTTTTGTTGTGGGTTTGTTTTTTTTTTGTTGTTGTTGTTGTTTGTTTGTTTGTTTTTTCTTATAAAGGGACAGCTTACACAGAGCCACACCATGATAATGCACTTTCATTGAGATCTACACTAGAAACAAGAGCATATTCTACAAATATACACTGCTCTCTTGACTAGTCCTGCGATATCTGATAGTCTGCCTCTGGCAGAGGCACAGGATACAAGGTGTTGCCTTTCTCAATTTGTATCTCTTGTACCCTTTCTCCTACAACAATTGCAATTAGAGATGCACTTCCATAAGGTGAGCCAAATCAGTCACTTTTCTCCTTCAGCTCGTGGCCACGCGCTCCTGCCTTTTTTTCCTCACAAAGGGCTTTGTCTTGAGTTGATTCTACCCAGCAACCTGGCAGAACAGTGACAACAAAACCGCGGTTTTCTCAGCCAAGGCAGTGAGCCGAGCTATCTAATGAACACTGAATTCAGCGCAAAGAAGGATGTAAAAGTACTGCTTTGGACAGCAGCAGGAGCCCGTAGCTCCCCGCTGCCATGTGATCTCTCCAAATGCACCTGGAGGAGTGAGGAACACCGGGGATGGGCGTGGTTTAGGACGCTTCCTCCGGGCTCGTATCCAGAGGCGCCGCCGGGCTCTGGGAGAGAGAGACCCGGCCCTGGCGGCCGCGGCTCTCGGGCGCCACCCAGTGGTGTCGCTGGGCGCGGCCGCGTCTGAGGGCGCCCGGGAGAGGCGGAGGGCGGGGCGGGCAAGCCCTCAGGGACACTGACTGCCCCGCGTCAGTGGCTGCTGGGCGTCTCCGAGAGCCTGTGGGAGTGTGCGCGATACGCGGGGACATGGTGGGCGCCGCGCCTTCTCTGCCCCAGAGGCACGCACGCCATGTGTGGCGCAGTACACGGGTGTGTACACAGGAGTCCCCTGCTGTCCCAGGCGGGGCCCGTCCCCTCACGGCAAACCAGGCAGCGCCGCCGCTTCTCACGCCCCGATGCCTGGCTGTTGTGTAACCCGGCTCCTCTGACAGCTCGAGTCTGCCAGCTGTGCCTGCTCATGGCTGGCACGGACCGCTTTGCTTTTGTGCCAGGTGTGTGCTTTGGCACGGGTACCCCTTCTCCCCGCCTCCCCCCGCCTCGGCTCCGGTGGCAGCCCCCCCCGGCAGGAGGCGGCTGTGGCCGCTTTGGGGCGAGGAGGTGGTGGCAAATGGCGGGGCGGCGTGGCCGTGGGGCAAGTGTTGTCACCAGGACGGTGTGTGGCCTCGGGGAAATGCTGTGGGCCACGCGTGCCTCAAACCAGCCCCGCAAAAGCTCTGCCGTTGGAAGGGTGCCAGGCTGGTTGTATGGAGCCACTTGATCCGTGCGTTGCCTTGGAGGCAGCCAGTACCTGGCTTGTGCCCTGACCTTCTAACCTGGTGTTGTTGCTCGATGTGCACAGCCCCAGCTTGCCCTCCAAACTCCCACTTGCAAGCCCGCAAAAGCAGTTCCAAACATCATGGCCCAGAGGCGTAATTGCATCATGACACTGGCATGATAGTGTTTTTAGTGAAAATATCAAAGAATTTTTAAACGTTATTGCTCAACATTAGTTTGCAGCGCAACACAAATGAGTAGACAGTACTTGGAGATGAAACAGATTTCCCATTTTGCAAGTTTACAAATTCCATTTTCATCCTCATTTGGGATAATGCCACCATAAACTTTAAAAAAAAAACCAACAAAACAAAACAAAACAAAACAAAACCCCACATTTTTTTAGCATTCTTTCTGTATTTTGGAATCAGGTTCTGATGCAAAATAGAGCAATGGATACCTTATCTACATCATTTGATGCCTCACATGCTGTTGGCTCTTCAGAGTAACTCTTGGTAAGTATCAGACTTGTTCAGGGTGTAGTGCTAAATTTTATGTATATTTCAAACCTCTTGCTCAGTAGGACTTACAGTTGTGTGAAGAATACAGATTTATAGACTCATTTAAAAGTGTTTTAAATTTAAAAAATGTTTTTTAAAAAATAAGAATGTGAGAAAAGGATTGTTTCACAACTGGAAGAGAAATCATATTTTAGTATATATCAAATATATCATAATATTTTGGGAATTATTTTCTTGCCCTTTAGAAGGGCAGGGCTATATTTTATTCTTCTAGGTGTTTTGGTTGCTTAAGTTCTGCTTTAGCAATCCAAGACTATTGAGTAAAATATAAAATATTTCCTTTATGAAAAGAGATGAACTTGAAAAGCTGCTTAGTAACTTGGTTAAGTGGATTATAACAGTACACAATAGAAGTCCGTCAAATATTTTACGTGCCTGTTGACATACAAATCTGTATTTCCTTGTGCTTTTGAAAACTGGAAAACAAGCAAACAAATCCAGTAAAAACATCTTTCAGTTGTTCGTACAATTTCTTCCTAGCTCTGGAATCTTACTCTGTTCTCAGAAAAAAAAACCAACACCCTGGTATTTCAGTTTAACTATCAAAGCACGTGCCAATGAAAATGCTTCTAAAACAACTACTCTGGCCAAAAATCTGCCTGTTTCATAGAGATACTGTGATGTTGCCCGAGATGCTTTTCTATCTTTTCATTAGATATGGATTTTTGAAATCTAAAACTATTGCACAGCCATGCAGTAGCTTTAAATAGTGTCTCTAAGAAGTGGCAATAGAAGAAACAGTTTCACTTCTTACAGGGACAGCAGTACTG
This sequence comes from Trochalopteron elliotii, assembly GCA_024734555.1. NCBI lineage: Eukaryota > Metazoa > Chordata > Aves > Passeriformes > Leiothrichidae > Trochalopteron > Trochalopteron elliotii. The sequence goes on along the minus strand of JANPWX010019695.1, from coordinate 127,672 downwards.
CTTATATTCCAGAATGTCCTGGGAGGGGTTTTGTTACTTCTGTTAAAATGCAGTACAACATTCTGGACCACACTGAGGAAAGCCCAAATTGCAATCTGGACCACACTGAATAATGGTTGCCCATGTAACCTAATGGATTAATCACACTAACAGAGTTTTTCTAAATTAGAAAGAGACATGCAAACATTTAAAAGGCCATCATTACAATTCTTGACAATGAGTCAATATCAACTTTTGCAAGTGTTGCAGTTGCTGCTGCCTTTTTTTCCCACAAGATAGCAGCACTGTAACTATGAATGAGCAAAGGGCTTGTGAGCCCACCTCACCAAAATTCAGAAAGGCCGCTTGGTTTATTTACTCTTTAGGAATCTGCAACTCAGAATCACAGGGAAAGTTTCTTAAACACCAGGATGGGGTGCAAACACCAATTAAAAGATTTACATTTTATTTTAACAGACTTATCTCCTTATGAAAAAGCACATCAGGTGTCTTGAAACCATCTGCAAAACTAAAACGCTGTGTACATAAGTATATTTGTGTGAGTGTATATGTGTGGGTGCATTGCATACAGTAATCATCTTGTCTTGTTATTGTATATACCAAAACTCTTTTAAGTGGTTAGGTGTTTGTTTATGCTTCCCCTTAACTCACCTGGTTTCACCACTTTTCCTCGTGCTTTCAGCAGCCCTTACTGATCATCATTGTTCAAAAGTGATCCCGCGATGGAGGAGGAACCCCTTTGCCAGCACTCAGCAATTGCCAAGGGGAGGTGAACTCCCCCCTGTGTTCTCTCTGTCCTGAATGATTGTGTAACCCACATCAAACTCTCCTAGTGTAAATATGTATGTATACAGTAATGATTTGGGTTGGGTCAGGTACGCACCTTGGAGGCAAATCTTCCAATTGTCCCAGCTTGGCAAGCTTTGCTTCACCATGTACCAGGCATGGAACACCTGGTTACACTTTGGGAATACCCATGGCAAAAGCACATCCAAGGCACTGCAGCCACAAATGGGCACACAGCCCCTGTGATCAGGCTGGAGCTGGCAAAAGTTAACCCAGGACACAGCATGGATGCCATGGCATCAGCACCAGCTGTCAGTCCCCACTGCTTGCTAATGTACACAAAGCCTTAGTGGCCTAGATGGAAACTTGAAATCAGAAAGGAAATTTTTTTATAAGCTCACAAGTGGTAGCAGAGAAGCGGGACAGAAATGATGGAAGAACAGACCACATCACCTGGAATATTATTTTTTTAATGTGAAATTGCAGACATCCGAGGGCCATTAGGCAATATTTACTGGAGGTCATGAAGGGGCATGCTGCCATTTGCAGGTGGAAACAGTAAAGCTCTTTAAAATACTTCAGTATGCTCTGAAATAGCATATTTATAGAGAAGCTGAAAAAAAGGACACTTTTCATTCAGTAAAAGAAAATACAGTGGGTGATGTGGAATACAGTGTACACACACACATCTTTATAAAGAGTTTGATTCTCTTTGAGTTTTGACTCCCAAGGAACATATACATATACATGTAAAATATACATTTATACACACATATTCCTTTTCTTTTTATGTCTGTTCATATATTTTTCCTCTTTTTACACAGGCACTCCAAGGACAATTTCTCTTTGTGAAGAAATCAGGCAGTGCTGTGGAATTACATCAGATGTAACCTTGCTTATTTTTTCCTACTGTTGTCAACACAAACTCTTTTGGGCTGCCAACTATCATCTCTTACATCAAGGAAACTGAATCATGTACCTTGGCCTAAAAAAACTAACACAATTTGTATAAATGTATTTTGATAATGTTATTGAGATGCCTGAAGACACAAAGAAGCAGGAACAGTACGTACATTTTTTTTTTCTTTTGCTGTTTGAAATGCCATGCCATCAGTGACCATTTGTACTTAGCTGAAATTGCAGCACTGGATCCTATCAACACAATAAATAAATAAACAGATGGTTGTGAGTGCAGTTGAACTAATGAAGCCAGGTTTCCTATCAGGTTATAACTTGTAGTTCTGTTTGTTCACATCTGATAAAATGTGAGCTCTGCTTTAGCTTTTCCTGTCCTTGCAAAATGCTTTTCTCCTGTGTAGATTCTCAGTTGTGCACCAAGGGATAAGCAATCTTCCCCATAGCAGTGACTCTAATTCAGGGATTTCTTCTTTAAACAATCAACGAACTCAAGGAAATTTGTTCGAGTTTCTCTGTTGAATTTGACTGAGATTGGCCAAAGATCCAAAAATACTGGGGAGGAGGGAGAGGTATAGTTACATTTGCATACACAGAGACATAAAGGCAGAGGCAGCCTCATCTCCCCAGGGATCTGTGCTAAGCAGTATATCTTTATTTCAAGAAAACAGAAAAGATCAGTGTGCTATTACCTATCTCCTTTTAACTTCAATTGATTAATTTTTCATTAGGGGCACTGGACAACTGTTCAGGCCAAAAGCAGCAGAGAATACTAACAAGTTTGACAGTGAGTGCTCCCCTTTGAGGTAAGATATAATTTTCTTTATTTTTATAGCAAAATATTCAGAAGAATTCAACCAAACTCGACAGAACAGTGATTTCTGACTGTTCTGACATACAGGCAGGATTTCTGGTAGGCTGCTTGCAAGTCTGGTCAAAGGTGTTGAAGTTTTCACAATGTTTGGTGACATATTAACAATATTTGACTTTACGCCTACAAGCCAACTGCTGAAGTAGTATTAATTGCTACTCCCTTGTTAAAGGTTTCTGTTTCTGTATCTGTTACAAGCAGCAGATTAATCTCTCGGGGGTGGGGGAGGGAGGGGCTGTTCAGAAAGAACAGCATATCACAAAAGAAAATAGAAGAATTACAGCTAAAGAAAATTATGAAAATGGAAAAATACAAATGCTTTCCATACAGAAATGAAACCACCAGTAGATTATGCTATACCTTCTCTGGAAACAGCATGCATCCTTTATTCACTATGTAATGGCTCTCTGATCCATTGAACACAATCACTCAAAAATGTGCTAACTTCTAATATGACACAGAAATGCTGTCCAAGTTCAAAATTTCCCAACAGATCAGTAAACTGCCTGTCCTGGTTTTACAAAAATAGTGTTGTAAGAAGGCTGGTGTCCTGTGCAGGTGTATCAGTGTTGCAGCAGTGGTGTGCTAAACTCATTCCTGTGCATCTCCCTGGGGCTAGGGGTGGAAGGAGGCAGGATGTTCACAACATCTTGCCACTCCAAAGCCTTCTTGAAACTACCTGGAGTGGCCTTTCAATACTTCAAAGAGTCTACAAAAAAGAGGGAAAGAGGCTTTTTACTTGGGCAAATAATTATAGGACAAGAAGGTTTAGATCAAAAAGAAGAGATTTAAATTAGATGTTAGGAAGCAATTCTTTACTCAGGGTGGGTGAGGCACTGGAACAGGGTGCCCAGAGAAACTGTGGATGCCCCATCCCTGGAAGTGTTCAAGACCACGTTGGATGCAGCCTGAATGATCTGTTGTAGTGAAAGGTGTTCCTGCCTTTCTGATCACAGGACAGTTGGAATATGATGATCATGATAATGGAATTTGTTGCCTTCCCACCCAAAGCACCCTATGATTCTACAACCCTATGATCTTGACATATTTCTTCTGTCACAATTGGCTGAAATTAAGCTCCATGTTCAGGAGCTACTGACTGGAGAAAGTGTCGTGGTATGGCTTGTCAGAAGGACAACACATGGACAACTTGGGGGCATAAACTTTGTGTTCTTAGGAAATAAGGCTGAAAATACACTAAAAGTATTTGAGTCTAACCATTTTATAACAGATGGTTGTCTGGACTTGTTTTTTAGGACTTCAGATACAAAGTTTCTTTTGACCTAGGAAAAATTCATGTACAGAAGAACGGTACTTTTCTAAAAACATTTATTTCAGTTTTTTAGAACACATGTCATATTTAGGCCAATTGAATTATGTCAGATCTAGTAAATTGTTTATTTCCCCAGCTTGGAAAGCTGCTGTGTTCCAGCAAGTTTCTACATATAAGCAGTAACTTCTATGATTCCATGCTGCTCTGCCTGGGTAAAACAGCCACAGGTAAAAAGCAAACAAGGAGTTTGGCAACTGACAGGTGACCTGATTTTTATAGTTGCTACATATCTAGGCAGCTGTAGATGGTTGTTCTCCTGGGCCATTTTATCTGAAAATAGTTCTCCTTGTCTAAGGCCTGCAGTTTGAGACAGTGGCTTTGGAAAATCTTTGAAAAGACTTACTTAGCTTTTTGCATTCATAGTGTTTTGTTTCAGCTCTGTGCTATGTTTGCCCTCCAATTAATTATCTTTTAAAAATCCTCTCTTGTTTTAATTGGCTTATAGAAAGATTTTGGCAGACTATACTGAAAAAAAAATCCAAAAATTAAAGGTTTTCCAACACATTTATATTACCATTCCTGAACACTCGAAACACTATCAGCATATGGAGATTTCTGTGTTCTTGTTCCATTTTAAAGCACTGAGGGATTGTCTATCTCAAACCCATTACTATACCCATACCCTATAGTGAAATTTGTTAAAATAATTTGAGTTTAGTGAAGTTTCCATAAAATTGAGGAGATTTTCATCCTTGGTTTAAAAATTTCAAATTACAAACATAAGAACAGATTATACATTTTGTTATTGTTGCATTGTAACTGGGAAACCTGTAAAATACTGAAACAGTTTTCATTTTTTCATTCTAGCAAATTTCTACCTTTGTCTCAGATTGTAGTTTGGTCTCATAAGGGTAATTTCATCCTCAGCTTCTTAATGAAGAATTAGTTTAGCGCTGTAATTGTTTTAAACTAAATTTTTTGGAGATAAATAGACATTAGACTGATTTACAATTGCTTATTTGTACTAAGACTGAAAATTCTTGAGTTCTTGGTACCTGTTTTAGGTACTTTTTTTGTTTTGAACAGATGTTAAAGATGTTGACTTTGTAAAGGCAATTAGTATGTTTTTAAAGAATTGTGTTCCTTTGCTTCTCATTGATATGGCTGAGGACAGTTTCAGCTGTTGAAGAGCTTCTTCCATTGCACAGACACAGTGGTTTCCTTAAGGCCTCATACAGAAAAACACGAGTTTTATGCTTGTAAATGCTGGCAGGATGTTGTGCACAGGCTCTCCACAAGCCTTCAGGAAGACAAATGGTCAGAGCAGGTTGTAATGATCCTTTTTCCATTCAAGGCCAGAAACAGGAGCCAGATCTTTTTGTCATAAAGGGCAAAGGAGAGTCTTGTGAGAGTTACCAATAAAAGTGATCTCAGATGGGGCAAAGGAGCAATACCTCCCACACTCTGATAAATCCAATTTCTGCCCCTCTACTCTGCCCGGGTGAGACTCCACCTGCAGTGCTGCATCCAGCTCTGGGGTCCCCAACACAGGACATTGAGCTGTTGGAATGAGTCCAGATAAGGAACACCAAGTTAATTAGAGGGATGGAGCACCTCTCCTATGAAAAATACTGAGAGAACTGGGATTGTTCAGCCTGGAAAAGAGAAGGCTTTGTTGTGACCTAATTGTGGCCTTCCAGTACCTGAAGGGTATTTAGAGGAAAGATGGGGCAATACCATTTACAAGAGTATGGAGTGACAGGACAAGGGGAAATGGGTTCAGATTCAAAGAGAATAGGCTTAGATTAGACACTAGTAAAAAATTCTTTACTGTGAGGGTGGTGAGGCACTGGGACAGATTGCCCAGGGAAGCTGTGGATGCCCTGACCCTGGGAGTGTTTATGGTCAAGTTGGATGGGGCTTTGAGCAACCTGCTCTAGTGGAAGGTGACCCTGCCCACGGCAGGGGCACTGGAAATAAATGGTCTTTAGGGCTCCCTTCCACCCCAAACCATTCTATGATTCTATGCTAAGTTCCTCTAGACTTTGGGCAATCTATAATGGACTTTGGTGAAATGAGCTTTGGGCCCTTAGATGGCTTAAATTGCAATGAAGCTTTTGTGGCGGGACTGCTCGTCTTCCTGGCAGATGGGCGGGGTTTCTCCGTGATTTTGCAGCTTCAGGTCTCCACCAACGCAGCGGAAACACAATTTCTCCATGGCCTAGAAGTAACAAAAGGTTAAATCGGTGAAATCGAGCGGCCACCAGACTGAGGACAGACACATAAACAGGTACACTTGCTCTAGAACGGGGCATTTCGAG
>JANPWX010019695.1:45321-116624 GCA_024734555.1 Trochalopteron elliotii | reverse complement strand
AAACTACCAGCTCTGAGGAGGCAGAAAGTGAAGGAGGGTGAGTCAATAATAATTTGTATATTCTACTGTACACATGCAGTGCAAGTTGCATCATTACCTATATGAAACTGTAAACAGGAGCCCTTTAGAAGTTTTATATAGATTTTATACTTCTGGAAAAAAATACAAATGTTCAGATTATCAGTTTTTAGATCAGAGAAGACTCTTGGTGACTATCTCTGAATCTGCACTATGGCTGAAGTTGGCTTAATGCCAAGCATAATACAGATTTTTTTTTTTTTTTAAGAGTGTGTTTGGTAACACTGATGCAGTATTGCTACATAGCTATGCAATGAGAGGCAAAGTTCAGAATAATGGTGTAATTTTGAAAGTGCTTCTAGTGCAAAGTGTCTTTGACAGAGTTTGTTCAAACTGTACAAATGCTTATGTGCTTTTCCTGATTATTGTTTTTTATCAGCCTCACAGGTGAGTTATTAGTGTTCTGCCTGGGAGCATTGCATACTATGGAAGCTACATCTGAGCAGAACCTCTGTACAAGTGGCAATGTTTATGTATATGTGCTGCTGTATATGCTTTCTGGTGGCTCAAGAAGTGACCATGAGGAATTTAGGAAGCTGACTCAGTAAAGTAGAAAGTTCCTAGTTTTGACCATATCTTGTATTCAAGTTGTAGTTAATGGGATCTTTTACTCTCATGAGTTGAGGAACACGCCCGGGGATGATGTGTACCAGGAGTCAGGAGAGGCACTGTATTTTTGTCTTGACATTAATCTCCTGTAATTACAACTTTGTTTTGGTATAATCAGATTAGATACTTACATGCAATTTACTAATACTATGTTTATAGCAACTGAGTTTTTTGAGCCACTTCTCAGCGTGTCTTACATGTCTGTGTAGGCAGCATTATGTCTGTAAATTGCCTATCTTATGTCACCCTTTCTCTTTAAAAATTTTTTAACTAACTGTAATATTCTGAAGACAGCTAACATGCTGCATATTAATGGAATTCTATATTTAAGAGTTTCTCCACATTCATTTTCAGTTCCTCTGAGCAGAATTTCTTTTTGTGTTACATCCCAGCCCACATGGTTCACATGTCTTATATTTTGATACCATATTTTAAGACCTGTCAGTTCTATTATGAACCAGTTCTTTATTTTAAGTATTCTGCATTGGCATAAGTATTCAATGACATTTCTCCTTCATCTGGTGTGGAAACATCTTGGTTCTCTTAGTTTCTTAGATTATTTCATCTATTGGTTGGTTGGCAGAGGCCTTCATGTTATGAATAAAATGTTCAGAGATGCAGATAAGGCAAAGGGAGCAGTTTACAAATTACCAGGTCCACAGATGCAATGCAGGGGTTATTCCACACGTAGCATTTGAGAAATTCTGTTTTCTGATCAGGAGTGATATATTGCTCTTTGAGAGCAAGCCAAGGAAACTTGTGTGTTCAGGTTCCTCCGTGTGACGAAGAAGCTGATGTGGTGATCCAATACAAGTGATTATAGAGTGCAAGAGCATTGAATGTGTCCTTAAGAGAGGCCTTCTCTGAGAAGTATTTGTGTACAGCAAGGAAGATAATTCAAGGTTACAGTTAGCATTAGTCATTTGGCTATGTTCTTTCCCAATGCTGTTTTTCAATCCCTTTTGAAAAGAGGTGGGCTGTTTTCCTATTAACACCTTGGACATGATATGCTTGTTTTTCATATCTTCTCTAAATTTGAGATAATTTGATTTAAGTAAATAAATGATAAAAAAATAATCCTAACACATACAGTTGCAGTATTTATAGCTTTTCTGGAGGTCTTCTGTAACTTTAATGACTGTGGTGCATGGCCAGGAGGGTCAATAGCAACACTTGGGTTTTTTCCAGTTACTGTACATCACCACTTCATATGCTGTAGGCATTACACCATGTGCATTGCTTTGTACTCTTCTGTGGTGAATTCCACACACAATGGTGCATTCAGGTGCTTGTTTGTGCACTAAAGGAAAAAAAAAATTGCTCTTTGTTACTGATAAAACATTTTTTCACCTTTCTGTACTCTCATCTAAAGTGCATGCAATGTGTTTCACTGCCTCAGCAGTAATTTCATGATCTAGAAGATAGGATTTTGCTTGAGTTAAGCACTTCTGGTTTTAATTGACAAATGGATAGATGCTGGGAATTGACAGATAAACTAATTTGAAGAGTTTTATGGATTTGTGCTGGATGACTGTATTGCTTTCAGGTTTGTAAACTTCTTCCAGAAAAGCTTTTAATACTACCAGGTTTTTTCATTAAATATTGGAAGCTGACAGTCTCTGATAAGGCCCTCACTGCTTTGATCTGCTCTGGGCATATTCTTGATGTCACTGTTGGTATTCAACACCCTGGGAAGAGAAGCTTTCTGTTTTGCCTTTCAAAAATCATCTATTTCTGTAAGTGGAGAAATATCACATGTGTTTTAATAAATGAGCTATGTATTTATATAATGACAGTCTGAATGGAAGGTGCACTGAATGGATGAGACGTTAAATGGTAAACAGTCTGTGGTTTCTAGTCTGTGCTTTCCTGTGTGCTGTTTTTTTTTTTTTTAGTTTGTTTCAGTTCAATGTCCTAGTGAAAACTTCAATATTTAACATTTGAGAATGTGTAACAAGCACTCATTCATTTACAATTACAATAAATTGTGTCTAGATGACCACCTGGAATAGAGCATTTCACCAAATTCTCCTCCTTGTGATTTTTAAGCTGTTTCCTCTCTGATGTGGCAGTGATGAACCCTGGACATCAATGTCATGTTTGGCCCCCATCTTCAGCTGGCCCAGCAACCAAGGTCTTCAAATTGCATTTGACATCAGGCACCAGAAAGATTCACTGCAGTAAATTCTTTTCTGACAGATGTTCTATTTATAAATTTTCCTTGAAATAATTTAGTCAACAGAGAAAAAAAATATTCTCTTGCCTGCTTCTGAGTATCACTTCACTTAGCATTTTCTAATTTATTTTGCTGTTCATTTCTTTTAAATGCAACCTTCAGTTGGCTTAAGAATCCAGTTTGCCAAACTTTTCCTTGAAAGCCACTTATGATTACTGATGGATATGCACTTTGCTGGATCATACAGTGCACATTTGATCCAGATCCATCTGTGACATATAATCACCTTTCTGTGGAATTAGCCAGAGCAGATGAGAGGGTGTTTGTGTCAGCTTGTATTTTTTTTTCTAAGTTGGCAGGGAGACAACAAATGATATCTGATCTGTCTAAAAGCTGAACTGTTGTGAACAAATGATACCTGGTTAGGCCCAGTGTCTGCCAATCTACAGACACCCTAACGCAGTTTTGAACCACCCAAGTGTGCTTATACCACGGGGGTGTTTTATACCATGTTAGCTGAGGGTTTGTTTTAACTCAGTACTAGGTGCTGGGATTCACTGAACTACTTAGCCACAGTGAGGTGAGTCTCCAGCACAGCTTCCATTTGTTCTTTGAACTTTGAACAGTCAATTGTGATACAGCTGAGTCCTGTTGGTTGATCGTTGCTCCTCACATTCTTATCACTGTTTTTTTCTTTTATTTAAAATCTATTGGTAATAAAGGTGAAAACAAGTTGGCAATGACTCCAGACATTTTTTAAATGTTCTTCCATTTTCTCAAATATTATCCATGTGTTTATCACTTGTAAATACTCACTTTTCTGTTTATCATCTGATACAACCTCTTGCAGGAAAATACCAGGTAAAACTGCAGATTTCTGTTTTATGGAATATTTGTAAAACAAACCATAATGACTGTTTCTTGTTTTTTGTTTATTTCTTTTTTGGAGTAGAGTTATCAGTCCTTAAAGTCCTGGAGTTTTTAAACTGTGTTAAGAAGAGTGTTCACTCTGTTTGTGTCAGTACTGATTTTAGTACTTTAGAAAGTGTAGATGTATAAGACTGTTAGCTGCTTTGTTGAAGGCAGATATTGCTCAACAAGAAAATTGAAATTTATGATGTTCTAATCAATGTTTAAGAAGGTCTGTTCCACATTTAAATTCTTTGAGGGTTTATAAAGCAGTTAAGTACAGAAAGTAGGAGAGAATATGCCAGGACAGTGGAGATGAGGGAATGGGAAAGAAATGACCCTGCTTTCTCTGCTGTTTTGTAATTAGTTCTTATGGGTTCACATGATCTGTTAGATAGTGACCCACACTTTTTCTATTTTTTATTTCTACTTTTTATTTCTACTTTTTATTTTCCCAATAAATATATGACTTACCTGATGTCATGCAAATTCCATGTTTGGTCTCAGTTTGATGTTTTGTCATGACATTTGATACAGTGCTACTGGAAATCTCTGCTGGGCTTGTTTGGACTGACAGCCCAATGGGCTTGGATGTCAACCCAACCTTGTATCTGTCATCCAGACATTATATTTTTGCTAGGAGAATAGCATTTTCTAATAATCATTTTTATCTGTTATCTAACACTGGAACAGTAGTGATCATAGATATTTTAGCAGGTGTTTATGAAGCAAAGGTAAAGAATACAACATCAACCCTGTCTTCCAAACATTGATTCCTCACTTTCATATCTGCCTGATTAGGTAGCATTTGATGCAGTGCACAAATTCCTGTAACTGAGGATATTGTCTTTACTGCTTAGTTGTTGCTCTTTTATATTATCTAGTGCCCTTATTTTAGGTTGGGAATTGCCCAAATCCTCAGTGCATTTATCTTTTAGTTAGGGGGAATGGAGCATCTAAACCATGTGAGGAAAGATACTTTCCAAACATACTTTACATCATAGTTTTATATTGGAGCTAAAAGAGTGTCCCACTCCCCAGGAACTCCCTCATACATTTGGTTATGTTGGGGCTCTTACAAATGCAGCCATAATATATTTCTGTGTCCACTTCAAAATAACTATGAAAGAACAATGTGCTGTATTTTTAAACATGCTTCAGAAAATGAAAATAAGTGTTCAGTGACTGAATATAGTCTCTGCAAGTTACAGCATAGGATGTGTCATCAACTTCAGCATCATCAAGATTATGTAAAACAAATCTTTAGAAGCATTTGAAGTTTCCCCTCTCTGTTCTGCTCCATGATATTTTTTCAGTTTGAACATGTACACATAGTCCATGTATATATTGTTTTATCCAAATGTATTTTTGACTCCTCTTCCCTGTGTCACTGGGTTAATTTTGCAGCAAAACTGTCATGCCACATCTAGGACTTCTGTAGCTTCATAAGCAGTTGTACTTGTTTGTTTAGAGGCTGTAAGTGTATCTGCTCTGATACACTGATCTGTTCTGAAAGCAACATATTGAAAACAGAGTATTTGATAGCCATGATTAATAATCTTCATTTCGACTGCTAGCATTCTGTCCTGGTTATATTACTGAAAAAATAAATAGATTTTATATATTCTGACTGTCATGGCCTACTTTGATTATTCAGTTACTTAATGTGTGTAGTACATTCCATGCTTTTTATACTCAGAGTAACAATTTAGAAAATCTCTAAACCTGGCAGCTGATAGGTTTACATTATTACTTCTCCCCAGAACAGTATTTTCAAAAGTGGAAATGCAGAAGATAAGGCTTCTCTGTCCATTTTTAGTACATAAGCAAAAGGCTTCTTTTTAAAACAATGCCATCAGCTGCTCCTCTTTGAAATTGGAGTACCCTAATGTATCCCCATCACTTTGGACCGTAAGGCCACCTGCTTATCTCTGTGTGATATTTATGCTTTTGCAAATATTTCTTTGCCCTTGACTGCCTTGTGCTGAGTACTTGTGCACTAAGCATCATGAATTAATATAAGCTCTTTTCCAATTTCAGATACTCTGAACTTCAGAATGCTCAGAAGAAATAAGGAATTTATAACAGTGGTGTTATTTTTTTTGGCTTGTATTTAGATCTTGAAAGTGTTTAAGAAAATATTGTATAAATGATTGTTATAGCACTTATATTTTGGTTAGTAAGCTCATTCCTTTTTCAAAAAATAGGGAAATTGAGGTAAAGAGTTGAAGAGGCCTCTTCAGGGTTACAGAGCATGTTTTAAAACACATTAATGATTTCAAGTGTTCTGCTTTTGAAACACAAGGGTACATGTGTTTCTAATATGGATCTGTGTTTCTTTAATGGAGTATTAGGCAGCAGGACAGTATAATTACTTACCTGTTATGTTTGGAATATGACTGTGCTGTCCCTTTGAAGATAAAGGTTTTGTAATAATAACAATAAGCTTGATATCATTGATAAAAAATCCTTTAAAGTTGGACAGCTGGGATAAACTGTGCTCTGAATTTTTTGCTTTTTAATTTAACAATGCCCCTTTTTTAAAGAAAAAAATGGTTATTATTTTCTGTGATTTTAGTTACCTTACTGCTCATACTGATTCTGAAGGAGACTCCGAGGAAGAAAAGAGATGTGTGAAATCACCTGATGCCGTAGTGAAATCAGAAGAAGATGAAGATTTATTTAATTTTTTACAGCAGGTGGACAGTTTGCATAAGGGTTCAGAGGATGATAAAAAGGAGGGCTTCAGACTGCTGCTTGAGAAAGATGACAAGGTATTATGGGTAAACTTAGTATTATGTTGCTATTAACTTATACTTTACACTGCTTTTGAGAACTAAATACAAGCTTTAAAATGCACATAGAAATGGATGATGAAATTTCAAGCATGTTTTTAAAAATACAGTCAAAAAGCACTATTTCAAAGTGGTGTCAATATTCCTGTTGTGTGGGCATAGGAGTTCTACTATTTTGCATCCCGTTCTAATTCAATAACTTTGAGACTTTGTTTGACATAGGAATTCTTGCATAAATCAAAGAAAAATCATGGGCTTTTTTCGATATAAATGATACTTACTTTTGCTGGTTTTGGAATAGTCAGTGTGAGAAAATCCTGTAGAATTAACTAGTAACCAGACCTGCTGTTCTCAAACTATGAGCATCTAGTCTGCACGTACCTTTCTAATATCTTTCATGTGATTTTTTCCTTTGACTTTCCTGGGCCCATATGTAATTCCAGATAAAATTTAAAGGTGGTTTGATGTGCAGGGCTCAGTTCGGAATACCATTTTATTCTGGTTTGGCAAGCATTAATTCTGATTGTATTTTCATCTGAATATTGGACTAGCAAGGAAGGTAAATGAGATAATGTGAGGGTGTGTGGTACTTATGGCTTCCCTAAAGAAAATACACGTCACTTTGTTCAGGGATTTGTTGTGCTTTACCAGATTACTTTGTAAATGTTTATATTAAAAGAAGTTTAAACTGGTTTATAAAATAAAACCTCTTTAGACGGTCTAGGGTATTTCTGAAAGCTGTATTCTCTTTTGTTCATGGAAAATTGGTCAATTGGTTCTCACATGAGCTAAAAGTAGTATGTAGAAGGATGGAAAACTAACAAAAAATTATGCCATCTTCTGATTACTTACTTTAAGCGTGTTACTAATTTTAAGCATTGTGGAAGTAAACTGTTTAAATCACATTCTGATCAGTTTAATTAAGTAGCTGTCCTCTACTTTCAGTACGAAAACTGTGCAGACTTTCTTTGGAGGCTTGCACGTGCTTATGGAGATCTGTTTGAGATGTCTATGGATGCTGAGGAGAAGAGAAAATATGTAACTGATGGTAAGGGGAAAAATGTTTATGAAGAATGCCATATGAATGTAGTGAAACATGCTTTGAACTTTGGTTAAGTTTTCCAATAGAAGGAACTTGCAATCCAATAAATGGGAGCATTTGTACTGTAATGATAATGTTTTGTGCAGTAAACCACCACAGTTTACAACTTCAGTTCATTCTTTCCTCAATAAGAGATCCAAAATCAGTGGCAGAGAAGTATTATGGGTTATAATTGGAGGCTGTTGTCTCTGCAGATTGCCTTAAAATCCTGTATTTTGTTGAGAAACAGATGGATACAGAATGTGAAAACTCCCAGATGCTGTCAGCACAGTTTCTTAATTACATCTTTGGGAGAGCAAGAGGAGTAAATAAATGCTGAGGCTGGGTCAAGGTTTGTTTTTCTGCTTTCCTGTGGTCAGGGAGCACTCCTGCATATCAGCAGCCTCTTTTGTGGTGATGGTGGGGATGAAACTTTGTCAATGTGGAGGAACTGTTGACCAGAAACCAAAGTTGTGTGTGGCAATTCATGTTGCTTCCAGACATCTCTCCCCATGTGTCCTGTCTGACAATTTAATCTCCATAAGATTTTAATTTTCTTCATCATAGCACTTTTTTTTTTCTTTTTAGTGGAACCTTTTTTTTTTTCTTTTTGTTTACCTTTTTATTTTGGGCCTTCTTTTCATTGCATTAAAACCTATATCTTCTCTACACTGTGTCACCCTCCCCCAGTCAAGACACTGTTCTTAAAATAATCCTTTTTGCCTTTATCTCGGAGTAATTCTTTCTTTTGTCTCTCCATTGCCTCTTCCTTTTTTGCTGCACCAAATCAGGTTTTGTAAGTGTAACCCAAGTTTGGGTTATTTTGTCTTTTGTGACACCTCTCATTGACTTTTTTGTTCTGTTGGCAGTGACAGTGTCACTGAGAAAGCAGTTTCAGCTGTCCTTTGTCATCCTTGAAGGCAGTGTCATGCCTTCATGCTGTTGTAACATATTCCACAGACAACCTCAGTTTGTTCAAGGTCCTTCCTTTTTCCAATCCTTTTGTCGTCTAAATACTCCTGAAAACTTGCACTGTTTTAGCAACTTAATTGATACTGTCTTTGCTTTAGTAGCAACTTGGCTTTGTACATAAATCCTACAGCGTGGTGAGAATTATGACACAAAGTAAATGAAAGTAGTAAATTCTGTTGTTGGATCCTTTGCTTTTATCAGTGACTGGACTTGAAGCTGGCCAGGACTGTGGGGGACAATAAAAAGAGTTTCTTCAAGTGTTATCAATGGCAATAGGCAGTGTAAAAATAACATGAGCCCATTACAGGATGAGTGTGGTCGCCTCACAAGCAGGGACATGGACAAGGCAGAGATGTTTAATGTATTCTTTGCCTCTGTCTTCAACATGGATCATGGAGTGAGGGGTTATCAGTGCCCTGAGCTGGAGGACCATGGCTGCAGGAATGATCAATTCCCAGTCAACCTGGAAATTGTGTAGGATCTGCTGCTCCAGCTGGATTCCTAAAAATCTGTGAGGCCTGGTGGGATTCATCCAACAATCCTCGAAGAACTAGTTGGTGTCATCTCAAAACCTCTCCTGATGATTTCTGAGCAGTCTTGGGAATCTGGAGAGGTCCAGCTGACTGGAAGCTGGCTGACATTGTCCTGATTTTCAAAAAGGGCAAGAAGGAGGACCCTGCCAACTACAGGTCTGTCAGTCCTGTAAGTTGTGGAGAAGATTATTCTGGGAGGTATAGAAAAACATCTGGAGGACAGTGCAGTCATTGGTCACAGCCAGTTTCCTTCATGAGAGGAAAGTTCCTCTTATCAAACCTGATTTCATTTTATGACAAAGTACCCTGCCCAGCTGATCAAGGGAAACCAATTGATGTAATATTTTTGGATATCTGTAAAGCTTTGGTTACTGTCTCTCACAGGATCCTTCTGGACAAAATCTCCATCACACAGCTGGATAAACAGGTCATGGGATGGGTGAGCAGCTGGCTCATGGGTCAGGCACAAAGGGTTACAGTGAATGGGGTGACATCAGACTGGGGACCTGTCACTAGTGGGGATCCACAGGGCTCTGTTCTCAGCCTTGTGCTTTTCAACGTCTGCATAAATGACTTGGACACAGGACTGGAAGGGAAACAGAGCAAGTTCACAGAGGATACAAAACTGGGAGGAGCTGCTAAGTTTCTTGAGGGCAGGGAGGATCTGCAGAGAAACCTTGAGTTGGGCAATCACCAGGTGTATGAAATTCAGCAAGGTACTAGATTGTGCACCTGGGACAGCCACCCCTGGATGTATGGACAGGCTGGGAAGCAGCACCATGGATCCTGGTCACTGGCAAATTGAACATGAGGCAGCAGTGCCCTGGCAGCCAGGAGGGCCAACCCTCTCCTGGGGGCATCAGACTCAGCATCACCAGCCGGGCAAGGGAGGGGATTATCCTGCTCTGCTCTGAGCTGGGGCAGCCTCTCCTCAAATGCTGGGGGCAGTTTTGGGTAACACAATGTAAAAAAGACTAATGTTAAGCTATTGGGGAGCTTCCAAAGGAGGGTCATGAGGATGGTGAAGGGCCTTGTTGGGAAGCCATATGAGGAGCAGCTGAGGTCACTTGGTCTGTCCAGGGTGGAGAAGAGGAGACTGAGGAGAGACCTCACTGCAGTTACAACTTCCTCATGAGGGGAAGAGGAGGAGCAGACACCGATCTCTGTGATGCTCAGTGACAGGTCCCAAGGGAATGGCCTGAAGTTGTGTCAGGGGAGGTTTAGGTTGGATATTAGGAAAAGGTTCTTCACTGGAGTATGGTTAGGCACTGGGCTCCCCAGGGAAGTGGTCACAGCACCAGCCTGAGAGAGTTCAAGAAGCCTTTGGGCAATGCTGTCAGGCACATGGTGTGACTCTTTGGCGTGCTCCTGTGCAGGCCAGGAGTTGGATTCAATGGTCCTTGTAGGTCCTTTCCAACTCAGCATATTCTGTGATTCTGTAACTGCACGTAACCTCTGCTGATGAATGATAATAGCACAGCAAAAGACAGGGAGAGATAAAGAATGATGGAATGAAAGTGGGTCTTAGGTGTTGAGTAACCAGCCTAGTTTGGCTCATTCTCATGAAGTGGGGGTGGCAGCAGCCTTTTTCATCTCAGTTTTTGGAAGTGCTGCCGAGGGCTTGAGACTGCAGGAGAGCTGGCGGTAGTTTAGTGGTTATTTTTCATTCCACTGGGTTGGAGGACTGTGTATGCTATTCTTTGTTTTTATGAAGTTAACTTACAATACAGAAATGTCAGTGCAGCTTAATTGGTTGCAGCTGAGACTCTGCAAACAGCAAGCATCTCATCTGAACTTCTTACTGGAAGTGTGGGTTTGATCAAATCACCTACTGTCATCTTTATTCAGTTAAAAGTGGAACTTAAGGGAAGGCTTTGTGCTAGAAAGGAACTTCAACTAGTTTATTCCTGTACCCAAGGCAAGAAACGGTTTTGCTGTTCTTTTGACAGTTGCTTATCTGACCTGCTTTTAAGCCTCTTCAGTCTTACAGACATGACGGCCTCCTTTGGCAGTCCAGTCTAATCCTTCCCTGATTTAACTGCATCTGAATTGGATTTCAAAGGAAAATACTAAAATTGCATATATAGTTTATATATACTTGTATGTGAGTTTATATATACTTGTATGACTATGTAAATGAAGTAAAGCCAAGATGTTACATTGTTCATCTAAATGTTTGTAAGAACAGGAAGCAATTTCTTTGCTGCTACAGTAAATCAGATTGCTTTGTTCTTGGGAGTCACCTAAAACGTGGAAGAGTACAATAAATCCTTTCATATATTGTACTCCATTTACAGGAAAGATTAAAGCTGAAAAGGCTGTTCAGCTGGATCCTGGGAGTGCTGAGAGTCACCAATGGTAAGTTTGAGAAAGTTTCTACAAACTTGTGTGCATTTATTAAGTTCGAGAAAAAAAATCCCCAGTCTGACATCAGTTTAATGAATTAGTTATTAATATTTTTTCATAGTTTCATGAAACTCAGGTATCACCAGTTGCTGCTAAAATTACGTTGAAATATTCTGTGAAGCATTTATTATAGCATGTGAAACAACTCAATAACCATACTTCGTTAAGTACCAAGAAATGTAGATAAGAGTATTTGCTTAACCCACTATTTTATTGCTCGGAGAAGCCATTTACCCTCCCTTTCAACAATTCACAAAATAATGTCATTTGACCTTGAATTTTGTCCTTTCCTTTTCTTGAAAGAGCCTAAATTGTAATAATTAAAAATAGACATAGAGGACTATGGAAATTTGAATTAATTTCTCAATTTTTGTTTTATCATACAGTTTTTCTCCAAAAGTGACTGTAGTTTAGTTTTGTAAACCTTGCCAGAAATAACAAAACTCTGCAAATGTAAATATTTTTTTATCAAATCAACATTATCAGGTAAAAGATAATTCTGCTGAGTTCTAGCTGATGGTTCCTCACCATAGTATTTTATAAGTCAGTTTTACTGAGCTCCTGATTTCTTTTCTGGTATTATTAGCTTTTCCTTTCCATTTTGGTTTCTACAATCTTAATTCATTTTTTTCTTTGCACTTGTGAGATGGGATTTCATTAAACTTCTACATATCTAAAACAAATACTTTTACCCCAGGCTCCTTTCACAATTTAAAAAGAAGCAACCACTTCTGGAGTGCAGTTCACTGGAGTCAGTTTTGCCCATTTACTCTTGCATGAGGGTGAGATGAATTTCTCCTGAGGCTCAGTTGACAACATCTCCATTGCCTACAAAGGGAGTCTGTGTCAGCTATCTCAGGTTTAGATACTTGATTAGACACAGACATTGTCATTTAATTAGGTAATTCTGTGTCTTGCTTTCTCTCCTTCTGAAAGCAGTTTACAGCCATTTTTGTTCTTTGCTTGACCACAGTCATGGCCACTTCCTCAGGGAAATGCTGGTGTACCCCTCTCAGCTAGAACTCTGTGTATAAACAACCACAAAATCACATTCAAGTATGAAACCTGTGCCTGCCTTCCTCCTCAGCCCACAAGACTGACAAAATATCCTAGAATAAATACAGCTTCACTGGCAGAAACTATGCTGATAAACCCTTACATATTGTTCAGGGAGCTGTAGGTGGTCTGCTGGACTTCACATGTGAGATCCTGTCCTGGCAGGCACATCTAGCAGGGGAAGAATTATGAGCGTAAGGAGATGTGTTCCAGAGGTTAGCTCAGAAAGCTGAATTGAGAGGTTTAAGATGAAAATCTTACATTTTTTAAGCTACTGCTTTTTGTAACAGGCAATGGATTTCTGTATGGTCTGCAGTTTTCATCCTTCATGTATCTGGGTTGCAAGTGAACATGAGGTTTTCATCAGTTATTCTAACTGATGTTTTTCTAGAGGTATGGATAGACGCGATAGATTAAAGTAATTTGCTATAATTTTTTTTTCTGAATATACTGTCTGCTTATCTTCATTTTCTGACATCTTTCTGACTTGCTGCAAGATTTTTGAAGTGTGATGTAAGTGTAATGGTTGTGCCAATCTAACTGAGACACTAAATACTGGGCAGAAGGGACTTCCATGCTCCACAGCGACAGTGGTATATTTTTGTTTAGCATAAAAATAGTTGTTGAATCTGTGGCTCCAGTAGATATTTTCCTGCTGTGCTGCTGCTTAACCTGTTGGACTTGTTTTGTAACATTTTTTTTAACTTGTTTTATTCTATTTTATTCTTTATAAAGTATTTTACACACATTTAATAGCTTTCATTTTTATTTCTGGCCGTTTCTCAGGTTGGAGGCCATTTAGGTTTGTAAATACATTCCCTCAAGGATTAATATTTTATTTCAAAAGTGGTTTTTTGTTGTTTGGGTTTTTTAAAATCATTGACTTAATTAATGAAATTACTGGAAGATAATGGACCCAGCACTAAACTTTGGGGGACGCCTGTAGTGGTGCTCAGGTTCACATGAACCTGGTTCTTCAGCCATCTCTACAGGTGATTTAATCTAAACAATATTTCCATGGTTGTTTTTTTGAGGAACATTAGGTAGGACAAAGTCAAAGGCCACATAAACAAGGTATATCTCATTTATTGCATTCCTCTTATAGTCCATGCATTTTTAACGTGCCAGAATTATTTTTTTATACTGTTTGTTCACAAAAATCTTGTATTAACTGCTTTATATGCTAATTCTTCAGGTTAGGCTGGTTTGCCTGTAACACTTCTCCTTCTCCCTGATAGCAGCCATGTCTGCCTTTTTCTTGCTATTGGGTTTTCTGCATTACCCACGAGACTTCTGTAGTTGGCTGTGTGTCAGATCTATTGTGTTTGAGTCTGGCCTAATGCAAATTTTTCCAGTTTATCTAAACATTATTTCACATGTTAATCCCCATGAACAGGAAATAAAACTGTAGGGAATCTTCCCTGTAAAAACTGTGCTCTCAAAGTTGTACACAAACAGAATTTTACCTGAGGTTATAAAAAGACTGTGTATAAACAGATAACAGTGCAGTACAATTAAGTAATGAATAAACAGTATGTGAAATCCATAGTTAATAAGAGTATTTATAAGAGACAAAACAACTGAAAAGAAAAAATAGAACAAATATTTATACAAAAAGATGCTAGGATCACTAGTGGGTGGTCAAGATCAGAGCTGAAGGGCAGTACCCAGGTCCAGATAGACACTTGGATTTTGTCTCTGTCATGGGTGCCTGCGTGTGAGCAAGGACCTGATCCTGCACATATGGGGGTGGAGAGTTGAAAGGCAGCATGTGCCTTTTGATGTGCCAGGATATTTGCAGGGCATGACAGATATAACACAGGACATTTGGGGTCTCTACACTTCCAGGCCATCATCCAGAAGTGGTGAGAAACCCTAGGCCATCTCCAGTGTCAGTAGGCACCTGTGTCCGGGCAGGGATCCTGTGAATTGAATAGTGTCTCTGCTGGTTGTAATAGGAGATTAGATACACAAATGTGAAACTCAGCATGAGTGCAAGCTCAGTGTGAAAGCCATGCTGTCTCAGAGCAAAATCCTTCCTTTTCATCTCACTGCCAGCAGAAAATTTTCTGAAGCTGTATACAAGGTAAATAATAATCTTTGCTTCTGTAAGATGAGCCCATCTGTTTGTTGCATGTTAAAGCTATGTCAGTCTGTATCAGGTATTGATGACCAAGCTGATTTTCTGACCTTAAACTGAAGAAAGTTTTTGTTGATTTCTTACTAATTTCTGAGGCGTTTTGATATTTCCAATCAGCACAACTGAGGTTTTCATTCATGTTTGGTATAGCTGCTATCTATGCTGTCCACTCATACATTATTTCTATTGTTCTCCTAAACTGTTTAATATATTATGGCTTACTAAATGAGTGAGGATTAAATGATAGCCTATTCTTTTCCTGGTCCTGTACCTTGCTCTCTGCTTACAGTTAACCCTTGTGGAGCAGGGGGGATATAAGTGAGGAAGAAATTGAATTCAGCCTCATTGGTTTCATCTTTTGCCATTATTTCCTCATTGCTACTCATTCTGCACTGTCATTTCTGGTTTTTTTTCTTTCTGGTGTATTTATAGAACCTCTTCTTATGGTCTTAGCAATATCCCTAGCTTAGATGTGTGCTCTTCTTTTCATTTTTAGAATCAATTTCTTTTGGGTTTTAAGTTAATTGAGAATTCCTCACTGGAGCTGAATTGATCTTTAAAAATATTCCCTGCTATGACTAAAGGGTCATTTGCAGCTGTGCTGTTGGATATTGTCTCTTACTAAATCTTCTATAGAACTTTTTCTAGCATGACATTTCTTAACAATTTCATTTTTTCCATTAAAAACGTACACTGTGCCTGTCATGCAGTGGTTAGGTCTATGGACCCATTTGGAAGTTTCTTTTGGAAGCTTGTCCCTGCTGCTTGAAAGCTCTATTTACCAAATAAACAAGGTCTTGTTGCAATTACCTTGACCCATGTAATTGTCCTAGTATAGACAGAGTGATACAAGTAAAAACATCCCTTTTCCAGAGCAGGTGTTTTCTGTTTTGTGGAACTACTATAAGGGGTCTGCAAGACAGAACACATTTTTTGTGTCCACCAGTGGAATTTAGTGGAATGGTTCCTTGAGCAAACTTGCTAATATAGGCTTAGAGTTCGGCTGTCTTGCCTTACTTTTGATATTTACTTCATTTAAGAACAAAAAGATGCCATGCATCTTATTAGTGTATCACCTATATTTTTCTGTAAAATTGTATGATAAAATAGATCAACACTCCAACTGTTCAATTTAGTGATTAGAATACTAACAAGTAACCAGTATTCAGCTTCAAATTAAATTTGAGGAAACATATGCAGAACAAAGAAAGCAAAATGTCTTGAAGTAGTCAGTTGGTTTTGGTAATGAATTGCAGCTGCAAATAATTTTCATATCTCAATCCAGATTTTTGAAAGCACGTGATCATTCTTAATCTCATAGTTGCCAATGAGATCAAAAACCTTCAGACTTTTTGAATGCTGACCTCTAAATAACTGAGGTAAATGGCAACACTGGAGAGGAAAAACATGGCTTTATTATTTGTATGAACACCCTAAAAAAAGACAGAGTAAATATTCTAAGTGATTTGGGGCTTTGCTCAGCCAGTGTCAATCTTTCAAGTTGTGGAAGAACTCGCATGCAAGAATTATCATCAGCCATTGCAGGTCCTCTTGTTTTTTCCAAGTCTCAAATGAATTCATTTTGTGGGTCAGTGATTCCCAAGGGACAGCTGTGAATCCTCACAGCTCATCTTGGATCATGAAGTATCTTTATCACCCAGATTTTAGTTAGAAGTGCTGTGTGAACAATTTGGTGCTACAGTTGCTTTATAGTTGTGCTGCTTTACAACTTTACTGTTACAGAAAACAAAATGTAGATGCATATGAACAGTGCTTTTATTGAAAACTAAACAATCACTTTTAAATTCTTTTGCAAAACCAGTGAATTTTTATATTTGTGGGAGGTTTGTTGCTGGTTTTTCTTTAAGAGTTTGGGGAAGAGGTCTGGAAGTTTTCTCTGCTGTTGTGCAGATCCCCACACTTCTTTTTTGTTGATGAGAACTTGTTACAGGCTTTGCAAAGCACAAAATGTTACTGTTAGGACAAATTTTCAGGACATTTACTTAAAAAGGTCATTCTTTGCATTGAGCTTTGGTTTGTTTGCCACAAACAAACTTGTGCTGCTCGAGTTTGTGTTACTCTCTAGAACTCACCTGTTGGTGGGAGTCATTCAGACGTCTCATTTGGGTGCAAGTGAAGTTAGCAAGTGGAAACTCAGTAGCTTTAAGGGAAGACACCTCCTGAACACAGCACCTCTTGGTGAACACACCTAGAGTTTTCTCTGTCATTTGTATGAGTGTTAATCAGAAGCACAGATATTTTCACAAGCCCTGGGATTTCCATGGACGTGAATTCCAGAGCTTAGGGACAGTCTCTCACTGGCAGGCAACACTGCAGAAGAGTAGTGCAGGTTGGTTCCATCAAGGACATGGATAATCATTGTTATTTGGGTATTTTGATGATTTTACCCAAACTTCCCACAAAAAAAGTGAACATTCCATCTCAGTAATAAAATTCTAATAGATAATTTGTCAGTTTTGTAAGGTGTAATGGCATAAAAATAATTCTCCAGTGAAACAAAACTCTTCAAAATTTCAGAATATGTTGTAGGGTATGGTCATACTACCAAGAACTTTTAAAATTAAATCTTCACCTGTTTCTAACTAAATGCTTGTTACCCTACTGCCCTTAATTATCCTGTATTTAAACTTAGATAAGGCAGATAACTTGAAAGCAAAAAGAATCTATCATGCAGTAGGATTTTTCAGGAATTGATAGTTTGTGCAGAAATACAAGGTTTCCAGCTAATAGTTGTTTGCCCTGTATTTGATTCATGGAAAGATGAAAGAAAATTTATAGCAGTCTTTGTTCTTAATTATGCATAATCTTAGTCAGTAATCTCTGAATTATGTAATTGTTTTTTTTAAAAAAAATAAAACTTCAAATTCAGAAGGCATTTCTGAAAAGCTGTAAGTTGTCGTGAAGTAAGTGGATCAGTGAAACACTGCAGGATACTCATGCAAGTGCAAAGGAGGAAGGTTTGACACGTGAAAAGATCTGTTTGCTACAAGCTTTTTGCCAGAATGGTCACAAGGAAATAATTCTGACAACCTAATGATCCCTATGACATTTCTGTCAAGGAAAATTGTTGTGTTCTGTCTCTGAAAGCTGTTGTTTCACGCTGTTTGGACACTTGTGAAGACTATCCTGCTAATTTCTTCAAGATTGTATTTCCATGTGTGACAGCTGTCTGTTATAAAAATAAAAGTTAAATTTCTGGAAAGAGGAATTTAACACAGTTGTGGGTTTCACAGCCTAAGGAATGCAGGACATGGCATCCACATGTTCTACCAGTGAACTTCTGTGAATACACATTAACAGCAGCATTTTCCCTTGATTTGGTATACTGCACATGTTGCAATAAATTAAGCCAGAATTCTTGATGTCCTTACCTTTGAGGTTTTTTAAACCAAAGTAGGGGTTTGTTTCTCATGTTTTTGCAAGTGTTACCTACACAAGTATGTGCTACATCAGATGTTTCCCTGGAGCTCAGCTTCAACGCTCTGGTGAATTTTTAATAGGAAAAGTATATTTCTGCCAATTTCTACAGTGTAGACTCAGTTCTATTCCAAGAAAAAGGAAAGGGAAATGAAATCCCCATTAACAAAAAAAATCTCTGCAAACAAAAAAATCACCTAAACACTTCACTTCGCACCTTGGCACATCTTATTTGGTGTGTTGGCAATCTTAGACATTCTCAGCCACTGCTTCCATATCCCCATGAGGATGATGGTATCAAACCAATACTTTACCTTTCCATGGAAACTTTGTGTCAGATGCATTTTTGTAGACCAAATATCTTGGTAGCAAAGTGATACAATATGAAGTATGCAAAACTGGGATCTCAGGAAGGGCAATGCAACAGGGATCATAATCAGTAATTTAAGTTGCAAAATCTCCCTACATAGAAGTTGGTATCTCATTGAAATCATGTCAAAAAGAAGATCTGTGGGTCTCACTGCATTGCAGAGACTGTTGGAATATAGGTGTGGGTGAAACTAGTGGGTGAGGGAGTTGGGGGCAAAAAAATAAGATGGCATGCACAGAACTGAGCCATGCAGAGATGGGGAGATGCAAGAACACATTTAGAACTGGAATGGAAATGAACTGTTTTTTCACTGGGTCTCTTGTAGGCTGCCCACACATTAACCTTTGCTCACACTACTTTACACATTAAATATTTCTCAGATAAGGAGGAGGGAGTGAAAAATAGTTATGAAACACTTGAATTAAACTTTGGTGGTGAAATATCACAAACTCTTCTCCCATTTGTAAAGTCTTGTCAGATACAATTAAGAAAAATTGATGTTTTTCTTTCCTATTGATACTGGGATGCTAAAATGGAGATCTAGATTTCTAAATGTAAGCCCTGTACCCACACATTTCCAAAGTCTACATGACATAAAAAGTTTTTTTTTAATTTGGGATATATAAAAGGCTATGTAGAAGAGGAAGGAACAAGTCTGGGAAGGTGCATGTTATTCCTGATTTTGGCCATGTGAAATTTATCGGGGAAAAGATACATAATGTTGTATTTAAATGCCCTAGTGTGGCTTAATCTTCATTTGAAACTTCAAAATCTTTTCTGTTAATCTGTCTCACATAGAATAAGCTGTGGATGATAGAGTCTGAAGTGTTGGTATCATTTTTGATATTAAAATTCAAATTGGCTTGATAAAATTATTGGATCACCCTGCTTCTCTTTTTTTTTTGCAGTAGGTAAGGTATGCCCCTTACAGTTTTGCCTGGCCTGAATTCAGAATAGAAATTCTTTATCACCAGAATGTTAATTTACTTTGATCAGGACGTTCTGTGTGAGGGCTACATAGGTACTTGGCATCCATCTCCGTCAGCTAGAGTTTCTTGCAAGTCTGAGTTTCAGGACATCCTTTGTAACAGAGGAACATGGTGCTGACCTGTTACACTGAGTTTGTTTGATTGTGTTTATGCTTAATAAACGTTTGTTAATTGCGGTGATTAATCATATGCTTCTGCACTGTGTTCAGTAATTTTCTTTCCATCTGGGAATAACTTCTTTTACACCAACTGAAGTGCTGTGTCTGTCTTAATGAGGTAATTATTGTTGTGTTTATCTAGTTGAATGAATCTGGGGCTTGTTCTTTTACATTACCCAGGAGTAACATCAGCTCAGCATATAGGTCATTCCTGGCAGCTCTTTGCTGATACGATTTCCTCTTTATTTTTCTCTGTGAAAGCTCTGTAAAAGCAGTACTCTGATATGCAAAGGGTGTGAGGGAGGTAATGGCTGTGCAGAGAACCAGTATCGCTTGCACTTGTAACAGACCTGTGCTTTTTACCCATTTCATTAGACAGTTGCATGTTGTTGTGTGAACATCTTTTTAGTGTTCCCCCTGTCACCACGAGATGGGGCAGGTGACCAGGAAGCGCCGGGGCCGCAAAAGGAACGACACCAACCAAATGAAAACCTTTCTAGTTACTCCCTGCCTCGGTTTCTTTGGTCATTTTCTTCACTATGAGAATGGTGAGGCACTGGAACAGATTGCCCAGGGAATGGGCATCCTTGGAGGTGCTCAAGGCCAGGCTGGATGGGGCTTTGAGCAACCTGGTCTGGTGGAGGGTGTCCCTGCCCATGGCAGGGGGACTGAAACTCGATCTTTAAGGTCCCTTCCAACATAGACCATTCAATGATTGAAATTACCCTTTGCACCATTGAAAATAAAAATTTGTCTTGTGTTTTAAACTCCTTGAAAATTATTTAAAATGTTTAAAAATTCTTTTTAGGAAAGTAAGGGCACCTTTTTTGTTTTGTCTGGGGGATTTTTTAGAAATGAAATTAATATCCAAAATGCCATAGAATTTCAAAAATTATTTTTTTTTATTAATTGGCTATCTAACACATTTCAAAAGTATAAAATTTAAAAAAAAAATTAACCCCCCCAAAAAAAAACAGCAAAAAGCCCCAATAAAGACATGAAAGACATTTTTATTTTTTGCTTGGAAAAATAGTGGGTATTTAAAGTTAGTAGGTTAGCTTACTTTTAATTCGGTGAAAATTTCATTGGGATTTCCCTCCCAAGAGATTTTAGCTGTAAGTAGAAGTTTTTCTTTGAACTCGTTTAAACTAAGGCCCTCTTTCTTGTCACGCACAGACAGGGAAATACTGCAAGATGCTGGATTAGCTTGTTCGCTTTTCATTGTTTTCTTTTGTAGCAGCAATCCGTTTAGCTATGGTATGCTGAGTTTATCTGATTAGCACTTAATGAGTGAAGGGAATAGGGGCAATGTTGCCTGAGTTACTTAACCCTAATAAAGTTTTCACTACCTCCCCCCTCTTTCTAAATACCTGAACTTTCCTGACCCCCACCCCTTGCCTTTTCCCTCAACTGCAGCTCATTCCCATAGGAAACACACTCCGGCTGCAGCTCTGTCAGCACTAGTGCTGCCATTAGCTGGATTTTGTCTAGTGCACATTGGTCACAACAAACACCCTGCTCAACAGTGTTTGACAGTCTGGCTGAAGCTCTTACAAACTCAACTGCTGTTCTGCTGACTCCGTGCCTTACCTGGGAACACTTACTGACCAAAAAATGCAACAACTTGTAGCATGAGCATTTCTAACTTAAAACCATTAGGTATAGCTGTAAGAAATAAATTAATTTCTTGGGTTGTGTTAGCAATGACATTTTAATGAGGATTCGCTGGAGCTTGAATAATTACATTATATAAAGAAATTCAAGAAAGCTGATGTTTAGTAGTGCTAAAAAATTGTGTGTGCTGTACAGATTGTGGTTGTGTTACCATAATTCAATAAGCTTCTTGCATAACTCATTTTTTGCTCTTCACCTTGATTTCCCTCTTTTAGGATTATTTTTTATTTTCATTTGGTGTTGTATTGTAAAACATTTGATTAAACAAGCAAAATTGTGAAAAATAATAGAAAAATAATCTACATGAGGTTTTGCTGCTCAACTATTTCTTTGGTGGTTCTGTTAGTTTTATACAGAGGTGCAAAATTGTCTTAATACCAATGGAAATAGGTCCAAGGAAACCACAGTTGATATCTGTGCAAGAGATTCCTTACGCATAGAGGTTCTATAACTGTTGAAGAAATAAGAAGAAAGCAATGGAAATTTAGGTAGAGTGTCAATAAGATACTAGTGTTGCCTAGGATATCTGAATCTTTATAGGTTTACTGCTGAAAATATTTTCACTTATACCTGCTTAACAATAGAAATGATCTCACATTTCTTTTACCACTCAGTGTCCCCAATTTATGATAATCATAGTAATAATAGTAATAGAAATGATAATGATCTTAGCAATAGATATCTAGTAATAGCAGTGGTGATCCTGTTGGAGCAGAATGTGTGTGTATGTTTTCAAATTTTAAAGATACTAGAAGGATGTCAGAAGTGCAGGAAAGCGCTGGGGTACTTGGGAAGAGTAGAAGGCAACTGTGAATGTTTCTGAGGTGTGTACAGCTTCCTGCTGGGCACACCCCGAGCATTTGCCTTCCTGGATGAGGTTCTGCGGCCGGTGGTGCTCATGTTCCCAGTGAAGTGCAGAGCACAAAGTGTCAAGGTAAACTGCTGTCAATGGTAGAGCCAGTCAGGAAGTGTCACACTCTGAACTAAACGGCTGAAATTTTGGAGGAGAAATCTGGTTTTTCACTTAACTGGCAACCCAAATAGTGTCATTTAAACTTCTCCTTGTTTCCATTGTTTTGTTTTGGTTTGTGTTTTTATCTGTTCCTGAATATGTATAGCTCATGCCAAACTTCCATCCAGCCATCCAGATGGAAAAAAACCAGGTGTAAATGTGTGCATTAGGTATTGAAATATTTTGTAATTTGATTCAAAGGTTTATTTAAATCACAAAAAGTATGTGTGTGTGTTTTTCTTTTCCCCTCTCAGGTTTGCAATTATGTGTGGCTATATGTCTCAGTTTGAAAGTGTACAAAACAAAATCAGGAATGGTTATCTCTTTAAGGTATGTTTTTGTAGGATTTGGGGTTGGTTTTTTTAAGCTATTCCTTTAAGTTATTGCCTTATATAGTGTCAAAGACAGGTTATTTCAACACTGTAATTCAGCCTCACAGGTCTATTTTGGTGCTGAAGTTAAATCAAAAAGGTTATTATTGTGTATGCAAATAAATTATATGCTTGCAAAATATAAGAATTGAGGTAGGATTCTGGGAACAGCATTAAGATTTCTGATTTCCTTTGTAGTAAAGGGGGGAGGAAAGGCAATAACGATTCTGTTTAGAAAATCAAAACATATGAAATAGTAAGTGATGAACTAATAGAGTTCTGCAGTCATCCTTCATGTCACCCTTAAGTAGTGTTTGTTTTAACGCTGTCCTTGCAAAGGTAATTGTGTTTTTTAGAGTTAGCTGTTTGTGTTACATGTGCTACTCTCCCCCTCCTTGTCTCAGCGTTGCTTAGACACTTCCTATCCCTCCCTTGCCTTCCATGCTGGCGTCCCCCCTTTCTGGGTGTCAGTGAAAGGCAACAGACATGTTCCAGTCCCTGGGGAATGCCTGGGATGGGCTCCTCTCACATCATGTCCGTGTTAGGACTTGGAGCGTGGAGGAGCTTTCCAGTGAGAGAGCATTAATTACGTCTGAGCCGTGCCAAGCCAGCTAAGCCCCGAGCACTGGGACAAGCTGGGAACGAAGGGAAAATGACAAATAACACAAGTGCTTCAGCTGTTCAAGGATGGAGTTTTTAAAGAGTCCACGGTGTGAGCAAGTAGCTGTTTCAGGGAGGTTTTCCTCCTCACAAGTAAACCCTGATATCTGTTGATTTGGGAAAATGGTAGTATGAAAACGTAGCTCCTATCTGAATAGTTTGTGGATGTGATAATATAATAGTCTCTTATATATGTGTAAGTCAAATACTTTTGTGACTGGCTTAATTAGAAAGACAGATATGGGGCGGGGGGGAAGGGGGGAAGAAATGTTTGAATGAAATTTATTTTGAGAGGCAAAGGGTAGGGCTGAAATATTTATTTTTTCTTCTAACTCAGTAATAAGAGCTTTCCTTGGTAAATTAGAGAGAAATAAAGGTATTCATGACCTGAAATGAAAATGGTTTTAGAAGAAGGGCTTCATTAAATACTTTATAGGTTTTGTAGTTTCACTACAAACAGAACCATTTTATTTTCTGACTTTCACTTCATAAAAACAGTTGGTTGTGTCAAATACCATTTCATTGGGGCAGTCACATTCCAAAGTGGAAGGAACTATGCTTCAGTAATGGGTGCTGGCATGTGAGATCTATTCAAGAGTAGTTGCTTCCTCACTGACTTGATCTGTGACAGTTTCCTAATACTAACTGTAAATGAAATGAATTTAATTGAAGTTGTTGCCTTTTTAAGACAAAAGTTCTTGAATTATTTGACCAAACTTCAGAGTTATTTAGTCAAATTCTAAATACAGCATGCCTTCTTGCATTGTGTGCAACGTTGCTAAATAATTTTGTGGTTTCCCTCTGTGAGGAGGAAGGGTTTTGCTACTTGAAATATTTTTAGGTTGTTAGCAGACAATTACAGCAGATTACTCAGAATTTCTGAGTTTGTTTCTGACTTGCAGCAAACTACTTAGAATGAAAACACACTTGCTAATCAAACATCTAAAGTGATACTAATTTTCTTTCCAATAGGAGCACCTAGACAAGGCAATTGAACTTAAGCCTCAAGATCCTTTTTTATATTACCTAAATGGAAGATGGTGCTATTCAGTAAGTTGTGTTTTATTTATCTAACATATAAATTGAGTATACTAAATAATGATAATTAAATTGTGGGACTTAAGACAAAATAGGTGTTTATTTAAGTAGGTGTTTTGAGCTAAATGAAGCAGACATTTACACTTCCTGAGTTCACTACCAGATGCATGATGCTCACAGCTGACCATTCCTGCAGTGTAATTAGGTAAGCTGTGCTTGTATGGCCCTCGTTGTTGTGTTCGGGTTTTTTATCTGAATGAATGAATGAAAAGTAGCTGATATTTGGAAGGGAGGAAGGATGACCTCTTGAGTTCACTTCTTTGTTCTGCCATAAACTTACCTGGTGAACCTAGGCTGGTAATAAACCCTTATTTCCCATCCATAACTTAAAGGTACTTGCATGCTATGGGATTATGTCTGTGGCAGCAAGGCTACCATACTGGCTTGGTAAATTCTAAGGGAATGTCCAAAAAATATTCATGCATAAAAACCTGTAATTCACCAGAGTTTTGCAAGACATGCAGTTTGTGTCATACCAGTACAACAGGTGCTTTTAAAGACTGTTTTAGTTATATATTTTTTATTCTATGTTTTATAAAGATTATAGTAGATTGTAGTAGATTCTGTAGTGATAAGTGCTCATCTATGAAAAAATAAAATAATTCATTTACAAGATTAACTGTTAATAAATTTTTTAGAAAAATTGTGCTTTAATAGGAGAGTTGTCTTTTTGGTAATCCACATCTTTGAGGGCTCAGCTGGCTGTCCTTACTGTCCTCATCTCTAGTGCTTTGACGAATCTTTTCTTGGAAGAAAACATTCTTGCATTGTCTATGCTGTAAAAGATCACTGTGAGTCTTCTCAGCATAATGACTGCTAATGCACAGTGAATTCCAGCCAACCTTTTTTCTTTCGGATACTTCCAATGCGAGTCACTACGAAGTGCCTGCAAACTGGAAAGAAGCATTTGCTGTGACACATTGCAGACTTTGTCTTTATCTGCAACAAGACTTAATGCAAAGTAATCTTTCAGCAGTTTTTCAGTTCATATATTTATCTTTCAAAGAGCTTTCAACAACCATGTTTTTTCTCTGTTGATTTGAATAAGGAATGACAGCAGCTTTTTCAAGGAACTTGCCTTTTTGCTTTTTGTCACAGTATACTCTTGAATATCAGCATTAGCTATGCAAAAATAAGTTGCTGAAGATGGTCCTATGGTACGCCTGCTGTCCTGCCTCTGAGAAGCATCTCTCTCACCAGTGATTCCTTAAGCACTTTTATACTGTGCTGTGCCCAACAGCTAACTGCAGCTTCCATTTATGCCAAATACTCCCAGATGTTTTTCATGGCTTATTTCTTATGTGAGCTGCTGCTTTTTGGAAACACACAATCTCAGTATACCTCACTTTGTTCTTATTGCACTTTTTTTTTTTACTCCTGTTTCATTTTCATGATACTCACCACTTCCTGACTAATACATGTGGTTTGTTGTACTGTATCGTTACAAATTTATGTCTCACGCTTGGAACATCTATGCAGGGCTTCCTTACTAAACACTGAAACCACAGATTAGCATTTGGTTTAGGTTATGACCTGACCTGCATTTATTTAAGTGGAACAATCTACCTAAACAAATGTAGCCACTGAAATATGTAAGGATTGATTTCAGATTTCTGTTGTTGTTCTTTTTTTTTTTTTTTACTTCTTGCCTTCTGTGACTGCCATGACAAAATAGTAACCTGAAACACACAGAACAGATTTTTATACTCTAAATAAATGCAAGTGTAGGACTGAAAAACATCTTGTTCAACTTCTGGGGCTGTCAGCTCTTAAAAACTTACTGTCTTTGCACACTTTCAGTAGCAAGATGAGGTCATTTGGAAACATTAGTTTTGAGGCATTGTTTTTAGCCCTAGCCCAGTGAGATGGATAATATCCTCACTAGTTTTAGCAGAGTGAGTTGGTTTCTGTGCTGATCCACTAACCCAGGTTTTGGCCGTGCATGTGATACAGATAGTCATTGGAGCCTGTGGAAGATATGCCAAATTCCTTGCTCCTGTTCTACAGACTGTGAAGTTTTGTGCTGTGGTAATTATCCCAAAAGAAGACTGTTGGCTATAGCATTGATTCCAAATGCTTTGTCAGGGTAGAGATTATGATGGAGTGTTGAAAAATTCCTTTGTCGCTCATCTATACCAGTACCTCTGGATGGAGTGATAATGCTCCTCTTAGATGTTCTGTTTTTATTGTTCAGTCTCAGTGTTGTTGAGGCTGGGAAGGTGTTGCCCAACGTGAGAGAATTAAAGCAGAAAAGGGATGATTCAGGCAAGAAGGTTAGTTTTTTACATTTAGCCTAGCTGACTTTGGGATCAAGTTAGTATTGGCCACAATATTTGTTCTTTCATAGGTATTGCTTTTGAGGGTATTTCTGTCTAATTTTACTGTAGTTTAAAAAGATAACAAATTTTTGATATTTTTTAGGCTTTGATAGCAGTTTTGTGAAATCTGATGTACTTAAGTCTTCCTAGTACAGTCAGATATTTCCCATTCACTCCTGATTTAATGTTAGGGGATTTTGTTACTATTGTCTATAGCATATGTTTTTTTTGAATGACAAACAGGAATTGCATAAGAACTGTAAGTGGGGATGCTTCAAATGTGACTTGAGGTTACAGTTCATTTTCACAAATGAAAATCCATTGAAAAGACTGAGGTAAAAAGTATAGAATCATAAAACTATCAGTGTTAGGAGAGACCTTCAAGATCATCATGTCCAACTGTCAGTCCTGTCACCCCTAAACCAGTGGAGGCAAATGCAGATTTATTGAAGGCTGAAATCTATATGCGAAGAGTGCATGCTGTACTAGTAAAAGCTGTTTAATTTGTGGAGTTTAATCTGTTCTGACTGCCATTTCCCACCTTCTTCAGTGTAGTGCAGTCCTTTGCAAGGAGCAAAGTGGTACAGCACTGCCAAGTTTCTTACTCAGCAGTTATTCTTGCTGTGCCAGAAATGAAGCTGATGCAAGGTGTCATAGCACCTTCCAGAAGAAAGGATGAGCTGGGTTTTCACTGCCTCACAGCAGCTGGGGTTTGTCTGTGATGCAGAGCCAGTAACAGCAGTAAACTACCTTGTCTAAAAATCAGTTTTTGCTGTTTCTTATTTCTCTTACCATTCTAAAGTCAGTAGAGCTGTACAAAAGAGGAGGATCATAGAATCCTATCAGCTCTGTTGGAAGATTACTTCTGGTATTCACAATCAGGTAGGTAAGATTTTCACCAGTCATTTCATAGATGTCATGGTGGGCAAAATTTTGCCTGTGAGACCTGCTGTGTATGCAGTAAGTGAATGGATCTATGCTGCATGTTGTATAAAAACTATTTCCTTAAAGTTTCAGGCACAATTATCTGATAATTCTTTATAATTGTATGTTTGTGGGAGGGAGGTGGGAGGTTAAGTGTTTTAATGTTTCAAATAGCTTATAAAACTATCTAGTTAAGACTTAAGTCTGCTTGCCATTACAGGACAGGCACAGAACAGCTAGTATCCAGTACTTGTGAAACTGGATCAGAGTCCCTGGTAAATGCTAGTCGTGTGTTAAAAATCAGGTCTCCTGGGGTTTTCTTTCTGCAGGTTACATGCCATGTTTTGGATTTGTCTCTGGTGTAACCCAGTATCTGTTTGGGTTACATCAGGAAATAAACTGATCCAGTTCCTTTGTGTGCTAAGTGGGCTTCTCTTACTGGAAAATGAAAAGCCCATTTCAAGTTGGATAAATACCTAAATGCCTGTGCAGATTGTCTGGGTTCCTCAGCTGGCAGGAAAGAGAATATTTTTGTTGGAAGCCAGTATTTCAAAATTGCTGTCCAGTTACTTAATCTCTTCCAGAAGTCAAAACACTGCAAAATGATTTAATACAATTTTGCATTAATACATTGTAATGAAAAAGAAAAAAAAAAACCTCTCTGGGGATATTTAATTAGGTGCCATTAATATTTTTCTGAAGCTGGTTCAGTGGTGTGATTTGCCTTTGTGAAAGACAGTTGTGTGATGTGTCTTCAGTGAGCTATTAGCAGAGAAGCATTGGAAGAGGATGTCCTTTAGGGCTGAAAGTCATCTCGGGATGGTTTTGCAATTCAGACATGATAGTTTCCTTCGTACCAATATCCTGGAATCTGAAAGGAGCTGTCAGTGGGCTGGGTTTGCTTCTCATAAAAAACAAACAGAAGACAAAAATCCAGCCAGTGTTTCAGTGTATATATATGATTTTTGCTGATCCTAGGCTAAGGAAGAGAAAGGGATATTTTGAAATTCATTTCCCCAGTATTTAGGGAAGAATCACATTTTTTGCCTTGGCCCTCAGAGGTACAGAAGGCCTGATGGAAGAGTGCCGAGTATGAATTTAAAGTTCAGCTGCTGTTTAACTCTAGGAGTGCCTTCCTTCCATCCTTGGATATAATAGAGATTTTTGGTAGAATAAATGGATGACAGCTTGTTGACAGATCTGTAGGGAGAGGTTGGTTGAGACAAACATCTCTATTTCCTCTGGGATACTGTAGAGTGGCCTCCTCTCCTTGGGAAAGGCCAGGCTGTCCGGATGACCCACTACCCTTCACCTCTAAGGGAGATCAGGAGCTGGCTGATGGTTCCTCAGGTTTGTTGCTCTTGAGTTGATGGGACTAGCTCTCCTTATGTATGGCAGCTGGGGAGTGATGTTCCTTGAGTGACCCAGTACATTAAAACCTGTATTCTGTGGAAACAGTGTTCCTTGCATTGCTTCTCTGAATTTTCAGGCTTCTGGCAGGACTGACATCAGGGTTTAGGAGACCTAAAAAACCAAAACTCACTTAACATCTGGAAATCATCTGTAGGGCAATACCAATCTTCATTCCTGAATTTTTTTGTTATTGTTGTTGTAGCTATTACTTGCAACAGTAGCTTTTTGCCTTATTACCTGCTACACTCTACCACTCTTGGAAGTGAAATCATGGTTCTGCTGTAGTTGATGAGTTACCCTCTCTTTATACTTGATTTTGTGTGGACCTCCAGATACACTTTGCACTATTGGAGTAACCTTGACTGTAGCAGTCAATTCTGCACTACACTGGAGCATGTTACGCCCAGGGTTCCATTCCCTGTGCTTGCTCACAGAGACTGATTTATAACTTGGTATAGTAGGAATGAGGTTTCCATTTCACTGAATGTGGTATAAGAGTTACTCAGATAAAGTTATTTCAAATTAAAGACTTTGCTTATGTGTGTTTAGGGGAAGGGTATAATTTCCTGTTCATTATTGCTCTGGGAGACAATTTTGTGTATTGCACATAACAGATCTTTTACATTTGTCCCACTTCAGTCGTGGAGGGGTGCAGGCAGGCTCAGGTGGGGCACAGTTAAGATGTTGTGGTGGGATTCACCTCAGCTGCCTTTAGCTATCCCCAGGGTCTGTGCTCCTTTTGTAGTTGAAGGAAGGAGAGAAAAGAAAGGTAGGAGTGTTCTTCCCAGGCTAATGTAGGTGAAAAGGAATTGCCTAGTGGAAGTGCCTCTCTGTATTGACCATGCAAGGAACCTGGACAACTTGTGTGAGCTAGACACTTCATATATGGAGGGCTAGAGTTGCTGCAACAAATCAGTGGCATATAAGTCTGACTGCTGAAACTTTCAGAACTCTCATAGAGCTCTCAGATTGTTTCTGGAATAGTCAAAAAGTAAAATGCTGGATAGAGTGGACATTGAAAAAAACTCACTACTGCCATAGAATCATAGAGTCTTTAAGGTTGGAAAAGACCTCTTAAGATCAAGTCCAGCTGTTAACCAGCACTGTCCTGTTCACCACTAACCCATGTGCCCAAGTGCCACACCCACACGTCTTTGAACACTTTCAGGGAGGTGATTATATCACTTCCCTGGGCAGCCTATTCCAATGCTCAACCACCCTTTCAGTAAAGGAAATTTTCCTAAGATCCAGGCCAAACCTCCTCTTGTTGTCATTCCCTCTGGTCCCATCACTTGTTACCTGGGAGAAGGGAAATTAAACAACCTCCTACAACCTCCTTTCAGTGTGGGTGGTTTTGTGTGAGTGTGCTTACATGCATTTCACTTTTAAACATTGTTTTAGCTTGATGGGATTTGTGGAATAAAAATGGCCAACTGCATATATGTTTGGGCTTTTTAGAAGTTTGAGTAGTGCAAAACAGCACCCAAGCCAGACAAAATAAAGACTCAAGAAACCTCAGTAAATCAGTTCTGATTGAATCTCATAAGAAAATAAAGTAACTGCCAGGAAGAACTTGTGTTTTCAATAGTTAATTGTAACTCCGCATGGAAAAACTGCAATTTTGTTTCCTCACTATTGCATAACAGCAGGCATGAGTGTGGTAATTGTATCTGTGCAGTGTGTATCTCCAGGGAATTGTGTGTTCTTGTAGAGAACAGTGTAATACTTTCCTTTTTTTTTTTTTACCCCCTCTCTTCCTCCCTCTTGATGTGATGGACCTAGAAATACAGAAACCCCCTTCCTCTTCCAAAATAAGAGAGAACAAGGCAACAGTAGATTGACATGAAGAAAAAAGCACTTTGGCAAAAATTCTTTTAATAACTCTTGCAGAATATGTCTCATAAACTATACAAGAGTGAGAAAAATGAAATGAAGGAAATTATATGCATACCTACAATTAGAAATTTTAAGCAGCATGCTGCAGTTTGTAACACAGCAGGAAAGCCCTGCAGGGGCAACATCTTGTTGCTTCAATGAGTAAGAACCCCATGATTGCTGGAGAAATTTTGTAAAGAGCATTTTATGTTCTTAGAAGAAACTTCTAGAGCCAGATATGTGAAAGAGAATGAAAACAAAAGCTTTGTTTTCGTGATATTGTTTCTCTCTGGGTTATAATTTTTGCTTTTATGTGAGACACTTACTGAGAACATGTAACAAATAAGGTGTTGGGATGCTGCTGAACAGCTAGCAAGACTTCGCCAGGATGCCTTCTGTCTCCAAACAATGCTGCTCTTATGTAGCTAGAGACATTGGAGCCAGATGAACAAACATGTTCCTGTGTGTTTTCCTGTTGTGTGCTGACCTGTATTTCTAGTCTTTGCAATGGTGTTTTTAGGGCAGTTTGCAACAAGAAGTAGATTGAACTTGATGTCTGTTCAAAGGAGAAGCATTCTGGTTGGTAGCTGTGGATAGTTATGAGAGAGTGGATTCTTGTATTTTACAATAATTAACTGACATCTACTGGATAATTGCTGGATATAGGTGGAGCTGATAGGGGGAGCAGCAACAGCCCTGCAGATATTGAGAAGCCAGGAATTGAGGCAGGAATGATCTAAACCCAAGCACAACCATTTTAAATTTTATAGCAGTAGGAGAGACTTGACTTCAAGGCTGAACTCTGTTATTTGAATTGCAGCTCCTTCTGAAAAATAGATGTCCCTATGTGATTCATATTTCATCTCCAAGTCTCTGATGAGAGGCTCTCTTTCTTTGCCTGTGTGTGCCTCTTCTCTGTGTTGCCTCTGCATAGATCAGGTCAGAAAATACAGAACCTTGTTTTTACCATTTTTTGACTCATCTGCTCTGTGACAGGAGCCATCAGTGCCGTGGTTCAAAGACTGATGGGAAGGAAAAAAGTCCTGACTTTCTTCACAGATGTGATAGAAGTGTCCAAAGGAAAGTGGCTTCACTCCTCCACTTAAACAGGCTCTTCTTTTACATTGCATTTCTTAGCAAGTCCATCCTTTGCTAGAGTTGGGAGGGTTGGGTGATGGAGCCAAGTGGAACCTTATGGAAGTAACCAAAGCAGTTTCTGTCAGGTGCCAGTGTATGTAAGGGAAGAAATCACGTGCTTTGTGTGGCAATATGAGAGTTCCCTAAAGTCCTTTTGTAGCAGCTCATCTTCCTGAAATGAGAAGAGGTCATTGGCAAGTGTTATTTGTCAGACTGGAAGAGCTAAAAATGGAGCCTATTTCTTAGCAGTGGTTGTCACCAGCTTCTCTGTAAAAAATGAACTTGTTACACAAGCTCCAAAAAACCTCGCATTTTTACTGTGGCAACAGCTCCTCGTAATGTAGGAAAGTAGGCAAGTGCATAGATTATCATGCAAAGCTGTCTATCTCATGAAAAGCTTAATGGGTTTCAAGCACTATTTCTAGCCTTAGGTTTTTAAAAAAGGCAAGATGCTATGAAACCTAATGTACTTTAAGCTTTTAAACATGGGAGTAATCTTGTATTGAGGATATTGGTATTTGGTCATATGACTCTTAAAATCCAAAAGACTGCTTTGAGCTGGCCAAATTGACACTATAAACCATTTCTTTACAGCTGATTTTCCAAAATTCGTTGTGTAGATAGTACAATATGAAAGATAGCATTTATAGCATTTACAGCAAAACTGAGAAGCAGTCTAAAGAAATCTGACTTTTTTTTTCTTTCTTTTTTTTTTTTTTTTTTTAATTCTAGGTAGCTCAGTTGTCTTGGCTGGAAAAGAAAGTAGCTGCTGCTATCTTTGGGACTCCACCAACTTCAACAGTAGAAGAAGCATTGCAGAATTTCCTTAAAGTAAGTCCTAGCCAAGGGTTTTTCTGTGTTGCTGTTTACCAGCTCTTATATATGACTAGTGTCAAGATGTCTGTTCAAGAGACTATGTTCAGTAGCTATAAATTCAGGGCTCTTTTAAACACCACTGAGCTTGCTATTAGAATATTTTTTTCTCTTTTGAGTTTTAAAATCAGTTTGGACATGAGTGGTTAGCACCTTTCTTTTCTTTATTTACTTTCAGGAAATTCTCCAATTAATTGCCATGGTTAATAGTTATTGAATTGAATGTGATATGGATATAGATTAGGTACATATGCTGTTGAAACAAATGAACCATAGTGATAGTTGCTGATTTGCCTGTTTCTGCAAGAAGGTTGACATAGGCAAGGAAAACTTTGACATTGTGATGCTCCACTTTTTTCTGATCTGAAACTTTTTTCCATTGAATTTCAGTAGAAGCCTTTCCTATATGTGGAGATGAAGTGGCTTTTGTAGTGAAGTAGAGAAGAAAGCTCTGTCGTGTTCCTGGGCATTCTATTTGAACACAGTTACGAGAAAACACCACATGAACAAAATAAATCTAACTTTAGTGCTTTCCATATGAATCATTTCTGCTTCTGGAGCTCAAAAGCATACAAGCTTTTCACATGACTGGATTCAAAGCATCAACTTCTATCATTACAATTACTTTCAGAAAGTTTTTCAAATCAATTGGACAGGCATATTTTTCTCACTATCAAAAGTGCTTCTTTTCTGTGTTCTTAGTCTGTTTAAAGATTGAATGATCTCCTGAATTTTGGACAGTACAATACATTACCATCTTCCCAGTTTAAGAGATTTTTATCTTGAAGGTCAAATTCCAAAAGTGGGAGAAATAATTTGAAACATTTGCTTTAGCTTCAGGGTATTTTGTGGTTGGCTGCAGTGTGACTGCGGTTTTAAGTCATCTTCAGCAACAAAAATCAAATTACTGTCTAAAAGACAACAGTTTGGGTTTCTTTTTCAGTTGTTTGATTATACACAATTGTGGTGAAAGCAGCATTGTTTTGGTCCAAGGATTACAGCTACTATAAATTTCACTGATGTAATTTTTCCCTCCTGAAAGCTGTTTTTTGATTAAAGGATGGTTCTTCATTAATAGGTAATTAGTAAGGGGTTTAATCATCTTGCCAACTTCTACATCCTTGATTTGTTTTAAAAAAGAAGACATTATTGAACTTTTTTAATTACCTGAACTTTTCAGAAGATGAATATTTGAAAAGAAAGGTGAACCCAGAGCTAGAAGAGAAAAGTCTGTGGAAGAGAAGTAATTGTAAAATTGATAAGCACTGTTCTTTACTCATTACACAAAGTGTGAATGGTTGGTTGCTTCCTTATTCTTTGATGAGGAAATAAATACTAATAATCTAGAGACAGTAGTATCTTTAAACCTACCCTGTAAGTAAATGAATCCAATAGATCTTGTACAGAATGACCCTAGATCTTTACAGAGCACTTAGGGAGAGAGGAGAGCAAGCAGTACAGAACATTTTAATGTGTTCACTATCAGCATCTCATGTGCCTGGTTTAGGGTTTGAGTTTTGTATTTTCTTGTCTTGATTTTTTTTGAAGTGCTGTGAAACAGATTGCATTGCAGAGTAGGGATGATTCCATCTGATGTTTGAGGAAATGTAGTGCATTACAAAAAATCAATCTCATCATGCAAGTTTTATGTCACTTTTATTTCCTGTTTTTTATTATTTAGGCAGAAGAAATGCATCCAGGATATTCCAAATGCAATTATGTGTATTTGGCGAAGGTAACCAAGTTCTTTTAAAAATAATGATTTGTAGACTCTGGTGTGCTTACAGTGGTCTGATTGGAAACAAAATGTTTTTTCTTCTCAGTGCTATAAAGATCTTGGCCAGAAAAACAATGCACTGAAGTACTGTGATTCTGCACTGTCAATTCTCTCAGTTACTAATGAGGTGGGTATTGAGAGTGATAACTTGTTCCCTTGTGACTGCTCTCTTGTCTTTGGCATCCATTATTGCACTGCCGGTAACAACATAATGTTTCAGTTTTTCCTCTGAACACAGAACATTCCTTTTTCCTCCACTCTAGGTTGGCTCATTACAGTCGTCTGTATCAACAGCTTTAAAAAAAATCTTTGTTTGGGGAACTGTCAGGGACTTGTCTCTATCAGAAATTGAATTGTACTCTTTGTAATTCAACCCACTTCATTAGATCATTTTGAGCATAAGCAGTTGAATGTGTCACTCTAGCTGTGCTGAAATTTTGCCCCAGACCTATGTTTTCTCTGTTGAA
Organism: Trochalopteron elliotii; assembly: GCA_024734555.1. Lineage (NCBI taxonomy): Eukaryota > Metazoa > Chordata > Aves > Passeriformes > Leiothrichidae > Trochalopteron > Trochalopteron elliotii. Next base: position 81,315 of record JANPWX010019695.1, on the reverse strand, counting down.
AGCAGTCTGGATTTTTGTCCTACAGTCTCTATCTGCTCCTGAAAGCCTCTGGTTTGTGATTCTTGTCAAGGGCAGTATGTTAACTACAGCAGAGGCAGATGGGTTGTTCAAGATTGGCTTTCTCTGCAACTACGGGGCAGTTAAGGAGGCACAGTTCTTCAAGTCACATCTGCTGGCGTGTAGTTTGTTTTCAGAGATTACTAGATTCCTCTTGAGGCCCATTAGAGTATTTTAGGCCCATTGGAGTATTTTTGGTATGTGGACACAAAATTTCTACAAATATTTGAGAGATTTTAAGTCGTTTAATTTCTCAAATGTAAACCAAGTCATGGCAAGAAGGTTCACTCTCTCTGATCTCGTGTAGAAGCAAGTCCCATGACTGACCTGTGACTGGAAACATCTCACCATCCTAGAGCATGACAAGTTCAAACCTGAGCTTTTTCAGCCTAAGGGACCCACTCTGAGCACAGCAGATGTGGTGTGGAGAAAGAGAGGTGATTCCTGAGAGGAATTGGCCCCCTCCCATTTAATTCTTTGAAGTTAAGGAAAAAGACCATTAAATAACTCTGTAACTTGATTGACAATAAATGCTGTGTGTGGAGCACTAACATGTTTATGTCAAGTGTTCCTGCTGAGAAGAAAGATCCCTGCATGCCTCACCAGCCGCTGCTCCTGGGTGGCCTAATTTTTGGCCCCAGTTATAGTATGTACCAATCATAAATTAAGTAATCACTGCTTAAGTTTTTTAAATATGTATTGATACTGATATGACATTAACAATGATTCAATTCCTTTTATTCTTTACTTTCTGTTAAAATATACCTTCAGCTTGCCTATTACAGAAAATAGGAAAGGCTGCTATAAATTATCTGTTTAATATCGCATCATATTTCTGAAGTATCAGCAGACCTCAGAGGGAGAAGGAACCCTGAGGTGAGAGCAGGAATTCAAGAGGAGTCTGAGGGATAGGTGTATGTATTCTGGCAAGCAGGGTGGTGATGAGAATAAGAATTACAGTGATTTGTGAACAGAAGAGCAAGCATCAAATGGGCCCCAAAAATCTTCTTGTCCATCTGAAGAGGACAAGATGATTTGACCTCTCCTGTTTTGACTAATTCTGTAGATATCACAGATATGTCTCCTTTGTCTTGTTTACTTGTGATGTGTTTTGAGTTAAATTGGGAAAAAAAAAGAGTCCAGAAGGGTATGGCATTAGGGCAGTAGTATGTAATTCAATTTTTTAAAAACCAACCAAGCACTCAGCTCAGGGGAAAAAAAAAACAAAGGCACACTAAAAGAAATGAATGTGAAATGGAGATCTGGAACATGAACTCTTCTGTTGCTGACTGTTACCTCAAATCCCATCTGAATTTGAATATTACATGTTGTTTTGGTTATTGTGTTACAGAAAGACTGTTACTGATTTTTGGGAAAACGTGTTGGAACTGAAGTGGTTCAAGGCTTGGAGCTGTATGTAGGAATAACATTTAGTGAGATTAGTTTAAGAGGGGAAAGAGACTGTAATAAGACTGAAGAGGCATTGGGGAGAGAGTAATAAACAGATGCCAGTAAAGTGCCTGAATTGACTGCAGCCTTGTAGAAGATGGGATTCATGGTCTGAAAAAAGCACACAGGTCAGGAGTAGTCTGAGGATTTCTTTCTGTTTGCCACAGCTCAGGATCTCAACGTTGTCAGCAGTGTGGTGTTTTGTCACAGTCATGTGAAACCCATCATTCCCAAGTGTAATCATAGTTTCTCATATGAGTTTTCTCTTTCTTCAACCAGGGGAATTCCTTTATTGTTTTAAAATGTTGGCTTCTACCGAGAAACATGTATTTGTATAAAGGCATAAAATCGGGAGCAGACTGAGAGACAAAGTTGCTGGAAAGGTGCCACATTGAGGAAATGTATAGTATTTCATGATACAAATCATCCTGCAGAAAAATAATCATAGACAATGGTTTACTTTTTATTGCTTCTGAGCATCCACAGTTTCCAGTGACTTCTGGGGATCAGAGGTGCTTGGCATCAGTAAAGTAGCCCATAGCTCATTTTAATCCTCAGGTCAAATTCTCAGCTGCTGTAACTCAGGACACTTTTTTGACACTTTTTCTAAGATTCATTTCATGTAACATTTCAAGTTAAGTGATATTATTTTTGTCTTGAATGTTGTCACATCCAAATATCCCTTCTGTACATCTGTTCCACCATTTACAGAATTTGTTTTAATTCAAGGGGTAAAGGAGCTTCCAAACATAGCTAATTCTTGTTAAAGGAAAAAAAAATCAGATGGCCTGTTTCAAAACTATTCTGAATCTTAAAAAGGATACACAGAAATTATAAAAAAAGAAACAAGTTCTGATTGAGTGACTCCTGTAAATTAAGAGTTACAGGAGGATTTTTAAAAATAGGACAGTTTTTAAAAATAGTTTGGCACATTTTTAACTTACCAGTCTATGCATTTTTTTATTTTAAAAGGAAATATGTGAGATTTGGTTCAAATTACATCTGGAAAAACAAAGCTGATATTACAGTGCAATTTTAAAGACCTTTCTCTAGCCTCTCTAAACAAAAAACCTCCAATGAATCATACAGTCCTTCCTTGGCCATAAACAGTGTAGAGTGGTACTTCACTGCTGGAGGTGCATGGGACATTAAGCTGTCCAGTTTTTCTCTGTTTGCTACCCAGGTGGATAACCTCAGGGTCCTGGGAAACATTTGCCCCTTCAGTGTAAGAGGTCCCAGTGTTCAGGGCTGCTGTGAGTTATTGTTAAGTGCTTAACAGCTGCTCTGTTCATCTAGTGGATGTTGCATTGCCCTTATTGAGACTCATTACTTTGTAGTGTGCTCAAAGCCTTGCTGAGTGTGACTACATGAAGGGCTGTTGAAACCAGATGTGGTGGACTGTTGTGGTGGAACAAAATTACTTTTTTTTAATTTGAAGACAAAAATGTAATTTAATTTTGAAATCATGAGTGTCTGTCTTGCATACAGAAAGACAGAACAGGTGTGTGGGTGTGTGTTTGTGTGTGTGTATGGTTAAACACATGGTCCTTTGCTTGTAAGGGGAATAAGACCCTAATTTCTTGTTTATAATAAAGACTGTTGGAAGTTTTCAAGGCTAGAATTTCAAGTCTCAGTGTGGGATTATAAAGTAAAATAGTCACAGAGTTATTTTTTCTTGTGTTTGGAGACAAGCATGAGCATGAGAATGAACTCTGTGCTTGTAGGACCAGTGAGCTCACCACAAAGGAGTTAACAGCCTAGCAGAGAAAGAGATTAAAATTTCAAGGTTCTAGTCTCTATTACTTTTTTAAAAAAAATTTAATCTGAAAAGCAGCAGTTACATTACAAAAAGTGTAGTCTTGGAAGAGATGAAGACAGGAAAGCAGGAAAAATGCAAAGGAAATCTATTTGCACTGAGTTACTGAAAGTCTTACTTAAAATGTAGAACTTCCCTAAAGCTAAGAAAGTGTTTTACAAAATCACTGGTGATTTTGTGCACTCCATCCTTCGCAGTAATTAGAAATGATGGCAATTCAGAGTTGAAATTAACAAGCGAGAGAGATTTAGATATTACAGAAATTCATGATTATGGCATTCACTTCTTACAAGTGTAGAATGGCAGGAAGCAGAGACTTGTTAAAGGCTGCCTTCAGCCTCAGTGACATCTGAAACTCATGTTGAAGAGGTGATAAATGTAATAATAGGCAGCAACAATGGCTGAATGTTTACACAAGAATGCAGTTGCTGAGGAGAAATCATGCTCATACAATTTTCTTACACTTTTTTTTACAACGCCATAATTGATCTTCCTGGCTATTAATTTCATTTTTAATATTGTCTGTAAGGAAGAAAGTGGCAGTTACAGAGGGATAAAAGAGAGGTCAGAGTATAAACTTCAGCACCCATGGGCTCTTCTGTTCCAACAGACCATTTGTGTATCTGGATTTTCAAGATTTTCCAAGAAATACCCACTCCAGCCACCATGGATTGGTCATATGAGTAGACATACGAGTTATGGTATTTCCAACAGATCCTCTTTGAAGCTGCTATTGTAATCTGTCCTTCTAAGTAAGATTTTGAGGAGAAAAAAGTAATTTACTCTTGCTTTTAAAGTGAAGGTTACAAATTATGACTCGTTTTTGAAAAAAACTGCCAATTGAAACTGAGTAATTTGGACTAACCTTATAAAAGTGTTTTTGTTTTCTCATCAACCAGAATATTTTATTTTCACATCTTCAGCTCAAATATGTCATTATTTTAGAGACTATTTGTTGCTTTAGATTTTTTGCACATTTTTCCTCCAAGTGGCCAGTAAAAGTCAATGGTGTTTCAACTGAAAAATAATGGAAGTGTTCATATTTGTGTTCATTTTGAATTCTAGGCTATTGTTTTCCTGCTAGTACTGTTTTTGGAGTTAAACAAGAATTTCCTAATAGCTACCACCGACTCAAAGCTAAAGTATTTCTTGAGTGTGCTTAAAAAACTATTCCTTAATTATGGTTTTGTATACAATGAATGTGACTGCTTCAAGCTCACTTTTTAAAAACTTATTATAAAGAAATCCGATTTCAAACTAAAATTTGAGGGGAAAATGAGGCATTTGTTAAAGGATTGCTAAGATAATTTGAGACTAGCCATATTTTACATTATTTTGCACTTTAAAGAATAGTCTATTTTTCTCTATCTTAGTGATCAGATCAATGTTCTATCTGCATGTTTTTGAAGTCCTTGAAAAAAGGTTTGTTTGCACTGTGTACTTATTTCTTCTCTCCCTCTGAAAATGATTCTGAAAAGTGATGAAGAGATTTTTTGTGGTGTCACAGTTCCATACATAAGCATGAAATTTATCCTGATAAATACCAAGCTTATTATATTTATGATTAAACTGACTATCACACTGTATTCATTTCAACATCCTATCAAAGCTAACACGGCTTTATCATAGTTCTTTAGTCCAGCAAGCCTGGTCAACAGCCAGTTCCCCAAAGTATGGAGTGTGTCTCCTCCACTGGCATTCTGATGATGCAGGGGCAGAGTGGAAGAAGTGTTCACAGAGGTGGTGATACACTCCAGGATTACAAAACAGATTAGCAAGAACCCATTTTGAATTTTTGTAGAGTAGCTGGGCCGAGTCAAACTCCTGAGATTTTGAAATATATAATGTTGGAGGCAATATACAGGGTGAAGGAAAGCCTTGACAGGGACCTTTCTGAAGGGGCTGTAACTGGGTGTGTGTGTGTGTGTTCAGGCTGTTTCAGCAATGACTGAGCAGAAAGAAAAGCTGTAGGTCCCATCATGGGAGAGGCAGCAGCTGGACAGAAAGAGGAGAATGTCTTCAACACCAAAAGCTCCACATTGTATACAGTAGTAAAAGAAAACCATATCATAGGCAAAATTTAGTCTTTCAAGTCAGGAAAGAACTAGCCAATTAAAATTTTACATGGCTACTAACTATTCTATATTGTATTCTGCTGTTTTGTAATTTTTCAACAGTAGTCCTTGAACGAGCTGAACTGTTTATTCATATTCTTCTGGGTGTGAAAGGGTATTTTTCCCGCTACTTGAAGTAATATCCAAAAATCTGTAATTATTGACAGCTGCGTATTTTAAAGCTGTGCTTGTCTTGATCCTAAAAGCTTTGAGAAGTTATGGTTAATCCCCACAGACGATAGTGATAATATGAAAGAACATAGAATGCCTTGGCTTGTGACATACAGCAGTCATGTAGAAGGTGACACGTGGATGATTGCATTGGTGTATTGCAATAGGAGAAAACTAGGAGAAAACTAGGAAACTAGGAAAAATAGGAGAAAACTAATGGTATTATACAATTGTTGTGCACACTACAGTCACGCCATCTCTGAGAGTCTCTCAGGAAACTGGGAAGGGATAGGATAGCATTTAGCTTTGTATGATTTATACTGTCCCCAAGAGCTATTGCTTTCTAACAACCCTTGTGCATGTTTGGGAGTCTTCTGCTACAGTCCAGGATTTCTCCTGGAGCTGTGAGGGAATGATACAGCTGTACCCAAAAGCAGGAGTGTCTCTCAGCACCTCATTTGCTGTTACTGCGTATCAGAGTGCAGCTTTGGACCACCCTTGCAGCCCAGCTTATTTAATGTACCATGCTGCCCTGCTGACTTCAGTGAAACCCTACAGGATGCATGTCAGCTTGGGATTTGGCAGTGGTTGCACACAATTATGTTTTCATTGGCTGGTGTAACCGTTTTGGTTGTGGTCATGGGGGTGTATCGTTCTCTGTTGACAGTTGGGACTTTGTCAACAAGTGCACACATGTGCAGTGCCTGGGTTGAGTGTGCTAGCACGTAAGGAAATAATTAGAAGAGATGGAAGGTAAAATCATTATCTTTCTGTCTTGGCTTTAATTACCATTTAATTTTTACATGCACATTTATATGTGTAACTCTCCATGTATGTGTATCAGTAAATTTTTTTCAGCAAAAATGAACTGTCAAATTGTGGACTGCTTCCAGTTAAGCCAACATTCCCTTTTTCCCACCAGCTCTCTCTTCCTTCTAGCTCTTGTTTTCAACTCCCTCTCACCACTTGTTCAGTCCCTGGCCTCCCAGGTCTTTTTTTTCCTGTACATATCCCCTGTGAACGATGAAACATAAAAGTGAAGCAGCAAAATAGGAATAAGGCAAAATACAGTTCCTGACCCTGTAATTTGAATACCTTTTGTGTACCAGTTTGCAGAACATTTTGAACTCATATTCAACTCTGAAAATGATATAAGGAGTGTTTAATAAATGTAAGCCTTGACAGTAGAAAGACAAGGTAGAAAATGGCTGTATATTCAGTCAGAGCTGAAGTAAGCCTCAGGGTGAACAAATGGGACTGATGCAAGTATATTGCTTTCTTCCTACAACTTCCACATCATCTTCTGCTCGCCACCCTCTAAAGAGAGAGCCTGCTGTCTGGAGAAAAAAAAAATAGTTGACTTATTGTTCATTTTTGGAAAGCCACAGACCTAGAAATCAGCAAGGAAGAGAGCTGGCCCAAGACAGGATTCATGGCTTTTTCTTTCCATTAGCAGTCAAGCTTTGGACAATAATGAAGTTTTCACCCTTAAAACCAGAAACCAGTACACTGAACAGAGTTGTGGGTTCTCTCTCCTTTTAGCATGACACACCTATTGGTCTGAAAGGACTCTGTCTCCAAAAGTGACATAATAGTTCCTGTTCTCAGCTTTGTTTTAATGCCATTAGTGACATTAAAATGTGACATTAGTGACATTAAAATTTTCATTGCTTTTGCCATATGAGTTCTTATTGACTGGAAGCTGCTGGCTCAATTAATGCAACCCGTTGAGCAGTTTGCAGCAATAATTCCTGCTTTGACTGATGGAGTCCTGTTTAGAACTGGCAAACCAGAGGTAGAACGCTTTGCACGTTTGCAGTTTCTTCTCCAGACAGTTCTTAGAACAATCATGGGTCTGTTCCGTTCTTTTTCCTAAGCCCAGAGGAAGATTCAGGGAAGATTGCCCAATGTTTGCTGGACCTTTGCAATTTGTAAAGGTCATTTCCCAATATAATCCTTTACTTCTAAAGAGAGAGACAATTATCCAAAGTTGTTCAGAGATATATTTTTAAAATGATTTATCCTGCAAAATGAGTGAAGAATCCCATCAACTCATGAAATGTTGAACACTATTCAGATGTGAGAAAACCTGTACCCTTATCATTTTCATCTAAGGAATGTGTCACAAGAGTACAACCAGATACAATGAAACTTTCCCATTTCTTATTAGCATGGGACAATATCTGGCTTTTTTCATTTTTTATTTAATGGAGTTTAGAGTCATTTTCACAAGTTGACCACAGTCAGTACAGAAAAGAGCATATTTTCCCTGAAGTAAGGGAAAATTTTGAATTTTTCAGTTTTTGTTGAAAGCAACGGCATGGAGCTCCAGACAGCCTGTAGTGACGTGGGGTTTAAGGGGTGCTTAATGCCATATGACATTTCCTTCTGTTAGACTATTTTGGCAAGAGTTTACTGGCTTTGCAGTGTGTGCCTTTTAAGGCCTCTGATAAATGATTAGGCAGATAGTTTAGCCTATTGTTGCCAGTAGGAGTAAGGCAGTAACTCCAAGAGAAGTGTCCAGCTAATGTATTAATGCCTTAATCCAGACCAATAATATGATATAGTTTGACATGTCTGGCATATGGTTTCTATCATCTCAATATTCTTCTCTGTTCCTCCATGACATTATAGACAACTAACCAAAATAAAGAGAAGCAGGAATTTCTTCACCCATAAAATATATTCTAAAATGTTCTGTATTTTGTTCCAGCTCTTTGGTTGATTGGGTAATGAAGTGATCCTGAAATTTAGTGATTGCTTCACTGTCTACAGTATTTTCTTTCAGAATATCCTGTGGTATTATCATTATTGGTCCCTGTTTGTAGAAATACACAGAATCTGTGATGTGCAGGCACTTTTCACTTGCTCTGTTAAATATCCATGGGTGCATGTGTTGGGTGTTCGGACCCTTACGAGCCTGCAGGCATGAGGTGCTGACATTTTAGAAATGTGATTTTAAATCAAGGTGCATTTCGCAAGCTAGAAGTTTTGCAGCAACAGCAGCTAAAGGAAGCAGATTATATCCAGGGGACATTTAAAAATAAGTAGAATAATGGAGTTTTTGTACCATGGTTACATATGCATGTGCCCCTTTCCAAGCAGATTATACATGGAATAGCCAAAACATATGTCACTGGGTTCCTGTGACAGTCTTAGGCCTGGCTTAGGTTTAAAGCCCCATGCAAACTGTGCACTTAAAACATTGGCCTGAAAGGAGCCTTTTCCTGCTGCCCTAGGAGTACAGTGTAGCGTTGGCTCTGAGCACAGGTTACTTGTCTCTTGTCCCACACTAGCCCCACCCTGCTGTGAGCTCAGCAGCATAGGCAGAGCCCAGTCTGGATGATACTGAGGGCGCAGTCAGCCCATGGTGGCTATTACAGGTAGGTATGGCTGTATGCACAATCTGACCTATGTCATTAATTACATTTCCCAATGTTTTCTTCTTAGTTGCATAATAAATGATTAGCAAACATCAGAAAATGTCTTTAGAGAAACTGCATGTGGTCAGGATGCAAGATTACGTCAGGTATAAGGCAAGGCAATACTGTATGCAAAGTGCACCAATAAAAGTTACATCCCAAGCTGAAGGGCTTACTGGTCTGCTGAGAAGGCTAACATTTTAAGTGCTTTAACAGAGCTGTAAAGGGAGGGCCTCCATCTGGCTCTTGTTTTCACTTCAAACTTATTTCTGTATTCACTGATAAATTAACTTACTATGCAGTCTTTACATTTTGTGGCTGTTGCAGTTGTGTGTTATGTCTGTTGTTAGTAAAGAAATGTGGATAGGCACGTATTAGGCAGAGGAAGGGATTTATCCTCTCTAAGTTGATGCATAGTTGTCTGTTTCTTTCAGGATAAAGAGGCCCAGAAAGACTTGGAGGCTTTACTTCTTACACTGAAGGTCTGATACTACGTACTTTTAACTCTTCATGCTGTAACAAAATTGCAAAACTAAAATGAGAATCTACAGTGACTGGGAACTGCGGGTGAATTTCAGCTAAGTCGATGGAAAAACAGACATTGATTTTGGTTGGCTTGGATCATGGCCTTTAAGTGTCTGGCAATTATGGTATTAAAATAATACATTCATTTTTGATTATTTATAATCTTGTACTGAAGTTTAATTTTAGATTTCTGACACTGTGAGTCTGATTCTCTGAACATGAAGTCCACTGCTGGCAATGGACATACTGGGGGTTAGAATGCAAAAGGAATAAATAAATCTCACCCTTTGAAAGATTAATCAGCTAGATTGTGATGCCAGCATAGAACTGTGTGTAGCATAAACAAACAAAAAAATGTTTCTATAGTAAATTATATTTATATCAACTAATTTACACAGATGTGTACAGAAGAAAATCATGAATATTTATGTTTACACATTTCTCTGCTCTTAAAAGAATTACAGTCTTGTTGAAGTTAAACAAAGCTGTTGCCGCAACAAAGCTCTTTTTACTTTAAACCTATTGTTGGTTTTACAAAGAAATGTGAAAATTTTATAAATTAACTATTATAATTTATTTGTAACATCAAGTACAATATTAAAGATCAAACCAATTAAATTAAGTGGTTTAAATTAATCTGTTACAGCTGTGATGTTTAATGGATTTCTGTCAGGACCTCCATCAAGTTTTTGAAGCCTGGCTCTCTGTCTTTGAAGAGTTGCCTAATGTGGTTTCATCAGAGTGTCTTCGAACCTAGTCCAGCATGTGTCCATCACTAGCCTTTTATATCATCTATATAACATAACCTGTACATAAAAGTAGACTACTAAAGACCTACTACTTTTGTCTGTGTTGTACCGCAGTATTTTCAATAAAATGTAGCAGAGGGGGAAAGAATTTCCTTTCACCACTGGAGTGATCCAGAGAATACACCAGAACCTGTAGAAGGATAGAGGCCAGTTGTGATTGGCCAGTTGTGTGGTTGTGATTCAGGATCTTAATCTAGATGCAGGGAGTGTATCTGGAAGAAGTAGGCATTTCTGTTAAAGAACGTATAAGAATTGAGTAAGGACAACTGTATGTTCCCTTGATCTATGTGATGTGTAAGATAATGTGGACCACTTTATGACAAAGACAGGGAGATCTTCACAAATTGAAATATGCATTTTAGTTTTTTCTAATGTTCATCCTGTGGAAAAGTAGTTTCTATGTGTCTTTCTCAATTCAAGAGCTCTTTTTTTTTTTTTAATACATAATTTCAGAGAAAAGGGAAAATACCACGAAAGATTAATCCTAACAGTTCCTTCTGTGACAGAGGGTTGTGATTCACACAGAGTAATTGACTTGTGAATGGGGAAGCTGGAAAGGTGATTTTGGTAAGGGGCTGTTGGTAAAGTCTGCTTTTGACATTTTCATAGCCAATGCAGGAAGCATAGTTTAAAAGAATCTGCAAGAGTGATTTGTACATAGGGTTGTTGCTAACAATTCACTGTCACCTAGGAAGATGTAATAAGGAGGCCTTTATTGAGAACAATTTTATGCTAATTGATATCCTTCATAAAATAAATTAGATTATGCAATAGATACTTCATTTACAAGTAATTATTGGTGATAAAAGCTGAAAGTGTATTGGAGGAATAGATTAGAACAAGAAGTTACTTACATTAATTACTGAAATTACATGATGTCAGTAGGATTTACTTCATTAAGGGCAAATACAAAATCTTGAATTGAAGTAATTAACAGAAAGAGGTTGGAGGAGACCAGACTAGATGTGATTCTGTGGAAAAGGACATGCAGATTCCAGTGAGTGGCAAGTTAATCATGGGTCAATAATGTTATGTTTTTGTGAAAAAGCAAATTTCATACTAGACTGAATAAATAAACATTCCCCATTAAATTAATATGAAATAACCTTTAACTCTAATTAGGCCTAATAAATTCTAATGAGGTCTGAGCTGGTATACTGTATCTCGTTTCAGGCACCACACTCGAGGGAGGTTGGGGGCTAGCTGGAAGGAGTCCAGTGGAGAGAGAGACAAGAAAGATGAGAGTGCTAGACAACATTATTTTGCGTGTAAAACATGAAAGAATTTGGTGTGTTTAGTCTGCAGGAACAAGGACTAAAGGAGTATTCACATTTGTAAAAAGCTTTTGCAGAGAAGACATTAGAAAAAGAACCCCAAACCTCGTCCTCCAAATTCCCTATTCATAGAACAAGAGGTAATTGCCTAGCTTCAAATTAGGCATTAGGAGAAAATAATCCTCATGGTAACTTTGCAAAGCCCTGCAGTACATTTCCGGAGAACATGATAAAATCATTTACTTAAGTTTTAGTATAAAAGTTAAATCAGATTTCATTCATTGGCAGTGTTTATGGCACAGTTCATCCTCTGGCAGAGGTTGGACTAGATGGCTTCTTAAGATCCCTCCTGGCCTTGCTGTCCCTGGGGAGTGCACGGCTCCAGCTCCCTACGAGCCATGGGCACTCCTGCAGGGATTCAGAAGTCGGTGGGCTGTGTCTGCGCACACTGGCCCAGCGTTTGGGCCCAGAGTACCAAATGAGTTTGTACTCTGAAGCATTTATCAGCATATTTCAAGACTTGAATTTAAAGAGATGCATCGTGAGTGCCATTGACTATTTATTTATTATAACTGTGGTTTTAATCCACATGGGTGAGTTTTTTAAGAAATTTATGATTTTTATAAATGAAATTACTGATCTTTCTTTTCAGCCTTCTGTATTAAGCCCATTATTCTGTTTTAGTTGTTGCTCATTACTAGTGTATGTGTAGAATTACAAATTAACATCTGTGAGAGAAAAGGCTGGGCTTAATTATTTCATTCTAAATTGTCTTTAGTATGCAGAAATATTAGTCACACAGGTAAGAAAGGGCTAAGATGTTTTGTGCTTTTAAAAGTTTTTACTAATTAGTATACATGAGCATTCTCAAATTTTTTGTTTCTGATTTGCTAATCTGAATACGTTTTAAATTGAAGCACATTCCCTGGATTGTTACCTTATTGCTCCTTGGAATAAAGCTTTTGTATTTAGTTGTAGGCCCAGGCTATCTGTTCTCTGTGTCATACCAACTGGAGAAAAAGCAAGCATAGCTCCAGAGGGCCATATGTTTTCTTTTTTGTTTAAAATATCCACAAGCAGACAGTCACTTCCGTAGTTTTGTCTCTGTGGAGGAGCTAGATTCTGCGATTCTGTATTAACCCCCTGCGGGTTTGAAGCCATATGGACCAGATGGGGCTGCAGGCTTCCTGAAGCCTCGGTACCTCCCTCAGTTCTTCTACTGTGGCATCTCTTGTTTGGTCTCTGCTCCAGTAAATACACTGTAAATCCTCTGTGGTAATTTGTCTCTTTACATACTTGAAAAAAATTGAGCTCAGGGGGCCTTGATCTGGTAACCAGCATTTATGTGCTTCATTACAGTTAAAACTACAAGTTCTGCCATCCATGATGATTGAGGTAAGTTCTATTTCTTGTGGTGAAGCTAAAGTTTCTGTCACCGAATCCTAACACCTTTGCAGTTGTCCCTCTGCAACACACTAAGCACAGGATGCATTTTTTTGTAGCAATGGCACAGACACATTGTGGAAATGGTAACAGACTACTCATACTACTTTGTTTAGAGCACTGTCTTCTGCAGAGTCAAGGTGAGATACGCATTTCTGTGTAATAATAGCAATACACTGATTTCTGCAATCATTTAGAAAGCTGCCCACCAGTGGTGAGTAGCTGATGATCTAGAAAAGAAAGTGACAAATCCTATGTCCAGCTAAAAAAAACCCTTCACCTAAATCCATGCCTACAACTCTGTTATTGTAGTAGTAAAAGCCTGAACTAACAAACAAAAAGTTTAGTTTAACAAACTAAACAAACAAAAGACCCCCCAAAGCAAAAAAACAACACTGAAACCGAAGCAACAACAAATGAAATGCAATGAAGAAATGCCTACCAGAGGTCCAGCCACGTTGAACCCAAACACAGCATCTTATTTGGATCTACTTATCTTCAGCCATTACTACCAGGTCACATTCTGCTTGAAGTACCTAGAACTGTAGGGTGGCATTATGAATTCCAGCAAGATTGGTGCCTTTCCTGGAATTTTCCTGGACAATCTGGAGGCTAGTCTTGTGGTATTTTTTTCAGTGGGCACAGTAGTGCATTACCTACTCAAAATCAGAAAGTCTTGTGGTAATGTGACAAAATTGTATTGCAGCATTCATCCAGTGCAAACTCATGAAGGAGTGATTCTGAAGGGCCAACATTATTATTTGCTCATTTTTTCTTTTGTACATAAGGTTAGATTCTCTTTTTCCGGCACTTTTCCTTCTTACAGGCTTCCAAGTTCCTTGGAGAAGAAACAAATCAAACTCTCTTGACAATACAAAAAGAAATAAGCTTTTCTGGCCCTGTCTATGTTTGTGAAACCCATGCATGTGTGATGCTGGGAAATGAAGCACTGGAACTAAGAATGTGAAACATTAATATTTTTTTTTTTAGGAAATATTTTACTCATTTAAATAAACAACCAGTTACTCTAGAAGTATCTTTGGGATCCAGTGTGAACTTAAGTATGAACAATCTGAGCTCTGTGCTTGGTGGTGCTGCTGACCCATGATGTGACTGTGGGGTTAAGCTACTTAGCTACATACCCAAGTTACACACACGCAAATGCTGTCTGTCCACTCTTCATACGTTTTGTTTGTTAAGATTAATTATGAGCTGGTTTAAATTGCCTACGTGTATAAGCTAAAAATAGAGCCACACAATATTTACAGGGAATATTGTAACCTAAACATGTGTTAAGGATATGGGCATGAAAATGGATGTGCTTTTTCCAAACTAAGTTCAGGTTTCTGATTCATGGATGAAGGTAACCAACATGGATGTTGAAATTTCAGTCTCCAGAGAGAAATGTTCTTGTTTGTCATTCAGAAAAATGCGGCAAACCAGCAAAGTGGATTCAGCAATTTATTTGTGTTTTTCTAATCTTGGAAGAGAATAATTGATGAAGAAATGAAAATTCATTTGCAAAATTCCTGACTGTGGCTCTGGGTTAAGGATTACTGTTTTGCAGAATGTTAGGCCAGCTTACATAGTGCTCTATAAAATCACATATGAAGTCTTAAAACAGTAATAAAGTACATGTTTTTCAAATTAGAACAGCAGAATACATCTAATGCAACACCTTTAAGTGCAGCAAGGGGTTCATATAAAAGCACTGCTAGAATGTGTGTTGATTTTGATACCACCAGTGTATGGGTATTGGCAGTTTCAAGCACAGTGGTGTTCCTGGTGCCTTCACCATGAATCCCTGAGCAAGAATTACCAGTGCACACTGTCACAGAAGACCATAACTGAGTGTGTGATCCCACAGTCATTTGACATCTTTGTTTTAGAAGTGTTTTTCTCACTGAAGAACAATTTCACATGACTTGTCCTGTGATATTCTGGTACTATTGAGAACATGAGCCTCTGGACATCAGTGGGTCCCAGGCTTTGCGCCAGGATGAGATTTTTAAAAGTACCTGCATGACCTTGTGTGATGTTTGCGTCTGTACATCCTAGTACTCAATCCAGCTTGTTCCAGTGGTGCACTGCTTTCATGGCCTTTTACAGCCAGTCCTACATGTCCAAACAGGTTGATTCAGGAAATGAGAAGGCAGGTATTTTCAGCTGTCATGGGAGAAATTCAGAACAATAGATCAAGAGGGAAAAAATCCTCCAAACTACTGGACCTGGACCTGTATAGTTATTTGAGCAATACTTTTAATTAGTTGTCCACCATACATGATTTCTCCAAAGGTTAGTTTCATTAGTTTCTTTTCTGTAGAGGGGGAATTTTGTGACTAGACTACTCCAGCCTATTGCACACCACAGAATTTTTCCTCCCTCCCACAACTTATTTCCCAATCTGAAAAAATGGGGCTGACAAGGTTTCTTTCACCCACGAGGACTGAGAATGGTTTGAAATAAAACATGTAAGAAAAACACATGGGGAACACAGAGAAATAAGTGGTAAAATAGCCTTCACTTTTTAGGCCTCTTTTAGTCTTTCAATCAGCCCCCAAATGCTGTCAGGGAAGACAAAGCCTTGGGAAGCATTAATGCTGCTTCCAGGCTGGTTTGGAGCATGTGGAAAGCCTGTGCAGCTCTGTCTGCAGGCACGCAGCTGTACCTCTGGCACTGAGGTGTGTGAGCAAGTGGCCCAGCTGGTGAGCAGCAGCCAAGCAGGCAGGAGAGGCAACACCCCGGGCTGAGCAACGAGGACAGCGGCCCCTGCTGAGGTTCAGGGGGGCCCTGGCACTGCGGAATCGCCACATTGGGCGTGTGTGGTCAGTGGCTAAGCGCCTTCGGGGATGTGCGCTGGTGGCCCCGGAGCTGTGCTGCTGCAGGAGGCTGCACGATGGCGGCTGCACCTGTGGGGGCTGCTGGGTCGGAGGCGGAGGAGGGGTGAGTACGTGCTCCGTGGGATATCCAGCTTCACCCTGCTGTGGCCGTGCCACAGGAGTGTGTGCGGGATACGTGTGGTGGGTATTGTAATGGCGGGTGTTTCACAAGCCTGCGTGTCGGCTTGTGGCACAGGCCGGCATTAAGTTAAAAGAGAAAATCTGGAAGCTGTCCCTTGGCGAGCTAACCAAAAGATTTGGCAACTCCTGTGGGAAGGCATGTTAAGTCTTGAGCCTTAACTCAAGGCTTTCTTCTCTATGGGGCTTTCACTCTCCTCAGGCCTGCCATGAGACCTGACGGGATGCTCCAGGGCTCTGTCACTGCCTTTTGCTGTGGGGCACTGCTGCATGTGGCAAGTGATAGTGAAGTGAAAATGGTCATTTTCTACTTTCCTTGCTTCGAAAGACGTGCTTGTTCATGTTCATCAACTTAAATCTATATGGAAAAATACCAGGCAGAAAAGACGCTTCAAATGTCTTGCCTGTGAGCTGCTGTTTTCCTGTGGTAAGAGCTCGTTACTGTTAAACGCGCACTCAAAGCCACGACACCAGCGTGAAAACATTGCTGTAGCTCGGGTTTGTGGGGTAGGATGTATTTTAACTGCCAGCAGTTTATCCTATTCCTTCCATAACTGGTTACAGGACTCGGTTAAAACCCCCCCACGGCCCTGCAGGCAGCCCGCGGTGGGCGTGAGGCAGGCGGCAGCTGCTGCCGGGGGCAGGGCTGGTCTGCAGCGCGGAGCGGGGAGGTCACGCTGATTCCACCAGCTGAGAGTCGCTTCAGTAGCTGGCAGCCTTAAATGAAAGCAAAGGGGTGCTGTGTCTTTCCTAAATGCTTGGAGGGTTATTTAATCCTTAAATTCAGGCTAGAGAAGGAACTTAAATGAAGGAGCTTTTCTTATGTCAAACCGTGCGCGGCAGAACAGAGGCAAATACTTAATGTGTCCCCAGTGGTACCGACTGAGGGCAAACAGGCTGACTGGGCTCACCTGCATTGCAACCTCCTGATTTCTGTGTTGCACTGGATTTACTCTGGCAGGATTGCTATGGATCCTGCCTGGTTTTGAATGCAAATTGTAATTGCATGAGCAGAACTTGTATGGAGACCACAGCTTTTGTGTTTGGGTGTAAATATATTAAAAAATATTTGTGTGGATAGATGTACCCATAAATTTTATAGGGGAGTTAAAGTAGATATAACTTGCTGTGTTTTGTAGTTTCAATAAGCAACTTGATTACTTTGTGAACTTTTTGAAATTTCTATCCATGTGTGAAATGAAAACTTGAGAAAGACGCTGCCTGCACGTCCCTTTATATCATAATTTCTAAATGCAGAGTTAAAACATGAAAAGGAATTGCCACAACACATAGTTGGACCTCCCTCTGAGAGGAAAGACAGGAAAAATATGTGTTGAACACAGGATACCTTGTGTGCTGGAGAGGAAATGCTAAGATGATAACCCTGCAGGCTCATCTTTATATAGGGCTGTCAGTTCCTAATGGAAGTGTCTTATGTGTTCAATTTGGGGCAGGCAGATGGTAAAGAAAAAGGTAAAAGATGCTGTAAGTGAATATATCATCTTCCTTTGCCTTGCCTTCTCCAGCTGTGAGCTTGTGAACTCCATGAAGGGGTTACTGAGTTGGTAGGAATCAACACATAGTCCATCAACCCTTTATCATCTGGATGATGGTTCCCAAAACGTCATATCTGCTTCCAGGCAGTCTGTGGCTGAAGGAGAGGATCAGGATCAGGGGAGGGCTTTATGTGTTGAGGTGGGGTTTTGTCTTTTGAGGGTGTTTTTTGGTTTTTTTTTGGTTTTTTTGTTTTTTTTTGTAAGTAAGGATTATGGTTTGCAGAGAAAGGCTCAAGGAGGAGTGTTTAATACCCATCTGTGGTATGTTTGACTTTCTTTGGTTTTCTGAACTCAGTGCTTGTTGACCAAAAAGTGAAGTAAATCCTGTGAGAGTGGGGAGGGGAGACAAATTTCAGGCAAGGCTGAAGCAGTCTTAGCTCTTAAGTATGTGGAGACTGAAGTGCATCCCTGAGCGGCTCCTGCTGAAATGCTAATAACTGGTCTGCTCACCCCTATTACACTGAATGTCTCCCAGTCTTCTTGCCAAAACGAGTGGTATTTTCAGTCATATTCCAAGTAAGGAGAAGTCAAAATGTAACTTTAAACCAGTGAGCTTTAGAGGCAGCTTTGCAGGGGCTGTAAAGTGCTTTTTCTGCCAAGCATATGGGCAGAACTTTCAGCAGGAACCACACGCTTGTCAGTAGGTTTGACCTGAGACAGTTGGGGCCCTGTGGCCAAAAGGGAAAGCATCCATAAAAATTAACTCTGCAGCAGAGCTGTGTACATCTCCAGGACTTCAGTTTCCATGGGTTTTGACAAATTCTGTTTTATGATGTTGATTTTCTGTGACTCCTCCTCTCTGAAGCTGGCTTTGATTTTTATTCTGATTTTTCTGACACTTGGCAATCAGAAACAGATGAATTTGGAATCTCAGTTCAGCATTTTATTTCTGCACTGGTATCTTCATTACTGTATACAGCCTCCAACATATTTAATGCTTAGTGTATGCAGTATGTATAACTGAAGGGGGTAATGCTGTGTTTACTGAGTTACTTGGTCATATTTTTAATTACCTGTTTTATCAGATAGGGTCCCTTGTCATCTCTAGGATCAGCATTAGCAACTGAGCGGAGCATCTCTTTTTTCAGAATCTTATAAAAGCTACAAAAGTTGTTTTAGTTTTTGCACCAGAGATGTGGGAAATTGCAGTCAGTTGCTCAATATAATTAAAATAAAATACAGGTGATGTGGAAACTTGGGTACAGAGCAACCCAATTGCTCAAGTTCACATTTCCTTTTTTCCAATGAAATAATAGATTTTCCAGTTGTTATTGACAGATTTCAGAAGGATATGTCTCATATTCAGACAGGCTGAGTAATTCTTGATATTGCAGGTATTGGGGCAGCCTTAGAGAGACTCATGATCTTTCAGCACAGATGGAGCTTGCTGTTAGATTTTTCACATCACAAAAGCTGCAGTTTCTGAACTGTTTAAACTTACAGGATGGGAAGAGCCAACAGGTTTTCTGATGTAGGAAAGAAAACAGTTTTCAGCACAATGTTGTCATAGTGGTAATACATAAGGACTTAAGAAAAATCATAGTAATACCAGAATGAATGTGTTAACTTTGAGTTACATTTTTCTTATTAATTAACCCCTTTTTTCTATCATGAAAGTAGCTTTAACATTTCCTTGAAATTGATTTGCAAGGAGGCATATCCACCAATATTTTTTTAAAAAATATATAAATGCGCCATGACTACTCTTCCATTAAACAGAGATCAGAGGGCAGCCAGTAGTTGTATCCTATCAGGGAGATCAGCCTGCAAGGACACGTGTGGGGGAAACAGTGTTGCTGGGCAGCCACTGAGACACCAACCCTGTGCTTTCCTCTCTGCCAATGTGCTGCTTTGCAGAAGCCTCATCCATTGTTTCAGTTGTTCTCGTTAGTCACATTCAAGACAGTGCTGCAAACATTAAAAAGGAAAGGAAAGAGAAACCTTGACATGTCCCAGGATTTTTGCTTTGAGTCTCTTGTGTGCCCAGCTGTCATTTGGCTGGGACAGGGGGACGCTGAGGAGACTCAGCCTCTCTCAGTGCAGGGCAGCAGTTGCTGAGGTGCCTGGGGCACAGTGCTTGTTCCAAGAACTCAGAGTTTTGTTGATTCCACAATTAAATGCTATGGGATTTTAATTTGCTCTTTACTCATTTTTCATTTCCTTAATTTTTGGCATTCAGATGCAATTTTGTTGAGAAGATTGCCTGGGGGCATGAACACTTCCCTGGAGCTGAAAGTGTGATTAGCAAAGCACTTCCCTAGCATCTCCTCCTTAACACCCATCCCTTTCCCTAGGGAAGGGCTGGGCTTGCCATGTGAGCTATGAAATGCACACATAAGTGTTGTGGTTACAGAAAGCCCCAGAGAGAGGTTTGGTGAGGGGTTTGGCTGCACTGATGTGCTGGTGTTAAAGTTCACTCTTCTGTTTCTAGATTGTGGACTGAAATTCATGAGCCTGCTTGGGATCCCAGGCCATGCAAGGAGCAGAAAGAATTAAGGCATCTCACAGTGTAGCAGCATGGTGGTGTTCCCCTCAGGGTCTGCAGCCTTCCCTGTTCAAAGGCTTGGCACAGCATGTGTGCCTGCATTCTGTGATGTGCTCTCAGTCCATGCTGTCAACCTGGCAATGAACCCCCTTACTGGGGAATCTGATGTATCTGCCCCTTGGCAATGAAGAGACTTTTCTGCCCCTAAACCCCACGACTGCCCTTGCCTTGGGTGTGTAAGTGCTACCCTGAGTTTGTATTACATCTGCATTTTGTCACATGTTACCAGTGGAGTAGAATTTAAGGGATTATATTTAAGTGTTGGTGACTCTGGGTTGGCCCCAAACAAGGTGGTCTACTAAAGTCACCCTGTGTTTGGGAATTGGCCCCAGCATTATTTACTAATTCCTGAAAAGCAGGGGAGAAACAATTCTAACGTGCATCTGTGTGGAAGATGTTTGGCAATACAACATTTTTCTGGGATAACTCCTTATTCAATGAATAATTATTGCAAGGGCTATGCAAAAATTTTGTTTTCCTCCTGCAACAATATGAAACTCAGCTGTGGCACTTGTATCTCCTTACATGAAAACTTTCACAGAAAGATTATGGACAGGCTGTTGTCCTCCTTTCATATGGGAATTAAGTGTCTAAAGGACTTCTAGGGCACATTGTCTTGAAAGCTTGAGAACTCCACCCTGAGGTGATGCAGAAATATATTGGAAGCATCTGGTATTTATTGTGGTTAGGCATAACCAGAAGTTTTGTCCTGCTAATGTAATCCATCTTCTGTTACTGTAAGGGCCAGCTGAATTTCCTTGGTAACAAACACCCTTCCTCTACTCCCAGAAAGCTTGGGCTTACTTGCAACATCTGGAACCAAGGAAACTTCAGATGACCCAACTTTCTAGTATCAAAATCTCTGTGTGATCTGTTCACACCAGTCCTGCTGCAGCATCAGGCTGCTTAATAGGATATATGTGTCTTTTTGCAAATAGGAGTGAAGTATGAGACAAAACATAAATCTGGCCTTTTATTTCTGCAAAGGGAAAAATGTATAAAAGAGTCTGGACATCTCATTATTCCTATTGTTTTTTCATTAAGAAACAAGAACAAAGCTTCTGTGACCAGAACAAGTTCTATCAGAAGAGTTGGGCATCCCAGCTGTGAGCTAGGACATGAACAAGGACAAGAATGTTTAAGGTTTTTCTCCTAGCCAGCTTATATGTACAAACTCTGCTACTCCTTGGAATGTTCTTATTAATAAGAACTAAAACATGTACTGGTTCTTTAATTTACTATGGGCTAAGCTCTCAGGTTTCATCTTGCTGGCCAGACTGAAGAGCAGGGAGATGTCTGGCTGCAGGTGAAGTTTGCTCTTTGTTAGGAGATGCTGAGGTCTCTTTTGAAGGAGACCAAAAAGCTCTGTTTCTTATATATTCCTGTAATTGCCTTTTGCTGTCCCCTGTGCCTTGCAGACCAAGATATGAGGGGCAGATCAGTGAACTTTTAACTGCAGAATGTCTTCTGCTGGTCATAACTCAGTTTTTCCCTCTGCAAGGGGAACTGTGTGTGGAAACTTCTAGTGCTGGGCTTCTTGAAGCTGAAAGCCCCAACAGGGTTATTGCTTTGCACCTGGCTGTGTATTTCTACTCTGTAAAAAACAGTCTGTAGGTTCTAATGCTGTGGGTAGCCCAACGTGAGGGAGATGTTTCAGCTGAGCCTTGTTCCTTGATTATCAAGGGTATGATACATCATTTTATATCCAGGTGCACCAGACTTGGAGCCAAAGATGGAGTGTGAGGCCTCCTGGCCCATGTGCCCATGTCATTTCCAGCAGAGGTGTTGCTCCCTCTTGTGTAGTCTCTGTACCTCTCCTTGTTTGAGCTCTCCCCTGGGGTTGGGGTGGGCAGGATCCCAGATAGTCTTGCCTCCTAAAGGTGGTGTCCTAAGGTGAATGAATGTGTTTGGTTTTGCAAATGCAAATTTCTCAACAGATTCCCAGCCATAGATGTAGGACACCAGTTCATGTCCCAGCTTTTCCAGCAGTTTACACTTCAGGTACAAATGCTGCAGGAGCTGAGTCTGGTGTCACTGCAGCCCATCCAGAGTGGCCCATCCATTCTCTCTGTTTTTGTCAGTGCAGGATCCCTCTGTAGATAACACAAACAGTTCATCACAAGCATTGAGAG
Source organism: Trochalopteron elliotii (assembly GCA_024734555.1). NCBI lineage: Eukaryota > Metazoa > Chordata > Aves > Passeriformes > Leiothrichidae > Trochalopteron > Trochalopteron elliotii. Next base: position 58,985 of record JANPWX010019695.1, on the reverse strand, counting down.
CAATACAGGGACATCTGGATAGCATTCTAGATAGCAGAATAAATCTGCCAATATGGATAGCATTCTAGGTACTGTGTTACCTGTGAAACTGCATTTTATGTTGTCATGGCCAAGGCTCTAGCTGGATAATTAGAAGAAGAATTTGCTAACTAGGATGCAAATTGAAGTTTTCTGGGCATTTAAACAGTTTACAGGATACTGCATTTTAATTGATGTAAACCTTTGCAGCAAGGAGGCAGAAGGGGATTTGCCAAGCTTGGAAATAATTAAAATCATGCTGAAATTTCCCTAACAGGTACTAAATGTGACATGGTGTGTGGTCTCTCTGACAGGGTTGCTTTTCCCTATAAATGGAAAAGTGCATCAGATGTTTCAATGCATGCACATAGATAAACAGTTCTTTTATGACATATTAAGAACAGTTTGGTTTATGGCTTTTTAGATGTATCTTAAAATCTTGTTTCCTAATGACTTTAGCAGAGCTGTCCAATTTCCAAGATGTGTTTCTAAAGAAGGATGAGGTTTGTACCTGGTTTTTATTAACTATATTACCAGCTGAAAATAAACCAAGTTGCTGACAGCAATGTGGACCCTCAATGTGTTTCATCAAAAATAATAATTCTTGGGGGTATGGAGGCTGAAATCAAGCTTTTTGTCTCCAGGAAACTGGTTTGCTCATCTGGGAGAAGGAGGAAAGTAACCTGACAGTCTTTGAAATTTACTGATATTCATTAAGATCACTGGACTCTGAATGAAGCTTTAGCTAATTATGAACTTTAACCCCATGTTTCAGTGTATTCCTGGACAAAATATGTGGCTTTGTCATGCCTTGCAGGCTACTGGCAGAGAAGTTCTCTGGTAGGTGTATAAGAGGATCCTGGGGTTGTACGTAAAGAGTTGAAAACTGCAAGTGCAGAATTACAATAAGAGTGGTCTGGTCTTTTTTTTTCTTTTCTTTTAAACCAGCATAGGGATGTGGTGATTCTCTCTAATTTGTTCTTTACTCACGTCTGAGTGCCTTTGTGAAGAAGAGACTCAAACTGACTTAGCAGTTAAAGTTCCAGTGGAGGAATTCATAGAACCTCTGCAGGAGTCCAAGCCTGTTACTGAGCACAGGTTGAGGGCCAGTACCTTGAAAGAAGCAATAGTAAAATATATATATAGTCTGGCCAAAGCTAGACAAAGGAAAAGAAATATTCTAGAAAAACACTGGGCTACTTTCCAGCCTTCCTGTGTAAGCCTGTGCTGCTACTGAAATTCATTTACCCTAGAGTCATATGTCACTGAAGCCTGTCTTTTCAAATAGTGCTGCTATTTAGCAGTCACAACTAAAAGGTAATAAACCACATGCATTTAAGCTGAAAACATGATGTACCTCCTAATAAATTTGGAGACCACTTCTGTGGCACAGTTTAACCATGCTGAGTTTGCTGAACATCTGGAAACACATGTTTTTGTGTGTTGGATAAAAGAAAGACTCTAAAATTTTGAAGTAGAGTTAGCGATACCTGTTTTTGATCACTGAACAGAATGTTTTTGGAGCCTGGGAAAGCATGCATCCTGCAAGGGATTTTGACCAATATCTATGCAAGAATGAGAGAGAAAAGGAAAAAATTCCAACCCACAAATCAAACACTGGAAAGGAAAAGGTAAAGTTCTAATTTCTAGTTGTTCTTGAAGTGTATTCAGTGGCCTGAATCCCCCTGCCCAGATTTGCATTGGCATAAATTGTAATTTGTTTCCTATCTTTAAAATTTAACTTTCAGTATGCAGTAAATTAAAAAAAAAACCAACAAAACAAAAAACCAGTAAAAGGTAATGGCCAGATTAGGGACTTAGGTGTTTGCAAATGTGTTGATCTGTAGGTTTTCCTCTCTTAAAGCCTGACCACAAAATTTGACTGTAGACATGCTATGCATTGACTATAGTTGTATTGATATCTGGAAACATGGGAACAGATAACAGTATTGTACAAGGTATTTGTTTTTATGAAAAACTAAGAGGAAAGCTTAGATTCTTTGATTACAGGATGACCATTACAGTAAACACAGACTTCTACACTAGAATTCAGTGAGCAGACAGGGCACTCTTTATTATCCATGTCTTCAATTGCAGGGCTGCTTCACCTAATGCCATAGGTAAGTTTGCTGCCTCTAGTGCTAAATTGATACTGCAAATATCAAAGACACTGAAGTGCTATTTAGACATTTAAAAGACTTAAAAGCTTTTGAAAGTGAGGGGCGATTTCAACAGTTGCTCACACCTGTGTGTCCTCTTCCCAGTGCTTTGGGAGTGGTCCTTTGTTAGAGCCTTCTCTTGGGAAGCCTCCTGGACCAAGCCTGCTCCTGCAGGCGCCTGGTTCCTGAAGGCAAGTGGGGAATTGCCCCCTCCTCTGTGCTGGCCCAGATCTTCAGGGAGAGCCAGGAGTACATGTGCTTCCTATTAGTTCAGAAAACAGAAACATCTGGGGAAGACGTGAATGACTTACTGGCTCAGTTCAGCAGGAGGAGTCTCTGAACGTTCATTCTGGATAGAGAGATCCTCTCCATTGTGTGCTGAAGCAGGGAGAAAATGCACATTAAATGCACATTAAATCCAGCTCAAAACAGCAGGAGATGGGTACTCGTGCTGTCTTATATGGCCTTTCTCTCTTCCTGCCTATGGGGATGCCCCCTAAAGAAAACAAAGGGAAGGATGCTGTGGAAGAGCAAGGGACTTCCTAGGGACAGCAATGCATTTCCCAGGGTGATGCCCATATGGGTTTAACTTTAAGAAGAAATGAAAGTGAACCAGCGGTGAACATATTTGCTCTGTGTTTACTGTAAAAATAAAGCGCCATAGGTTGTTGTTAACATGAAGGTAGAACAACTAGACCAGCTCCAGGAGGCCCTGCTTCATCAGGGTGTCAGGTCAGATGATTTCCACAGGTTCCTTCTCATCTCCACCACTCTGTGATTCTGTGACATCAGGTGGTTGGGTTAGACTGTGCCACATGAGCTAGCTAAAACAGTGTTTTATTTAGTAAAGTGTATTTCCTCAATCCCTAAGGAAATGTGTCCCACCAGCATAAGAGTATTTGTTTTTTTCTTAATCTAACTGCACCACCAATGATGTTCTGTAGCTTAACATTTCTGTTTCTAAGCAGGACAGAACAAAATACAGCTCTCTAACATTTGGTGTAGGAGTAGCAAGGGCAGGACATGGCATATCAATAAGCTGAATGTGTTTGGTATGAGCAGGCTGGCTGTGCTCTCTTGCCTGGGGAGATAAAAGGGCAGATGGGATGAATTGCCCTTTGCAGGGGTGTGTGTGTGCCACAATCACATCGGTCACAACCTGTGGTCCCTGGGGTATCCTGGGGAGCTGTTGTATATAGGGATGGGGCAAATTACCATTAGCAGCTGCTCATGTTCTCTTTCCTCACTTTCATTCTCCTCCAAAGGGTAAAATATTTCTTTATATTCTCGTTGGTCTGTTACTTCTCCTCTTCTGATGTGTTCTCCTTCTCACTTCTCAACTGTCCCAATTTTCCCTATACTTTTTCCTCTGAACACAGAGAATCTTCTTTGCTATTGACCCTGAAGAACAACTGCTTCTATAAGCATATGATCAAGCTTTGCTGGATTTTCCCAGAAGGCAGAGTGACTTTATCAGAAAAAGAAATACTAGTATCTTTGGCTTGGGTTAAGTGAGATAATTGACTTTTCCCACCTAGACGTAAGTGTATTCCAGGGAAGTTTCTGAAGAAAAGAGAGGGATGACAAATCCTCAGGGAGGAAGTTGTTTGTAATTACATAAAGACCTTGGCTGTAAGGATGCAGGAAACTGTGCTAACTGGACCTTACTAGGGAAAATGTTATATGCTGATGGCAACACAGTCTGGAGGCTATAAAAAAGCTAAAGAAGTCCAGTCACTTCATTAACTGACTCTTCATAAATCCTAGGAAAAGTGATCTGTCCTCTTGAGAGGAAAAGTTAACCTTAGTATCCAACTCTCATGCATTTCTTCTGCTTTCACTGTTTCAGTCATTGAGACAATTGATGGAGCATCCATTTATTCCAGGAACTTCCCTTTCTGCTCTGCTGAGCAGTTTTATGACTTTATACCCAATAAAAACTACTGCATACACTAAACTCTGGGAACAGGCTAGAGCTATTTACTCAAGCAGAAAAGTATTGTATTAGGGTGAGATCCCTTGTGAAGATAGGAAAGGAAAAAAATCTTGCTGCCTTTAAGTAAGGCGTGAAGATATTTGAGCAGCATTGTATAGTGAATACATTATGAGGCAAATGTTTTATATTCTATCTCTGCTGATGACTTCAAGGAAATTAGTACCTTAACCTTCAAATGCAGAGAACAAGATTGTCAATGTGCTGGAATCTGCACACACAGGTGCTAAGTATCTTGGTGTTAATGCCACCAGGAGTAGGGGCTCTTTTCTACAAAGTTCCAGTTCAGGTATGATGTCACTGGAAGACCTGCCTTGTAATTTTGTGGAGAACCTTCTCAATTTAAATATTTATTTATTCTGGATTGTTTTTTCTTTCCCTCCTTTATGGGAATTCTTCCTTGTTTGATTTTTTTAAAAGAGTATTTGTGTTGTTTCTGACCAAAGCCCCACTGGCTGATCTGCCCTCAGCTCACTGTGGCACTTATGTACTGGAAAGATGCAGGCTGGGCAGGATGTTAGGCACATGAGAGAAAAAATTCTTATCCTGAGAAAACTGGTGGGAAACACCCCTCTCTTGTTTCTGTGCCACCTGGAAGGGTTGCTCAGAAAGCTTCCCTGCAGGGCATATTGTTCTGGAGTGTAGGTACAGCTCTTCCTCCCTTCTACCAGAAACAGAGAGAGGAACAGAGTTATGTCTTGGAACAAGTTGAAGCACAATGCTGTGTCCCAGCAGCAGTGCACATAAAAGAAGGGAAGGAAAATGAGCTTTGTTACAATGAGATAAAGGTTCATTTAGGAGTCTCATTTTTTCATTAGGGTAATTATTGTGAAGTGTAAGTTTACTTTCTGGTGGCACTTTTTTAAACTTGAATTATCTAAATTTCCTGATCCACAGAAGATTAATAGCCTCACGATTTATGCTTTTCTCTGTAGAGTGAAAAAGTGTAATTAAAAATAAGATATACAGTTGAATTAAATTTTTGAACTGCAGCTTGGAAATACTCCACAGAATACAAAGCACAAAAGAAGCATGGGGCACGCTCTTCTGCAGACAATTGCAAACTATACTTGATTGTGAAGTCAGACTTTGTCTTGCTTGGTCAATCTTGCTTTTGCACTGGGAGCAAGGTGTCTCACTCCACATGTCCACTTCTATTATGATGAGCAGAACAGTCTAAATAAGTGGAGAATGTTCTGTTATTTTTAGCAGAGAAAATGTGATTATGTGAAATCCCATTTGTTATCATGAGAGGTTTAGAAGCCTGTTTCTGCATGATAAGTTATGCTCTTACCAGAGGTCAGGCTGGGGGAAGGGAGATTGTGGAAATAAAGCCTAGTCTGAGCCACCACTGAAAACATACCAATAATACCAGAGATTAAGCCCAGTTCTGGAGCATGCCACAATATGTATGCCATTCTATCCTGGGGGGTATTGAGCAAGCCTGGATACAGCTGAAGATAAAATTATAGTGTGAGAATAACCAACTGACACCAAACTCTTCCTGCTCAGCTTGCTCAAATAAATGACACTGAACTGCTCTGAACAGACCCTCTAGATCAGAAGTGTTTCTCCCTTGTGCCAGCTTCTTCTACTGCGCTGTCTCAAAGTCAAGAGGAAGATTCCCCCAAAAGGTGTTCAGACTCTTGCAGCTGGGCTGTCTCTTCCTGCTGTTGTTCTCAGATACTGGGGATGCCAAGGTGAGGAGAATGACAGACTATCCATGACCATTTGTTGCAGACTTGTTTTGTTCTCAAATCCTGCAGCCAATCCCTTGTGTTTAGTTCCTCTTCCACGTTTTCTGCCTGCCAGATCTATTATTTGAGTTAACAGACAGTCAGGACTTACTTTCTGGACATTCTTTTTTTCCAAAGCTTTCAGAAAAATAATCACTCATCCTGTCTTCAGCCTGGTAAGGTTTGGTCCTCATGCTCTCAGTTGGATGTTCCCTGCTGCTGATGTGAATATCTTTAATACCATATGGATTCTTATCACCCTAGTCCTAGCACATTGTGTCTGAATGTGTATTTATTTACAAGCAATGTAAAATCACCACCTCTCTTTTCCTGGAAATCAGAGACCCTGTGCACACTTCCTTCCCAGCTGAAATTTTGCTGCAGTCCAGACCTATATTTTCCTCTGCCTGCTCTCAGCCACTCCAGCAAAGGACTCATATATAGCTCAGCAGCTGATTTATGCACTGTTAATGGGCCTCCTGTGAATCCACTCCCTTCTCTGCCTCCTCCCATGTGCACTTGGAATGCCTGAGCATCCTGTATCTCTTGAGTTAAATATACTGAGGGATCATTGTCCCCAGACATCCAGCAAAGACCCAGAGCATAGGGACTTAATCTTTTTTGATTTGGGTAGCCCCAGCTCTGCTTTCAGGCTGGAGCAAGATCTGCACTAAGTATTGAAGGAAAGGGCAATGCTAACAGAGCAACAAATTTTTTGGTTTGTGGAGCTGTCTGAAAAGTTGGCAAAAAGCCCGAAGGGAAGGCTGTCAAAGCATCAGCTACAGCTGTGTTAGATGTTCCAGACTGTGCTTAACACTGAGCTTGTTTTCACCTGACAGTTAAGTGACTTGGCCTGGTCTGAGTACAAGTGACTGAAACATGGAAAAAAGTCAGCTGCAAAAATGCAGGGTGGTAAACAGCAAAGACGTTATTGAAACTTGAATCACTGTATCTGTGTTGTGCTGTATGCCAAAATAACAGCACCATTCAGAATCCAGTCATTCTCTTCATTCATGAAGAAAGCCAGATCCACCTCCATTGTTATCCCAAGCTGAATTTGTTATGTGGACAGATGAAAGATCTGAGTAATGTTTAACCAAATTAAAGATGCAGCAAAGGCAAATGTTAACTGTTTACTTTCCAAGGCTAATTCCTCAATTTTTCTCAGGTAAAATGTGAGTTCCCAATTGCCTAGTCTCTCATTCCTCTGGTTGGATATTCTGAAACAATTTCCTACTGACAGACCTATGCCTCAGTCCCTGAAACTCAAAAAACCCACTGGGTCTGATGCAAAACTAACTGGCATTGCATTTAGTTGCATTGTGCCATGACTGTGCTGGCACCAACAGCTCTTGCATAGATCCTGGACAGCCCTCCCCACAACCTTTCCAGCAGTTCTTGTTGCTCAGGCTCTGATGAGTCTTTTTCCTTATTGTTATATTATTGGTATGGATTTCAGCAGCTCTGAACCAACTCCTGCTGAAGCCAGCAAGTTTCCTTTGGTTTCAGAAGGACTGTAATGGTACACTTGATTGGTATGATACATATGCTGTTTCAACTCTGCTAGTCCAGCCTACTTGTTCCCCTTCCTTGTTATGTAGTGGGGTGGTGTGACAGCTACTGCCTCTCCAGGAAATGCATGCTTAAGTCCAGGCTTCCTGTTTTGGGGGTTTGTGGGCTTTTTTGCTTCTTATGGTGTTGGTTTGGGATTTTTATTACCTTATCTCAACCTGAATAAAGGATGTTAGTAAAATTCTGGGCGATGGGCTGAGTGTGTGGGTGCCACACACAGAAAAAGCAAGCATGAGGTGATATTTGGCTTTCCCAAAACATTGAAATCACTACAGCCTGAACAAGAAGACTTTTAAAGGAAAACTCTTGTCTTGAATACAGCTGATTCCTTCTGCTTTTCTCCATGAAGAACGAGCAACCTGTCTTCGTCTAGTACTGCTGTGGTGACCCAATCACAAGTTGGTGAGGGACACACTGCATGGGCTATCTCTGGACACTCCACCTACTCCACAGGCCCTTAGCTATTCACACGAGGACTTTGTAAGTTGTCTTCAACCTGTGCTCCTGATTTCACCAACTCAGCCTGAACTTAGATCCTGCCCCCCTAGGGAGAAACTCCAGCTGAAAATATCTTCAAATCAGAAGGAAATTACTGCTCATCAGTCTGCCCAGCCTCCTGTCCCACCCAGCTCTTGTTCCAGTCCCTTGGGGTTAGGGAAAATGTGATCATTTCTAAGACAGCTCTGAAGTAAGCAGGCTTGTGTAGCACACTGAGAAAAAGACCAAGGGGTGGGAGTGATGCTTCATCATGAAGAAATGTTTTACATTTCCTGTAACAGCCACCCTTCACCACAGGATTGCCTTCATTTTGTGAGAGGTTGCTCTGCAAGGGCACGTCCAGGCCTGTTTGGCCCTGAGATTTCCATTCCTGGCACTCCTGACTACATACCCAGGCCAAAAGAGCACCAATTGGTCCCCACTGTCAGGAGTATATAGATGCCACCATGATATGTAGGAGAGAAAAAGAGACAGGAAAACCAGTCTGTGGGCTTGAGAATAGGGGAGGTGGAAGTAAAATGAAATGCCAGAGGGGAGAACATAGCAGAGGAGATTGTGCAGGCTGAGGAAAGATTAACAGGTATTAGGAAAAAGTAAAAGACATGGGAGAATTCAGATCAATGCTGAGGCAAGCAGCAGGGGATGTTCTTAGCAAGGAGCATTAGGAAGTTGAACAGAGATGGCAAGGTATAAAAGGCAGACAGACCTGAGAAGCTGTAAGAGCAGCATGGAAGAAAAACCTTAAAATCCAGGAATGGGAAGAAGCTGTATATGAACAAATATCTAAAATAATAATACTTTCCAAATCTGAAATAATAATTTTCTGTATCTTGATGTTAGAAAGCTGTATATAAACTAAGCAATGGTAGTGTAAGAATAATTTTATTTAGTATTTTGGTAACACAATGATACATCTCAAAATGACCACAGAATTTAGCTTGCTAAAATGACTGCATACATTCTAAATAGGTGCTACTAAATTTGAGTAACTTCACAGATTACATGAGGCATTATGTGACCGACAGCTATATAGTGTGTAACCCCCTGACTGACATGAGCAGTGTGGATGGATTTTGCACTAGTAGCCAATGCACAGTTAAAGCTTTTGGAAGAGTACAACATTGCAAAAGCCATTTTTTATTAAAATATGAATTGATGATCCTTGCATTAGTATAGATATTCAGCTGTAGGTTACATACTTTATTTCTTTTAATAACAGTACTTAAAAAGGTACAAGAAAAATAGTTTTGCTAGCATTTGATCTAATGTAGATCTCCATATGAAAATGCTGAGTATTTTATAAAGCTTTTCACAGGTATAGGCTAAGTTCTGGGATATCACAAACTTGTGCATAATTCAGAAAAACACCTGAGGTTACTCCATGTGTATGTAGCAGAAAGCTTTTTTTAGCTGTAAAGAGAGATGACAGATGTCCTATGAAGTCAGAGACTTTAAACAGGTACATTATGACCGTGTGGGGTTATGGAGCAGTGCTTGTAGGCTTGATTCAGGTTTTTTAAGTCACCAGCAAAGCTTGTACTGAAGATCAGGATTGTGTTGTTAACCCAGCTCTCCCCAGAGCTGCCAGTGTGACTAACACTGGCCATCTGTCAGAAGTCACAGTGCAAATCCTTACTTGCTTAGATCTCAGCAGAGCTACCTCACTGTGTAGCACTGCAACCTTGTTTTTCTGGCTCTGCTAATACTTTATCTGGTACTGGGCACAGCAAGTCATGTGAGGTACTCTCATGTCTGATGGATTTCATAAGTAATTGAAGGCGACCTGCAGCTCCAAAGAAGTGCCCGACCTTCAAATCAGGCATTTATGTAGAGCTGTTTGCTTTCTAGAGAAATGTGCAGCTTTGTAAAACAAACATTAGCTCGAGGTTCAATGCCATAAAGTTTCATGTATGTTTTACTTTAAAATAATAAGTGTTTTTAAAAAAATTTTATGAACTTTGCCTCACAAATATTGTAAAAGTACTTCTTGTTCACTTAATGGGTACATAATTAGGACATGTAATGTTACTTTTCCTTCTGAGACTTTGTTCCAAACAAATTGTACTAAAAGTACATAGTTGATTTTCAGATAGACTATTTAACTCAACCTAACAGAATGACTAGTGAGTAGGGGTATTATTTGCTGTATGCTTTACTTGAGGCTAGTGGCATTAATGTTTTAATATAAACTCCCCCAGTCTCACTTATACCTACCTTGGCCAGTGTGGATTTTACTGGACTTACCTATGTGGTTAGGGACAACAATATTAACTCCCTGCTAAAGAAACATAAAGTTCAGCTATACCTTTATAAATCTAGTTCAAATACTTACTTTATTTGTGAACATGCTAATGAACAGATTAGCATATGATTTGTATCGCCCTTGCCATCTAGTGACATAGAAATTCTGATCTTTCAAAACTTTGTGGAAAGTTACCGTATTAGGACATTCTGTTGATTTTCATATAAAACATGAATTTTAGTTTCAAACATGCTTACAAGCAAGACTTTTATTTTTTTAGGCATTTATGTAAACATTTTGGAATGCTGAAGGCAAGAGTTTACATTGCCATTTTACCAAAAATCATGTGAACACTTATTATTGAGGCATTAACATACATCCCAGCAGCCACAACACCAGAGCTGCCATGAGCCTATGGCAGTTTCCAGCAGAGTAAATTCAGAAGCAGGCTGCAGTGTTCTGAGCAACTGCTTTTGTTTGTTTTTCAATAAGAAACTTCATTTCTGAATGTGGAGTCACTGAAGGCAAACTTAGAGTTAAGGCACAGCTCATGGAGACATGGAAAGGATTACAGAGACAGTTCCTGGAGATGCTCCAACCAGTCAGTAGATAAAAAGCACTTTACAATGACAACTTTTGTGAACAAGCTAGAAAAGAAAAGGCTTACTTTCAAATTGCATATGTTTTATCATTTAATATATTGTTCCCCTGGCTCTCCTTCTAGAATTAAAAAGACAACTGAATTATACCTTGTGCAACTTTTCTTCCTGCTTTTATAACATGTAATATTGGCTATGTACCAAAACTATCAGCAGAACAAGCTATGAGTTATAGAAGTCTAAAAAGAGAGAGGGGGGTTATCTGTAGATGCAAGGTTTATTGCTTAGGCATTTGCTGACAGCTGACTTTCACTGGCTGCTTTCTCTGCTTGCAGTCTTTGCACAGCCTGATCGAGCAAATCCATCGTATCTCTCAGTGTAACATTCAAGGTGAATGGCTTAGGTTTAATGGTCAGCCCATAGGTAAAGTCCATTTTCGGGTCCTCATTTGGATTAGCAGTAAAATTGCACTGGTGCACCAATATGGAGGTAAAGAGAAAGAGTTGCACCTTGGACAACTCCTCTCCAATACAGCGACGCTTCCCCAGTGAGAAAATCATCACGCTGCTAGTGAGATCTTTATTGATGAACCCATTCTCGTCCAGGAATCTCGTTGGATCAAAATCCTCTGGGTTGGACCATTTTGCTGGGTCGTGATTCACTGACCACTGGTTTACAAAGATGACAGTGTCCTTGGGAATGAGGTAGCCCATGATGAAGGTGTTGGTTGTGGTGGCATGTGGGATAGTCACAGGCACAAAGCTGCTGAAGCGCATGGATTCATACAGGAAAGCCATGATGTAGGGCAGGTGAGGCTGATCTTCAACACATGGCAGACGGTCTCTTCCAACAATCCTATCCACTTCTTCTTGCATTTTAGCCTGCACTTTCGGATACCTGTTATTTAAAGCAAGATGTGTGTGCGTACATAATGCTTTCAAAGGATTTTTCTTACAAATAATCATTGCTGTAAACATTTTTCACAGAATCTCACTGCTATCCTAAATGATGCAGTTTGAGCAGGGTTTAAATGTATTGCAGGAACATGTAGACCTCAGCAGAAAACTTTGAGAAAAAACAAACTTCCCATGTACTGGTGTAATTTTAGATTTGCTTAGTTTATACTTTAATATCCCAAGTGATAACTGATTCTCAACATAAAAAATAACAATAGCCTGAAGTGCGCTGAAACTGAATATTCTGATCCAATTTTGAAAATTAATTCTAAAACTAGAATTACTTGTCTCTTCTAAGTATTGGATTTTCCATGGGAACAAGAACTTGATTTCCAACTCTGTATGTGAGTTTTAAAAGTTAGCATGAAGTTTGCAATCACTAGACTCATTTCATATCTTTGAAAGCCTGCAGGTTTCTAAACTAGAAAAAAAAAATCCCAATTGTTAAATTGTCAGAATGGCTTTATGAACATCCCCACTTTTAGTTTGAGATAACATTTTCTAATTAATACCAAATTATGTTTTCTCTAATGTATTTAAAGATGACTGTCCTGAAGTCTGGTCAGTTTGGAAGGCTACACAGTAACCAAACAAGATGAAAATGTTAATACATCTTTTGCTTGTCTAAAAGGACACGTTCTGCCCAGGAGCCTTCATTTAAGTATTCAAGTTTGGTTTCTGCATCGTTTTTTCCTCCTGCAGCAGACTCACATGTCAAATGCTGGGCAAACATTAGAACTGGGGAGAAACCCAAAGGTTCCGTGAACACTGGGCATCACACCCTCAGCTGGAGTGTTCAATATTTGCCTGTTTTTCAAGAAGCGACTGAGTAGATAATTGTTTGCATAAACCTACAAATTACACGGGCGATGAAAGAAAAAGCCAGGATAGGCAAGGGAGTCAGTGTAATGGCACCTTCTCTTAACCCACCTCCTTGTCCGAGTTTCCCCGGCGGACGGGCTGGTGCCAGGGCAGCGCTCCGGCCGGCTGCCCAAGGGGTCTGCCTTGCCCAGTCACGCAATGGCAAGGAAGGCACACACAGCGGCAGCTCAGCATAATAGCGGGTTTGTAAACCGGTGCACGAACTCTTTATCGTGCTTAAGCAGTTGTTATCCTGTTCCTATGATCTCCTTGATCTTGACCTGTTACTTTCAGGTTTTACTCGGCTGCCTTTCTGCTAGCCTCTCCTTACGCACCATAACCCGACCGCCTGAGTAGGGTGGGATTTCTTTTCTTTTATACTTTCTTATCTCTTTCTGGCAGGTTTCCCAGAGCTTCCGTGTTAGTTAATCGGAGGCCGCCGAGTCACCCGGCACTGCACGGGCTGGCGCTGCCCGGTCTCGCAGACCCGCGACCCGACGGCGGGTCCGTGCCGGGGCCGCGCCCCCGGCTGTGCCCGGACCCGGAGCTCCAAGGGCCGGCTCGGGCCGGTCGCTCTCGCCGCGGGAGCCCCCCAGCAGCGCTTTTGCCCGTACGGCGCAGTTTAAGGGGGCTCTCCCGGGGCTGGCGGGCTGTCACACCCCGGACGGGCTCGCGCGTCCCCCCGCTACCCCGGGCCGGTGGGGCGCCCCGGTGGTCTGCCGCTTCCGCCAGCACATACCTGATGAGGAAGATGAGGAGCCACTGCAGGGCGGTGGAGAGGGTGTCCTGGCTGGCGCCGAAGATGTCGGTGACGGTGGCGGGCACGTGCTCGAGCTGCAGCCGCGGCTGCTCCCGCTGCAGGCGGATGAAGGCGTCCATCATGTCGCGGGGGGCGGCCCCGGGGCGCAGGCTGCGCTGGTGCTGCAGGAACTTGCCGCGGACGAAGCCGTAGAAGTCGCGGTTGAGGTCGCGGAAGGCGCGGTAGGCGGCGCGGACGGGGCTGGGGAAGCGCTGGAGCCAGGGCAGCGCG
>JANPWX010019695.1:0-44932 GCA_024734555.1 Trochalopteron elliotii | reverse complement strand
GCCCTGCCGCCGGCGCTGCTGATGCTGCAGGAGGAGCTTGCCCAGGTGGATGGCGGCGAGCAGGCAGAGGAGCAGCAGAAGGGAGCTTTGCAGCGGGGGGATGCCGTGCAGCGCTTCCCCGAGCCTCTCGAGGGTCATGCTGCAAGGGAAAGGGAAAGGTCAGCGGGCGGCGGCCCCGCGGGCTGGGGGGACCTTCGGGTGCCGCGGGCAAGGGGAAACCCGGACGGGGCGCGCTGGCGTGGCCGAGGGGAGCGCCGGCAGCCGTCCCAGCGCTCCGAGTCCGGGCAAGTCCTTGCTGTACGCTCCTCGAAGCCTAAAGCCCCTCGAATCCTGTGCGAAAAACAAGGGATAATCGATAATCAAGTGGCAAGCTTCTAATAAGACGTTGAAGTCGTATTTGGCGGGGGGGCTGCTGCTTTCTCTACGTCGGTAGAGAAAGTTCTCAGCGAGAGATCCAACAGGTCACGGCTGAGAGAGGCACAGAGGGAAGCAGGAGGATGCTCTCTCCTGACGAGTCTCCGCAGATGCAGGCAATTCCGTGCGCCGGAGACAGGTTAATTCCGGCTCTGCACATCCCTGCCCCCGGCGAAAAATCCCCTGTGAGAAACGGGTTACCCGCCCCACTGTCGGAATTTCCCGCTGCTCCGGAGAAACCTCCCCACGGGGCCACGGAGTCCTCTCCATCCCCAGCCCTTCCCTCCTTGCCGCACCTCTAGGCCCGTCCCGGCACCGCAGGCTGGCGGTGCCGCCCCGGGGATGGGCTGCGGGGGATGCCCGAGCTCTGTGCGTGCCAGCGCTGTGGTCCCTCTTCTCATCCCCATGCCCGGGGGCCGCCCGCTCCTACCGTTTGCTCCAGCCTTTCAGGAGCAACGAGGGGATGAAGGGGTGAAATAAGCGGTGGGCTCCTGTACCAGGACTGACCTGTTGCGCGCTGCTTCCATCCGAGACCTCGAGGAGGATGGAGAGGAGCTGCGCAGCCGGCGGCAGCTGTAATGGACGGCTGCGGCTCCGAGGAGAGCGGCGACGGCGGCGTTCAGATCCAAGCCTTTGGGAAACTCATTAGGAGCCCCTGTCCTAATGAGTACCTGTCACCCGGAGCTTGGCAGGTCATGTACAGGCAAATGCCAGTTGCGCTCGATCCCAGCGCAGTTATCACCTTCCCAGCTCTTTAACCCTTCGGAGCTCGCCCCAAGGCAGCACCTGCGGAGCGGGATCGAGAGGGCTGCTGCGCCCCTTCCCTCTCTCTCCCTCCCACCCTTCCGTAAGGCTACGGGGACGGGACGCCCGCCGCAGGGAGCGAAGGCGAGCGGCTCAGAGGGCGCGAAGGAGACGGCCCGCTGCTCCCAGGCTCAGCCGGAATCGGAGCCGCCACTTTTGGGCGCCTGGCATTGCCACTCCCGGCTTTAAACCCGCCGGCATCCGCGGTGCGCGACGCAGTGCAGGCGGGACGCGGACGGCCCCGCTGGCAAATCGCCGCTGCCTGGTCCGTCCCCTGGCTTGAGGGGTCGCAGTTATTTGCCAGCTGCCCTTGGGTCCTCGCTAAGCAGAGCGGCTGAGCCGCGGATGCTTTTATGGCCGGGGCCAAAAGTTTTAGCGGAGGAGGTGCCGGGAGGGGAGCGAGGTGGCGGGCGGGCTCCAGCTCTCGCTGTCGGGAGGCGAAGTCTCGCCTGCATCTTAGGGGCTGAGGAAGCCGAAGAGCTTCCCCTCCTCCGCCTGTCGCCTCCCCGTTGCGTGCGGAGTTAGCATTGCGTGAGCCGGGGCTGGAAAGCCTCCAGCCATCTCCTCCCCGGGCCCCTACCCCTCCTCTCAATACCTGACACCAGCTCCGGGGAGAATGAGGCTGGGAAGCGCCGGGCAGCTCGCACCCCGGCCGGCTCCGGTGCCCTCCGGCCTCGCCTCCGCCCTGCGCTCGCTTCTCTCTCGCTTACGGCGCCTTTTTCCTCTTAAATCTGGCGCCTCCGCCCGCACTGGGAGAGCTGGCGAGAGGCGTGTGGGTACGGCGCTCCAAGCCCCCCCGGGCTTTCCGGCACCCCGCGGGAACCGGCAATGCAAAACCTCCAGATAGGGAGGAAATCGTTCCCCAAGAAAACAGAATGCCTTTGCTTTGTTCCTGTCATTTTTGCAGTAACAAGAAAAAGATGAAAATGCGACGTTTATTTCAGATTCTTTACAGTCACGTCATGAGAAGACAATACGATGTTTTGGTAGCATTTAGGGATTAGACAAAATTAGATGCTGGGAGTCAGCCCAGCTCAGGGTGTGAGCCCGGTCCTGGCCAGGCTGCTACTGCTTCTGTCTTTGCTAAAAAGTCTAATCCTGCCGGCTGTCATTGTCCCAGGCTCTTCCAGACGGTGATGCTCCTTGCTCAGACGAGCATCAGCCTTGGATCATCTGTTGGCTTGGAGCGTCCTCCTGTCACTGCCAAGTAACAGAGGTGTCAAAACCACTTTTCTTGAGCAGTGCTGGAAAAAGTGAGCTTCCCTTTCCCAGTCCCACTTCTAGGGTGAACTGGAAGGATCCTGCACACATACCCCAGCTTCAAAAAAGAGCAAAGACAGCTCCATCCCTATGGGACTAAGGTTGGGGTGTTCTAGTATCTCCATCACTATCAGAAGACTGAACCCAAATC
The DNA here is from genome assembly GCA_024734555.1 of Trochalopteron elliotii. NCBI lineage: Eukaryota > Metazoa > Chordata > Aves > Passeriformes > Leiothrichidae > Trochalopteron > Trochalopteron elliotii. The sequence goes on along the minus strand of JANPWX010019695.1, from coordinate 42,303 downwards.
TCACATGCTATAACCACTCAGCTATGGAAAAGTTGTCACCACTCCCTCCTTCATCTGTGTCATGTTAAAGAAGAGACATGGACATTTTCTGGCAAAGTTCCAGAAAAAATCTGGGTGGCACTGATCTTTTGCCACTGAACAGAAGACCTGTTCCAGGCACTGGATTTGGGTGGTAAGGACGAGCTTGGATCAGTTACCTGAGCTTCATATTATAGTGCTGGGCATTTCTTACTGCCAGCAGGTAAATTTGCCCTTTTTTTGGTGACTGTGGTGAAAAGTTGCCTAAACTCCAGGTATTGCAGCTCTTGTTAGTAAGTCCCTAAACCCTTTCTTTGGTTCAGCAACTAAAGTAGTTGTATTGCAATTGGATTGCTCCTGGCTGCTTGTGGGAAGTAAAGAGAAAAGAATACATTTCCACTATCATGACTTGCAAACTCAAAATTTAAGGCAGGAGTCTAGAAGTTATAAGTCCTGGTACTTTTTTTTTTTTAATGCTGTCAAGAAACTTTATTTCTTATTTCACTTCTCTTTGGTCTTCAGGGGTTCTGCCACTATTAGGAAAGAAAGAAAATCTATTTTAGGTATTTTCTTCTGTGGTGATAGTACTAGCTGGTGCCCCTGTGCTATATACTTCGACTCTCTATTGCATTCATTACAGCCTGAGTATTCTTTTGACTGTACACACTGAACATTCACTGATTTTTTTAGGCTCTGATTTTGTGTGACCTTGGTTAGTCTCTTGGTCTCTGTTGTATTCTACAAATTGCCCTCCTGCCCACCTCTATATTTATTCTTCTCACCTCTTTTGTTTGTAGAAGCATAGGAGTTCAGAATTGCTCTTAGAGAATGTATGTTCTTTTTTGCCCAGTTCTAGGGACTTAATTGAGATGCAAGTCCTACTGCAACCAGTCCCAGATTCCTGAGTTGGTTAGTTTTGTTAGACACTGAAGATGTATGCCACATAAAATGAGTTATTTCTGAGGTCTAGAAAATCCCTCTTGATATATGGAAAAGAAAAGGGGTTGAAGGGCCTACAAGTGAGTCAGTTTGGGATTAAGAGAGAGGAATTCAGGCCTAATCGCTTAAAAATCTTGATTGATTTGATAGGAATGCCAGATGCAGGGCTTGTGGGGGATATCAGTACCTCTGTGACTCTGAATAAAGTTTCTTACGTATGTGGACAAGCATCCTCGTTGTGGAAGTAAGAATTTGATAAAGGAGGAGGAACTACACAACCTAGAGAGTCTTCATTTGCCCTTTGAGAGAGAATTTTATGTCTGTCACAGTCCTCCCTCTTCCAAGAAAACTCCTTAGCCCCTAAGAGATTTTTACAAATGTTAAGAATTACTTACCTAAATTGGAGGTTGAAGACTCAGTTCTTAATTTTACTTCTAACCATGGCAGCCCTTGTCTTTACTTTTGAACACTGGCAAGCTGCTCATAAATCCTCATGAGCATCAGCTGGAATTTCTTATGGACTTGACCTTGCTCTGTTTCCTTTTCTTACCTCTCCCTTTTGCATCTTTCCATGGAGAGCCCTCCCACACTAGATTTCTCTCTTTCCCGTACCTGGGACTATAGGTCTTTCCCTCCTCTCTCTTGATTTTACAAAATCCTAAGGTGGATTGGTTGAGCAATGTTTTATCCTGGGATTGCTTCAGCATAGAGCTTGTACAAATTGTTTACGGTTTGTAGAGTGATCCAAGCCATTCTTTGTTAAACAATCCTTGGCAATGTTGTTTCTGATTGTCTGAGTGTTGCACAATAAGATGAATAAACAAGTAGCAAAACTGTAAAACACAAATCACTAGGAAACATAACCAAGTGCAATATCCTATTGTTTTAGGCTGCTTAAAATTGTACATGTGCACTTATGTTCCTCTAGAGTTCAACTCTAGTCTCAATACTGCAGTAAGTGAGGCAAATTACCACTACAACAACCAGACTACTATCAGAATAAGAAGCTGTAAACCTGTGTGTTTGGAACAGCTCACTCAGGCTACGTTTATGTGGTGATCCCACGTGTTGCAGGGTTACCATTATGCTTCAAGTAGTTTCAGATCCAGAGCAGAAGATCTGTGCTCAGTCCAGCCACTGTACCACCTCATGGCTGCTGGCTGTGTCCTCAGCATCTGTGCTTGCTGCTCTGCACCCAGAGATGTTCCTGCTTCCTCAGGCTTATTTACACTGTACTGGATGCTCAGTGTTCCAGCCAGCCTGAGACAGCAGCACCACAAATGTGGATGGGAGTGAGATAATTTGTGATGCAGGCTCCTGCTTTGGCAGCTTTCTGGTCATGCCAAACATGACATGTAAGCAAAATAGAAGGAGCCACATCCTCAGTGCTACCCAGAGTGCTAGGCATATCTAGGAGCCAGCTGCAGCTCCATGATTCAGGATTATTTATTTAGGCCACTCACTGTGGCCTAAAATAAAGCATTTGTGGTATGCTTTTTTAAGCATATATATTTGTGGTAACGTATCACATTCCTAACCTTCATTAACTTGCAGCTTTCTTTGGACTTTCACTCTTCCCTGCATTCCCACTGACTTCCCAGCTCACGTTTTCAATTCTGCCTTACTCTCGAAAACCCAAAATTTGGTTTCTAATTCTGAGCCAAATTCCTGCAGCTGCTGTGGGAAGGCAAGGAACCTCCCAGTACTTGCTGGGGCTCAGTGGTAGACTGAATTGTAGCCTCTCCATCTGTCTGCATTTTTCATGTTACTTACAAATTAAAGGCATACATTGTGGTCTGCTTCCACAAACAGGCAACACACAGGTATGATTACAGAAATAAGGACATGGCGTTATACTTAATTCAAGCATAAAACTTGATTCTGAAACTTCTAATTTTGCCTGATTCCTACAGTATTTCTTTCCAAAGTTTGCTGCCTTTTTTTGACAGTATTGGATGAAACCATATGGCTTAGTCTTTCTTGAGAGAAAAACACAGAGATGATACCTTTGTGGATACCTTTTGAGAAGCCTTTTTATACTGCCTTCTGCTACAAAGCAAAAGAGCAAAATCTAATTTACACACTCTTGGGCCCTCATCCGTGGTATTTTGTGTGTGTCTTTTTACTGACACTGTACAAATTCTTTTAAAGTGCTCTGAAAGAAGTAGTCTGAAGTAGATGGATTAAACAGCATCTAGGAAAGATGAGACAGTGCTCAAGGTGTGCATTACTGCATCTGTCCTCAAATGTGATGTGTGGGCAAACTGCTGTGCCTGCTCACTCTCCTGCTTCAGCAAGGAGGGGCTCCCAGGGACATCTGGCAGCTCTGCATCCTCACACTTGTTCTGAGGCTTGCAGAACCAAGAGCTGTGTTGTCAATGCCCATCTTTATATTGAAGTATCTAAATCTTATAACCTTTATGATGTGCTAGGTCACTTCAAAGTTTTAAAATTATAACATTGCTTAGGACCAATAGTTATCATGTTAACAAGCAGTAATGCATTTCTCCTTTGTTTTCCAGACTTTATTGGGTGTTGTCTCAGTAGTAGTGATACAAATTTTGTAGTGCAATTTCTTTATTAACTCTAAACTTTTAGTATTTTCATTTTGGAAAACGCCAGTGCACTTGTATGCTCAGAATATTGACAGATACTAGTTCAAAACAGTCCTGGGCTATAGCTGAAAGCAAAGTCTAATTCTCTCACAGGCAGAAGCATATTCTGTATGAGTGAAGGTTTCAAAGATTTGCCTGTGAAGTTCTACAAAGCCTTAACTATGGATATGCAAAATACAGTTATTCAGAGCTTGGACATTTGTCCAAATTTGAGTGAATTGTCAAGGGAAGAGCACAAGGCACAAACCTGGGAGAAAAGATATTACCCAGACAAATGTCAAGTCCCTGCATTAGAGCATTAGACAAAATTTTTCTAAGAAAATGCCCCTTCGTGTTTTAACATGAACGCTTGTTTTCCTTGCTCTCATGAACACATTCAACTGGTTTTGGACAGAACATTTCTAAAGATTACAAAGTAAAATATGGTTTTTGGGGGGGATAGAAAATTTCAGACCAGATTATTAATGTGGGGTAAAATTATAAGTAAAGGAGAACCCAGAGTTTCCAGTTAAGGGAACTCTGTTCAAGTAGACACTTGCAGGGGGTTGACCCTTCAGCACAGAGTTAGAAGACAGGGAAGCACTTGCAGATGGAATGAAGAAACTTGCAGTTCTTTGATGAGACTATGGGTTTTCCTATATTGCCCCCCAAGTGTCCTAGCTATTGATTATTTCAGCCTGTAAATGTTCATCTCACCACTTCCCAACCAATAATTTCCCATGACACAAATATTATCATTTCCCATGATACAAATATTGGTAATTTGGGTTCCTCAGTTTGTGTTTGGTGTGTTCATTTTTGGTGCTTGACAGCAGAACAAGTGGTCAAAATAATAAAACAGACAACACAATTTGAATCTAGTCCTCTCTGTTGAGAAATCCAAGTTGAATTTCAGAATTCTCCTTTGGGAGAATTCTATTCTAACTTTTGAAAAACCTGCTTTGCTTACCTGCACATTCACATGGGTATGTTGAACTTTCTTGCACTATTAGGCATGGATTCCCTAGCACCTGGAGTAATTTCTTGTCTAGAAGATTGAAATTTTATAATGGGAAGTTTTCAGCATTTAAAAACATGGTTATCCTTAGTACTGCCGCTTTGAGGTTTTCAGGGGCTCTGAGGAGGAGGTGGCACTGGGTACAAATTGATTGTTGAGATGGCAGCTGAACCAAAGAGGAACATGGTAATGTGTCCATCATAAGGACTTTCCCTAGCTTTTAATCATGAAGAGACAGGCCTTTAGCTGGGATTTCCCAAAGCAGAATCATGTTACGGACCTAATAAATTTCATGTCAGTCAAGGAGTTGCTTGTAAATGTCACTTCTTAGATAGCCCTGCTCAAATGAGTCAAGAAACGTGTTCACCCCCTCCTTCTGCCTTCCACTACTGCAGGTCAATAAAATGTTGCACAGTATTTGTGAAACAGCTGCAGAGGGGTAGATCATCCACCAGAAACAGTGGTTATGCTACATTGGCTGCACTGAAGTATCCTGTCAGGTAAAAATGCACAAATCTGAACCAGGACCTTCTGTGATTTGGCTGATGAATTTCAGCTGAGAAAACATTTGCACACCCCTCTGCAGCAGGGCATTCTTGGATTCCTCTGCTCTGTTGTCCAAGGGTTTGGTGCATTTGCCTCCAGCAGTAACTGCATTTCAGTGGTAACTGAAATGACTCAGATGCCTGGGGCTGGGATGTATGCAGGTAATACCCTATAGAATTATTTATGCTCTTCCCTGGGGTAGGGGAAATGGGAGTTATTTGTTTGCATGTTTTTTAATTTGAACAAAGATTTGGAGAATGTCTATTCAAACCGATGGAATAGGGGAAACTCCCTTTGTGGTATCTGTGGTCAGTGATGGGAAATTGAGTTTAGGAGAATTTTAAAGTGTTCTGTGTAAGGGCTGCAATCTTGATCAAGATTGTTAACTTTTTCTGTAAGACAAGTAATAATAACAACAACAATAATAATAAAGATTTCTTCTGTCCCTTAGTAAATTTTTCAGGGAGAAAAAGTGGTCTTGACACATACATGCTTCTAGCATTTGGAAACACACCCGAGGAAGTGTCTGTTTCTGAGCCATTCAGGTCTTCTAACCTTCAGCAATGGCAGATCAAAGACCATGAGGGAAACAGACTGCAGGTGCCAGTCAGGGCAGGTTTCATCTTGTCACAGCACTCCGGGAAGAGGCATTTGCTGGTGTCTGTTAATCTCATGGCACGCCAAAGGAGAAAGACAGAAAAAAATTGCCATGAATTCTTCCCTTTCCCAAGCAACCCGCACCCAGGCTCGGGGTGGCTGCACAAAGCCTTGGTGGCTTCCTCTAGAAGGGAGAGCAGTATGGGAGCCTGTGCCTGCCCTGAGGTGGCTGGGCAGATGTGGGATCACCCCACAGGAAGAGTGTCTGGCTCTGTCAGGGAATAAGGGTTGAAGCAGCTGCAGAAGCAACAATGCACTGGAAGTGGTGACAGCAGCAGTAGCTGAGACCATGAGAAGAAAATTCTTCCAATGAAGAGAGCCTAAAGTCCATCCTGGCTGTTGCTGTCTCCCACAGAAACACTTACTCTGCAGCCAGGAGGATGCTTAAAATGCTGTCCAGCACTATGGGAAAGAAGTAGCAGCAGTGGAGGTAACAGGGTCTTTACCAGCTGCAAGGAAAAGACAGGATTAGGCACAACTTAGGGCACTGTAAGAGATGTTCTTGGTCAAGAGCCAGATTTGCCCCTATCTTTCTTTTGAGGTGTAAATGGCATGCAAGGAAGCTCCTCTCAGTGTGAAGATAAATAACCTGATCCCCCAGTTATTATCCCCCTGCTCTCCTCCCCTTCCCCCTGAGTGACTTTGATTATTGTAACTTTACATGCGCTTTTAATTTGCGTGCAGGCAAGTACAAAGGCACAACCGGATATACCTGTTATTTGCCAATGACCTGAAAGAGCAGAGTTTATGTTAAGCCTTGGGTTATGGTAAGGTTTGCACGCGATTCCTCAATAGACATGCTGCAGGCAACTGATGGATGGAGGTGATGGAGGGTGGAGGAAAGTTTTAAAGTGACAGAACCTGATTTGGTTCCTAATTAATGCACCATTTCTGTAAAGGCCTCTATTGCAATTTTGTGTTGGGACCAAGTCTTGCCCTTTCTTCGGGGGAGGAATGTATGGTCACGTTATCCAGGCTGTAGTTTGTTCACGGCTGCACCTGCAACTGATGGTGAACGCTTTATGAAAATTAGGCAAAAAAGGCAGGTAGGATACTTACACCTGCTCTCTGTACATACTCTTGCATGGCAGGCAGAAGGTTGGAAGTGGGGCAGGAAGCTACAAATGAAATAATTCATGGCAGCAGAGGGAAATAATTCAGGACAGAGTGTGTGGGGATGCACACCTCGACTGAGGTGTGGGGGCCTGGATAGAGAAGGGATCCACATTTTGTTGAATAGAGCTCAGCCCCCACACAGTTTGGAGAGGTTTGATTTGACCTAAACCCTCAGGAAGATATCAAAAATATCCCTCCCTCATGGATCACATAGTTACAGCAGAAGACACATAGTTACAGCAAGGAGATGTGGGGTCCAGTGCCCAGCCCTCACTGACGTGCTCACTCCACAGAGAAAGCCCAGTGATGTTTGCTAAAAATTTCTTTTCTGTGATTTCACATCAAATTAGCTAGGTCTTCAAGCAGAAAGGAAGTGTCTTTATCTGCCAGGCAAATTAACTTTGAGGTCTTAAACTTCAGTGGTTTTATTGCAGGTATGTGTTTTAACCTAGTGTTAAAGGCTGCACCAGAGGAATTAATTACACATTTTGTTTAGAGGTTCAGGAAGGGGAAATGATCCCATTAATTCTCAGCTCCACCTCATATCTCCAGGGAGCTGAAAGCAGTATCAGTTAAATTAAGCTTTATGGGATTTAAGGGACAGATCTTCTACCCACACTTCTCTCAGAAACAGCGGGAAAAGGTGCAGAAAGTCAAGTGCTACTCTTACAAATGAGGCATTATAAAATGATTGTTCAAATAACAGAAAACAAGATGAACCTATTGTTACAAGACCTCTGTGTACGTTTGCATTTCTGGATATAAACACATTTTTTTTGCCTCAGATTCCCCCTAAAAATGGGAGTGGTCATTGTGTGTGGATCTGCCCAGTATCTGTTCTACTGTTCTGTAGGTAAAGATAGCCCTTGTACAGCCAGCATCCAGGAAAATGATGTTTACACTTGTGGGACAACGATTGATGGACTGAGTTTTTACACATGTTTTTCAGTCAAACAATGCAAATCTGCTTTCCTTCTTCACAAACCCACAGTCATCAGGCAACCATGGTCCACTTGCAAAAGGCATTTATCTGAATCACCTTTCAAAATAAATCCATTTGATTTTCCCTAGTCTCCTCTACTATTTTTTTGCTTCTTGCTTGCAACCCTCCTTACCTGCCCCTTTGAGGAATTTGTTTTATTTCAAAAACTCTTTTTTCCTAATTAGTTTACTGTTTACACTGTTTTTCAGTTCTAGGAATCCAAAATACATAAGTTTTGCATATCTTCAGTTTAGCTCTTTCATATCATTTGTCTTGATACTTAATACAAGTGTAGAAAACTCACATCTAACAACAACTTCTCAAAAGCTGTGAACTCTTAAACACATGGTTGGTCTTTCTGTGGTCAGTATATTTATAAAAATGTAAATGTCTCTACAGGCTTCCTCTGAGGAAGAAAGGTTTTCATTTACAAAACCCAAACAAAACCCAACCAAACAAAAAAAACCCCAACATATATTGCTGTCCATACTCTTGTTTATTAATAAGTGTAGCAAAATTACCTAATGTTGCTGTAAGCACTGATGCACAAAAAACCCCCCAAAAAATCAAATTCACCCCCACCCCCCCCCCCCCCCCCAAAAAAAAAAGCCAACCCCAAAACAAAACTCCAAACCAACCTTGAAGTTTTTTGCACTTAGAAACTTGAAAGAGTGTGAAATCGTCTGCTCCAGCCCTGGAATAAAGCATTCACAGCAGCAAACTCTGTTGTGACAGGGTTAAACAGTCAGGAAAGGGTTACAGGCTGCCTGCTTGTCACTTGATTCATCAGGGGTTTAGATGAAGATGTGTGCCCTTTTTCTGGCATGGGAAGCCTGGGAGCCCCTGCAGCTGGCTTTGGATGAGGGAATAGCTTTGCTTTGTGTTACTTTATGAATTTGATGTTTGGATAATAAACTGTATCCTGGAGCAAAATCTGAAGAAGACTTGGGTATTTCTGTGCCTTGACCTTTCCCTTCCCCCTGGGCAAGAAAGCCCACCAGCACACAGGCTGTGAAAGAGCATGTGACAAGCAGAGTAAAATATTTTCCTTTTCCTTCATTAAAGTACTCCTGGGTTGTGTTATTGAAAGAGAAGTGTGAGGAGGCAGGTATGAAGGAGTAAAGAAGCAGCAGATCTACATTTGACTTGTACATGCAAGAGGAAGTCCTACTGAAGAAAAAAAGTAGAGTGATTGAGATTAGTTCAGGATATCTATCTAATACTCAGCATTTGCATTTGATCAGGTTGCAAAGCTGTGGCTGCTGGAGCATGAGTCATGTCTTCTGTCTTCAGAAAATTCTACATTTCCAGATCGGAAACCTGACATCAGATGAGGAGGACAAACCAGTTGCAGTCACTTTCAGCTGTATAGGGATCACAGAAATGGATGCCAAGTCTGGAGCAATACACGGGTAACATAGGGTGGCAGTAACAATCTGCTGCAGTTTCCAAAGTGGGCAGAGCTCTGTCTGCATGGCACTTACTGCTGTGGAGGTAAATGGGAAGTCACTCCCAAGAGAGTGCATAGGGCAAGAGAGAGAGGTGGGAGGTAAAAATAGTTCAGTAAGTGTAATTAAGGACTGTTTACAGCATCACTGTTTATACACTGCCCGTGGAAAAAGTGATCATGCCAATCATGCTAATCTTATACTAAACATTTTTGCCTGGCAGCAGGTTTTGAAAAATCTTGAGAAACTCATTATTTTCTAAATTATCCCATTGACTTAAGCAGCATAACATTTTCTTTAAAGTTATTCCAATCAAGAGAAATGATAGACCATTTGATTTAAGTCATTATTTTCAGATTGATTCAAGTTAGAGAGGAAGGCTCCAAGAAGGCTGCAAACATGGAAAACAAGTTTAGTATCCCAAGTGATTTGGTTATGCTGCAGAGAAGGCTGGACACCAACATGATGAAGTAATAGCAGTGCAGAGAACTAGATACAAATTATATTGGTCCATGGTGCCTATCTGATAGTCAGTAATTTCAATACTCATGTCTCTGAATGGCAACCTTGCCTGAGAAGGCAGTCTCTGCATAAACATCAGGGAACTTTGTCAAATTTCATTAATGAAAGCACTGTATCCAAGAGACACCTGTAGCAAAGTTTAAGTGATGGAAACCCTTTGCCTTGCTTAGGCTGATAAGGACTTCAGTATTTACATGGATATCTTAAAATGTAATGAGGGCCAAAGCTGTTTTTTTCTAGCTCTTATGGACGTCTGACCAGAACTTACATGATCACCACAGAAGATTTGAACATAAGCAAAACTTGATACCAAGACAGCACTGGAAAAGGCTCCCCATTGGAGGTATTGGCCAGTTAGAAAAATGTTTATCTGCTGTTGTTGTCGTGCACATGGTTCTACCTTGTTTTGATTGGTGTGAACAAGTTTAACTGTGGCTCATTTCAGGATTGTTTGGCCTGTGGTATCTTTGCAGAGCAGGGATGGTGTTGGCCCTGGTGCACTTTAGTGCACTTTAATACACTTTTACCAAACTCTGCAGGTGGAAGCAGCCAGGGAGCTGCCTGCTCTGTGCTAACCCATAAACCTTTTCTCTTGCAGAGTTCGGAAGCTGAATCTTCTTTGTCCTGGTTATGTCACTCATATCTGAGTGCTTTTTCAATCCTATTAGTTAACAGTCTTGTTAGATGATTTTACTATGATTTTTAATGTTCACTTTGATGAGCAGACCTCCTTTCTAGTGACATTAACAGCTGCTACCCCTTCATTTAACTCTCCTTCAAGCTCTTAATTGTTGGAAGCCAAAGTAGCACACGGCACACACACTCCTCTCTGGCCAGCCACCTCCCAGCATGCTGAGCTGTAGGATCCATGGATGCACAGTAATGCCACCTCAATGTGCTATCAGATCATCTGGCACAATGAACTTGTCCTGTCACAGTTTTTACACTTTATGCCAGCTGTATAAGATGTGTTACCCATAAGAGCAATATGAAAAGAAATCCTATCTAGTCAGGCATTACCTCTGCACAGATGACCACGTATCTTTACAGTAATCTGGAGCAATCTGAACTGACAGAGCAAGTTTGTGGCAGTTTTACATAGCCCAGGTATTTTAGATATATATTCCAAGTAAGCTTGGCTTATGGAGTTGTATTAATGAGTTGTTCCCTGACTTGTTCTCTATGGACCATAATTCTTACTCTTCCATCAAGGTCAGCTGAAATCATTATTTCAGCAGGTGAGTACATGGATTCTGTTTATTAAGCCAACATTGAACATTTGAAAAAGAGTTCTTGCTTCCTGTGATTTTAATGTACCCCTCCTCAATATATATTGCTCTGCAGCATCCTTCTTACATATTACATAATGAATTTTTACTGGGCTCTTCCCTATTTGGTCTTGATTTAAGATTAGGCAACTGTCCAGATCATATAGCAAACCAGTTTGTAATAAGCAACTCCCTCAATCCATTGTACTAACTATAGAACAACAATTTAAGTGTAAGGAGTTACTTACATTTAAATTCCAGCCAGCATCTGAAATAAATCCCCTAGGGACACAGATGTATTTGCATAAATGTACGCATATCATAGTGATAATTATGTGAACAACATTTTTTTGTCAGCTAATCACAAACCCTTTTGCAATCACTCCTAAGCACAGCAATACAGTGCACTTGTGATGTGGGTAATTATGAAAATTCCATTTTAGAGAGCAAAACAGTGAAACAACGTGATTGGGGACTTTCCAGAGGCCATCCCTGACATTTTTTACTTGCTTGGAAATAAAATCAAATTTAATTACTTCTGTTCCTGTACTTTATCTACAGATTCATGCTTCTTTTTCATACTTCTGTCTGGCATTACCTTTTATACCTAGTATCTTTTTACATTCAGACATAACCTTGCTAAGTGTTTCCACAGATGGATAACATTTGACAGATTTTTCATCTTACTAAGAAAATGTGAGTAAAAATCCCAACATCTTCTATACCAGGAGGAATAAATACATGCACCTGCTTCTGCTGATTCCCAAGCCTTGTTTTGACATGTCAGACCTGTATTAATATGAGCTAGGCACCACACTCACTTCCATCTTAATGCCAAGTGCTGAGGCTGGCTGATGATACTGGCTCACCCTACTTGAAACATTTTCTTGGCACCTCTTATAAACTCCTTTGGGAAATCTGTCAACAAAGCACAGATTTAAAACACCAAACAGAGAATGAAAAGAATTGTGGCAGAACACAGACAACTCCACATGTGGTCAGGGAGAGCTTGTTCTGTTACACCTGTTAGGTTGTCATCTGGGACAAAGGACTCCAGCTCTGCTGTGGATGTGGTTATGGCCTGGCTCATGGGAGAGGAAACCCATGCATGGTTCAGCTGCTGAGACCTGGAAACACACCTGGGCTGCAGCTGCATGTCTCACAGGAGCAGCAACACATGCATGAGCATCTGGGGGACACAGGATGGGACCCCTTGTTCCTTGGCTTTGTGTCCCCATGCAAAAGGTGGAGCGAGCAGCCCAGGAGGTCAAGTGGCTGAAAATTACAGCTGGAAATTGCCAAGAAGAAGAAGAATGACAGATCTGGAGCCATGGAGGGCTGAGGAGAATCTCCAAGGATAACACAGACCACCCTGTTGCTGCCAAACCTGGATCAAATATGCCTGTAATGCTTCCAACACATGTGTGTCTGAGCTCTCCTGAAAACCCTTCCCTCTGGAGATCCCACTCTGTCCTTTGACAGTACAACTGGGGCTTTGTTGTCCTTTGCCAAATGTCGTGCTTCAGGTTTCCTTCTTGCAGTTCAGACACATCAGTATTTATTCATTAAAGATACAGTGAATAAGTTCTTCTCTCTGCAGTATTGAATACATTTGAAATCTGACATGTTGTCTCCCTTTAGTTTTCTTTAGACAGAGTCCACAAGTCTCCTTGTAAATTAGAGCTCCCAGAGTTTTGGTGATTCTTGTTCATTTTTTTTCCAGGTACCTTGCTATTCTCCTGTGTTGCTTTTGCTCTAAAACAGGACAGAGTATTCAAAAAAAGTACAGGTGACTAGAACAAATATATATATATATATTTAAAGACACATCACTCCAGATTTTCTATTTGTATTAGCTTGCGCCTCTTTTCCAAGCAGGAAGGAGTTTATTTCAATATTGCATGTCCTGAAGCAAAATCTTGTGAAGTAATGAAAAAAGCTGAATAAATGCAGTGTCAAGAAGTTATAATAGCTAAATACATGGATATGTAGCTCCCTTTGATTTATATTACTTTCATTAGTTTTATTGTCATAACAATGTTGTGATAATTAAAAGTATTCCCCGTTTCCATGGGAATGACACAGGGGTTTATGTGTCCCCAGGAGCAGCTATTCTACTTCAGCAGAAGCTATTTTTTATCATCTTCTTGGAAAACACTTCCATCATTCCTGACTTCTCATTCTCATCTCCCAGCAAGTCTATTTTGATGCTTGAAAAAATATAGTAGTGTTTATTTGGGTAGAGTATACAGTAGGATCATATTCTTCATAATTATCTTTCATTTCTTTCCTTCAGTATCTGTCCATTCCATCTCTTCAGAAAATGTTTCTGGAATTTCACTGGCATATCTCTAGTCATTCAAAATAGCTGTGCTGTTTGGGACAGAAAGTAAAAAGAGGGCAGTTTTGTAAACTGGGCAGATGTGAAAGACTCTAAAGAGAGTCTTTCTAAAGAATCAATGCCTGCTAGGATGAATTCCCTCTCTGAAGTTGCTGCCAGTGCAGTAGCTCCACGTCCATGGTAAATGCCTCTGCTCATAGCAGATGTGGAGGACTCATTTAATTACTGCACCCAATTATCAGATACTTTCCCTATTAACCACATGAAATGTGGGATTCTTGTGGGATTTAGTGGATGTTACAAGGCATTTCTGTATTCCAATAAGGTTCTTCATGTGTTCCTCACACCTCTCTGGCTTAGCATATGCAGTAACATTTTTTTTGTCTTGGACCTTCTTTGGGGCAGCTGGGAGGATTCAGGCTAACCCTCTGTGGCAGCAGACCAGTGTTTCCATGGTATATATGGCTGATTCTCTTGATTTTCACTAAAATTTTCTTCTATGACTAAGCTGATGTCTTCTAGCATGAGAGGCTTACACTGCAATGAGTGCACCAGCTTGGAAAGACTGTGAGTGAGAATGAAAACAAGAATCATTAGTAAAGAACGTTACACTAAAAAAACACTGAAAATATTTGGCTGTACTGTGGAACGTTGAAACTATTAAAAAGTGAGATGTGTCATTTTTTTTCTTCTAGCTACAAGCAGCATGTGTTTCCCATGTCTCATATTACAAGCAAATGTGAACTGAGGGTTTATGGTAATACCACCTAGGAAGTATGATATCATCTTCCCCCACAGGTGGTAAGTCAGTTTTCCAAGGTGTGTTTACATGGAGCATTTCATAGCACCAACACACACACCAGATACTTAAGTAATATCTGTAATTATGGAAGAGTTTGAGGAATAAACACTGTCTAGCCAGGTATGACTTTTAAAACTCCATATGGCCAAATATGTGATGTCATTCATATTATCTTGATACATCCTTGTTAGGGCATGAATTCAACTACTATCAGCTAAATGAAGTTGATAAAGTGGTTTATAAGTGCAATCAGGTAGAGCTTTTGTAATCAGACTAGTTGTTAATAAGATAAATAATCTGATAGTGCAGAATCAAATTTGCTTGTATTTTGAGATTTATAAATCCTGTGTTTTGGGATGATGGTCTCTTTTTATCTAAGTTGTAAACCACAAACATAACAAATTGTACAAGATTACTAGAGGAAGAGTGACAAAGATTACCATCAGTCACATGCCCAATTTGACACATTCATTTTCCTTTTGGGTCATTAAAGGACTGAATACCAAAGATTAAGTTTATTAAAGCATTAGCTTCCTTTTATATTATTTTTGTTTGTGTTTATTGAAAAAAATGTCATGAAGTTCAACAGGCTGGAAATGGCTCTTGCCAGCTAAGTCTGTTTGCTATTTGTTATTTTTTTACATTGGAAGCACATATATAAACTATGTGCTTAGAAGGTGTTAAATGGTGTAAAACCGTATCTCTGTATGTCACTTCAGTTCCAGTGACAGATTCACGGCCGTCTTTCTCCAGAACCTGGGATAATTTTGTCAGAAAATGATACAGAAGGGTAAGATTCTATGTCCTATTGCCATTGCAGCACTCATCTCTCACTTTGTTTTTCGTTGTTGTTTTTTCACAGTCTGATCCCGTTGAAGTGGCTTAGCAGATGTGCTTGACCACCTACAGCCTTTTTGAACTGTTTTCTTTCCTGGCTTTTCAAGTTCAGCTATTCATGAAATCTGAACTATGTGTTGATCTCTGAGGCTGTTCCAACTTCCCTTAATGCAGCAATTATTTAAAAGAAGTAGGCAGCAGTCCTGCAAAATATTTGTCCACATTTCTCTTGGATGCTTTCCTTTAGGGAGCAGATGAGAAGAGTGTCTGGTTTAAGCTGGTTTCCTGCAGAGGCAAAGCAAGTGCAATACTTGCTGTCTGCACATATGTGTGTGTCTTAATGACCCACAAACAGCTTTTGAACCCACTGGCCTCTCTAAACTAGAGGAACTGAGATCCCCAGGGTCCTGGAATTCCTATAAACTTCAGTCAAACTGAACAGAAGAGAGATGGATCGTCAGAGGTTTGCTGAAGGGCATACTTCATCACAAGCTCATCTTTAGTAGACAATTCAGCCACAAGACCCTAATCCCTAATCCACAGGGGCAGGTTCAGCAGTTTCACATCCCTTGGCCAGAAGTGAAGCAGTGCTCTTGCGGGTGCAAGCCTTGAATTTTATGAAATACCTTTTAGAACGTATTTCTCTTGGCTTCCACATCAGTCTCTTGATAATTTTTTTTTCTGGTCATTTTATGCATCGTGAAGCACCCCAGGGCTGCATACTGCACCTACTTGCTTTTTATGCATATATATTGTTTCTCAGTGCAGCTTTTCACTACAGAGCTAATGGTTACATTAATCGTTCTTCATTACTCCTTCTTTCCTGATGTGTCACATTCTTCTTGTTCATGCTGTGCTTGAGAGAGAACATTTATAGAACACAAGGTTTTGATCAAAAACAATACTGAACCAAAACAAAGTGATATTTTGCCAGTTTTGTTGTTTATGTGACAGCATTTACAGTGTCTGTTTATAAACCCTTTAATCTGTAGCACTTGAATATTGCTGGTCTTCCTTTTCCTTCTTCCCTCCAAGGAGAAGTGTCTGACTGTCAGTCAGGACTTTAGGAGAGGCTCTTCCCAGTGGCAGCATCAGGCCCAGCTGGATCCCCCGAGGGCTGTGGATGGCAGGTCTCCTCAGAGCCTTGTCCCCTCCCAGTGGTGTGGTGAGGACTCCCCCAGAGCTCAGTCCCAGAGGGGCTGGCTGGGGAGAGACAGGACACCACCTGACATGCCAGTCCACGCTGGTGTTGCACAAGGCCTTGGGCAGTGAGAGGGCCTCGCAGCCATGCAGGGGCAGGCTGCTTCCTGGGATCATTTGAGCCTTTTCTAAGCTATTTAGTCTGCATATTTTAGATACCATGAATATGCATACTCAGGACTTTGCCATTGCCTTGGGTTTCCAAAGCAGGTGGTTTATCCGAAGTCTGTCACAGTCAGCCCAGTCTGTTTATCTCATGGTCTCAGACTAGTCAATCCCAGCTCCTATTTTTTACAGTTGGTACAAGCTGGTTCTTGCTGGAGCAGCAACAAACTCATATTAGCTGTTAGGGAGAGATTTGCTGCCAGAACTCTTGCTTTCAGTTTTTTGACTACTAAGTGTGATAAAGACAGTATGGATCCAGGTCTAGACACATTCAGCTCATCTGCATTTCTTTATAAAAGAAGTATCTATTTGTGGCCTCTCTTATTACATCTTTGGAAGTATATGAATTGTTTCTAGTTTTGGATGAAGCATTTATTTTTAGAATTATAAAACAATAAGAGACCTCTCCAACCCACTGATGTTGCTTGAAGGGGTAGAGTGGCTCTGGGAGGAAAGATAAAGTAGCCTGAGCTGTGGAGAATCCAAGTATTTCAGTTTTTGTAATCTGGGCCTCTCTAAAAATCATGTGCTTTGCATGAATGAGACATTTGGGTCCACTTTCCTGCAAAAGTTTTGAGATGAGGATTCCCACTTAGAGCAAGTTTTATCCCATGCAGTATGACCCTTTCATGGCAGTCTTCAGTTTTTCAGTCATTGTGTATCTATGAGAAATATGATTATGCTGTGAAAAGTATTTAACCAACAATGACATTTGAGATCTGAGTATCTGCTTTCACTAGAACAAAGCTTGTATTCTCTCCTTGGGCCACTGTAATCACTATTTCTTTTAGGAAATACATTTCTAAGATGGATTTGAAATGGTAATGTTGAAACCTAACAACAACTAAAGAAATGTGCTTGAAAGATGATTTGCACAGCTCTGCAATATTTGCCGTCAGCAATGCTTTAGAAGAGGAGTAAAGTTTCTGACTTGAAAGGAAAGAAGGCAGCACTGGATTTAGAAACGTCTTAAGGTGACTAAATGAATTACTCCTGTTTCATCTATTGACATGTAAGGTGGGAGCTGCCTTTGTTAGTGACTGACAGCACAGAGACAGAGTCACCCAGGAAAGCACCTGATAGTCTAATTTACTCATTGCCTTCCTCTACCTGACAACCAAGAAATCTACAAGAAAACGATTTTCTAAGGATGCCTCGGGCTGATGCATGAAAAAGCTAGCTTTGTCTGGAACAAGCTTGGTCCAGCAATCTGATCTCCATGTCTTCAGATATTCCTCACCAGGCATGATGTGTCAGTCCACTTCTGACTGCAGAGGTAGCAAAGTTTCCTCAGTTTCCCCTTCTAACACACGAAGAGTAGAAAGAGGCTGTTTCTGCCTCCTTCAATGAGTCCAAACTTCCGTAGAGAATGAAAAGAGTGGTGCTTTTTCATTTGGGATGGCATAAGCAGAAGGGAATGTGTAAAACTGGACAACATGGCAAAGCGTTCAGAGCAGTTAGACTTGTTGGTTTTATTACCTTTCTCACAACACAGGAGCAAGGGAGATGAAATAGGAGCAAATTCCAAATAGATTAAAGGAAATGCATTTTATGTAACCTACAGCTGGAGCTTGAGACTCATTGCCAAGAAATAACAACCAGACTCAGGAGTGAGGGAGACTAGGAGGGGGACTGGTTTCTTCTGTGAGCAGTGGGAATTTTAGAAGTACTTTGAAAGGGCTCAAGAACAGGTTTAGAAGGGATGTAAAACCTGAGCTAGTTGTGAAATTTGCATGAATCAATCCCCTCAGATTTAAACATACAAATTCAATGCTCTTGATAATGTGATCTTTTGAGCCTGTAAGTAAACATTCCTGTCAAACCTCACTGGTGTTAGTTTTCCCATGAATCGAGAGTGTGCATAGCTGCTATGGGGTGCTGCAGTTACACAGACAGCACTTTGTCAGTGTCTAGTCTGGGTTTTTCCAGTCTTTGGGTTTTCACTGTCATCCTCTAGGAATAATTCAGCCTCTCCTTTTTCTTCAAGATTTTAGACAGGTGGGAGAGCCTGTTTCCCCTAGGAAATGTTTGCCTGGGGGATTTATTTGAGCAAGTCCTGAATGCTCGTAACATCAAGTAAGTTTTGAACAGAATAGGATTTTTGTGCCTGGTCATGATTCGTATGTTTGTTATTCAGCTCCAGATTTAAGTGCTTCTTCTTGAAAAAGGAGGATTCTTTTACTTGCTGGATCAAAGAATCACAGAATATTCTGAATTGAATGGGATACATAAGGATCGTCAAAGTCCAGCTCCTATCCCTGCACAGGCCAACCCTGAGAATCACGCCATATTTTCTCTGATAATGCAGAAGAGGAGATTTATTGATGTTATTTTGTTCCCATAAAGATGTCAGCCTGCAAGTTTCTTCTCCCTCTGGGTGATTACATGGTCACTGTTTGCACTTTTCCATCAATTTTTATTTCCTCAGGGCATGTCTCTTTTGAATGCAGAGTTGTGTCTGGAGGTTGAAAAGGAATCTACAGGTAAGGTGAAGTTCTTGTAGGAGACAAAAGACCTGGCTGTTGACACCATGTCCATCTGGCAAGACAAGAGGGAAGAGTGGAGCACTGTAGACCCACAGTTGTATCATCTGTGTCACCCACATTGTGAAAACTAGATCCACAAGCAAGGAAAGAAGAGGAAAGCTTGCTTTGTCATGTGAGAAAAAATGCTTGGCCACAGTGAGGCATTTCAGACTATCTACTTATTTATTCTTAAAACACTTTTTCTTTTTAACATTAGTCATCAAACAAAATATTTGAAGTTTTAAAGAAGCACAGTTACTTTTTGCTTTGTAAATAAGAGACTAACTTACTCAGCTATAGCTGTCTTTGTGATCTGTTTTGTGGTTCAATGGAAAAGTGATGACAGGTGTTGTCAGGCAGTAATGAATTCTTTCAGCATAACTGTCCAGGCTCTTGAATGATTTATTTTGTGTAAAGTTTTTGGCAAAAATGGAATATACTTAATCTGTTTAAACAACAAGGGAAAATTATTAAACTAAACTTGCTGCCTGCCTGGGTGCTGTGTGTTGGAATGCAACACCTTACCACTACAGTGAGAGGGGCAGAACCAATTAAACTGATACTGGAAAAGGTCTCATAATGAGCGATTTTCTTGGTGAGAAGAATGACAGCTCTTCTTTTAGATCAGCTCCAAAACCATAGAATCGTAGAATTATAGAATTGTTTAGGTTGGAAAAGACCTCTAAGATTTTCAAGTTCAACCTTTAACCCAGCGTTGCTAAGGTCACCACTAAACTGTGTCCCTAAGTGCCACATCTACATATCTTTTAAACACCTTCGGGGATGGTGACTCAACCACTTCCCCGGACAGCTCAGTCCCAGTGATTGATAGCCCTTTCTGTGAAGAAATTCTTCTCATGTCCAATCTAAACCTGCCCTGGAGCAACTTGAAGCCATTTCCTCTTGTCCTATCTCTTGTTATTTGGGAAAAGAGATCAGGCCTCATCTCACTAACCCTCCTTTCAGGCAGGTGTAGAGAGTGGTACGGTCTCCCCTGAGCCTCCTTTTCTCTAGGACAAACACCCCCAGCTCCCCCAGCCACTCCTCACAGGACTTGTGTCCCAGACAGCCTTGTTGCCCTTCTCTGGACACACTCTAGCACCTCAATGTCCCCCCCAATGAGGGGCCCAGAGCTGGACACAGCACCCAGGTGTGGCCTCACCAGTGCTGAGTACAGGACAGTCACTGCCCTGGTCCTGCTGGACATGAATGCTGATCCAGGCCAGGATGCCATTGGCCTTCTTGGCCACCTGGGCACACTGGCTCATGGCCAGTGACTGTCAGCCAGCATCCCCAGGTCTTTCTCCTCCAGGCAGCCAGCACTTGGCCTAATTGAACATCATACATTTGGTGTCACCCAATAGATCCACCCTGTCCTGATCCCTCTGCAGGGCCTTCCTAAAATCCAGCTGATCAATGCTCCTGCCCAACTTGGTGCTGACTGCAGATTGACTGAGGGTGCACTCAATCCTCTCATCCAGGTTGTTGATAAGATTATCAAACAGGACTGGCTGCAACACTGAGCCCTGGGGAGCACCACTTGTGACCGACTTTCACCTGGATGTAACTCCATCCAGCACCACTCTGGGCCTGGACATCCAGCCGGTTTTTTACCTAGCAAACAGTGTACCTGTCCAAGCCAAGGACAGATGCTTTCTCCAGGAGAATGCTGTGGGAAATTATGTCAAATTCTTTACCAAAATCTGGGTAGACAACATCCTGTCCTAGTTTTGGCCGAGATAGGGTTAATTGTCTTCCTGGTAGCTGGTACAGTGCTGTGGTTGGGATTTGGGATGAGAATGATGTTGGTAACACACTGATGGTTTAGCTGTTACTATGCAGTGCTTACTCTAACTCAAGAACTTTTCAGTTTCCCAAGCTCTGCCAGTGAGGAGATGCACAAGAAGCTGGGAGGGAGCGTGGCCAGGACAGCTGGCCTGGCCTGTCAAAAGGGATATTTCATAGCAGTGAACACCATGTCCATATATAAACGGGGGGTGTTACCTGGAATTGGGTTGATGGCTGCTTAGGGAATGGCTGGACATCAGTCAGAAGCTGGTGAGTAGTTGTATTGTGCATTGCTTGGTTTTTTGAGTCTTATTCCTTCCTCTCTTTTTGCTGTCTCCCTTTTCATTACTGTTATTACTAGTATTAGTATATTTTACTTTCTTTCAATTATAAAACTGTTCTTAG
The DNA here is from genome assembly GCA_024734555.1 of Trochalopteron elliotii. Taxonomy (NCBI): domain Eukaryota; kingdom Metazoa; phylum Chordata; class Aves; order Passeriformes; family Leiothrichidae; genus Trochalopteron; species Trochalopteron elliotii. The sequence continues at coordinate 21,132 of JANPWX010019695.1, read as the reverse complement.
ACCATGAAGTTTGTTTTTTGGGGGGGTTTTTTGTGTGTGTGTTTTTTTTTTTTTTTTCTTATTCTGCTGCCCATCCCACTGGGGTGGGGGAAGTGAGCCAGTGTCTATGTGATAGTTGCCAGCTGGGGTTAAACCATGACACATCCACAAGGTTTGTGGATCCATCATTGTTCTCGTTCTTGTTGTTGGTTTTTGCTGCATTAGAACAAACTACAGCATTAAAAACAAAGGTCTTCATTCCCCATATCCATTACTTTGTTCTCATGAGAAGAAACCCGTGTCTGCCTGTTATAATAAACTGATGTACCAGATTATGGTGAAGTTAATTGGAACTGACAGTATAATAGGAGCAACTGCAGCTTTAGTTGCAATAAATTTGTTTGTTTATAGATGGGATTTTGCAACAAAGAAAGTGTTTTGTAAATCAAGGAGATCTCCCACCAAACTTACCTTACTGAGGAGTAAAACAACATCTAGTAACTAGAAAACAGAATTGTTCTGAGAAAGCCATTTATCTAATTTCTTTTTAAATAGCTGATAGATGAAGATTTTGTTTACTTGAGCCAATGCAGCATTGACACTCTTCAATTCAGTCCCACAGGACCATAATATTTTTTCTACATCCTGATGACAGATGAATGCCAGTTTCTTCACTTCCCTTTTGCTTTTAGTAAGTTTCAGGACTTTCCTGGTTTCAGGAAAAACCTGAGCTGTCAAACCAGGAGTCAAATAGACTCTTAAAATTCTCTTATGTATTTTAAAATATCACAAAACTCCAATAATTATTATGGCTCAAGTCCAACTCATGTTTTTTCATTCTTGGGTTGACAGTTTTGTTATTGCTTATCAGGCCTGACAAGATAAATCCCATCAGGATGGGCTCCATGCATATGTCTCTCTACGTATGTCCCGGTCTTATCTCTAATTTGAAACTTGATTATAGAAATGATACAGTAGTCATCATCTTTTGGTCACTGTTACTGGGCTAACCACCTTTACATTCTTCTTAGCAAAGCATTTGGGACATGAACAGGTTTGGATATATGCTTAGAAAGCACTACCAGGAATTTTCATATCAGTTAATTTGCTGTTCCCAGAAAATGCATCTTTTTCTTTTTGATGGATGGACTATGGGTACAGGCTTCACACATAATTGTGTCTTAATCTTCTGTAAATCTAGTGGCATTGGTTAATGAATATTTTAAATTATTTTAACAACTAGATATTTCAAAATGTGTGCAGCAGAAAGCAAAGCTTTTCTACCTGATGGATTAAGAAAAATGGAGCTATATTAATGCAACATTAATGCAGAATGCTACAGCATTCTTCTTTCAGTGTAATAGACTATAGATCAGTAATTTGCAGCTTGACCCTGAGAAGGTTATCATCTCTTGCCCACTGTTAGATGAAGTTGTTTGATTTCACTGCTGCTCCAGGCAGGCTGCACGAGAGCATTCCCCTTCTGACAGTCAGCTTGGCTGGATCTTCTGCCATGGCACTTTCCCCTGGGTATTAAATTGCAGCAATATAATATCTCAGTTTTAATTTTGTCAGGATAAATTCCTTCAATTTTCTCTTGTGTCAGGCATTCCCTTTCTCTTACTGTCTTTGTGGTCCTTCCCTACCTGTCTCAGATGGAATTCATTTTTCCTGAACACACAGACAGCAAGATCTTTGTACACCAGTGTAGCTGAGGTTTTACTCATCTGTGACATTTGCAGGAAACTCCCTTAGTTGCTGGAAACTCCCTTAGTTTTCTCTGCAGGTAATAATGAGCAATACCTGACATCACATCCAGCACAATGCAGTGTAGCTGACAGGACCCAGTGAAATGTGTACCTGTTTTACAGGTACAGTGTCAGTGCCACAGAGAATCACTAGCAAGAGCCCACCTAGTCATTTTTAATGAATTTTAATTTGATAGATAAGACTTGTAATTAAGGACTGGATAAGCACTGTGCCAACAGGCTCTCTAGCTGCCAGGCCAGATAGGTTGGGATAAGGAATGGGCTGTGTCTCTCTGAAAATCAACAGTAAGTTTTCCTCAGAAGCTCGTTCTCAGGCTTACCTCAGGTTAGCACATCACATTTTTATTGCTGTGGTGTTTTGTGCTTTTTAAAAATCTCCATTGGAGGGAGCCTGTTCAAACCTGCCAACAGCTCTTTCCCTTGGGCAGCTTCTGAGCCTGGGGTGCTCTCAACTGGCTGCTCTGTAACTTTGGAGTGTTTGCAACTTGTCCTGGCTTTGCTGTAAACCTGCCAGGAAAAGGACACTTCCAAAAATGCTTTAAAATATCTTCTAAAATTCTAAATACTTGCAAGAAAAGCAAGCTTTTTTACAAAGAGCCTGGCAGTGGCAAGTTTTTATGGTCTTCAGGGGCAAGGCTCACTGTTGTGGAGTATCCCCAGATGTGGCTTGTGGACCATCTGCACCGTGGAGTGCTGGCTGCAGCCTCCACCTCCTTCAAAGATGTCCCTCTTTCCTCCTTCCAGGACTCTCTCAGTTAAAATTACTTAATTTTGCTGGCACTAATTTGAGCTCATTTGGACTGAAAGGAGCAGGATGGCTCTCACAAGCCAGGAGGTGGCAGCCCAGACAAGGGAGGGTGGAGACATTTTGTCCCCACACAGCCACATCACTCGGGGATGTCTGACTGCAGCCAAATGTTGCCACATGCCAACGCTGTTGGGAGTCTCTTATCTGCATTCATTCAGGGCCTGCCCTCTCTTCCTTGAAACTGTGGGGTTTGAAATTAAACATCATGTTCTCTATAAATAATCTTAATTGGCAGCAAGCTCATTGAATGTGGTCTTTTGCATACAAATTAAAACCTGCTGTAGCGCATTTGAGGCTGTCCTGAAACAGGTTCACTGTTGCAAGTGGACTTCAGTTTTGTGCCACTTCACATGAATTAGTCTCAAACTGCTCTCCCAGAGCACTGCCTTTTTTCAAGGAAAACCCCTCTCATGTAAGGGTAACTGTTCCACAGCCAACACTGAATCCATATTCTCCGTCCTACAGGGTATTTGACTGGAGCTCTAATAGGAATCATTTAACTATGCCTGTGGCAAGAAATTCTGAAGAGCATGTCCTTTCATTAGTTGCCTCCAGGGCTTGTCCATGCTCTTGCCTCCCCATAATGAATATACTATGTCTGTTGGCTACGGAAGCTTAATTATGTACCTTACTGTAAGCACTTACCTACAGCCTTTGAGTGGTGTTTCATCCCATTCATTTCAGTGAAATCACTTCTGCATGTGCATCCATCTGTACAGAAATATTTGCAGAAGTTTAATCCATTCTTGGCTTTCTCTTTGGCTCTTTTTCATGTGTTATTGTCAGCAAACTGTACAGAAAAATCCCTACCACAATTTCAACCACAGCAGAAATGGAATCACCTTAATAAAATCGATGCAGTAGAAACAAATGTTTTATAAGTGGGATATCTGCTGCATGGGATTGAAGGGGACTGGGGGATTTGAACAATTAAGAAAGATAATGAAAGCTATGGTTAAATTTATTTTACAAATGTTTTACTCTTTTGAAAAAACTTTACTTGATTTTTTTTTTTTAATGTAACAGAGAGATATCAATTTATCATTTGAATCTGTAGAAATGTGGGGTAATGCTAGAAGCAGCTGGCAACCCTTGAAGTTTCTCCATATGGGACTTCAACTTAAATCTGGAAAGAGAGAATATTCACACAAGACTATGAGGATCTTGCACAGCCCTCATAAATTCCTTTTTGTTGCCATTCCTCTTTTACCTCGGTCCCAAACCTGTTTGCATGTGGCAGGTACTGCTCCAGCCTGGGTAGAGTGAGCACCCACATGCACTTTTTTGAGTCTCTTGTTTTGGTTCATTTTAAATACCTACTAAAAGTAGATGTCAACTAAAGGTAAATGAAGGATACAAGTTGAAAGGGTGAATCTTACATGGCTACTTTTCTGCAGGGTTGTTTTTGACCTGCTATCTCTCTTTATGGCTAATTCCTTTATAAATACAAAGCAGGAAAAAAACCTATCAGCATCTGCTGGTTAAGGATGAAGCACTGATTAAGCAGAAAGGATAAAGTTATTTCAGTAGAAGCTTAGTCAGATATGGAGAAAAAAAGAAATATTAGGGAAAAGAGAGGATTTAATTTTAAAACCTCTCTCTGTATCAGTTGACTTCCAAAACAAAACCTTAAAAATATCCAATTGAAAACAACGTGAAAGAAAGTGCAAGAAATGTTATTAATGAGATTGTATCTGCTGAAATTGGCTAAGTACTTACACAGGTTGTTGAAAGAAATTCGATGCTTGATTCTTTCAGACTGTTTGGATGTTGCCAGAGGTGGTGTTCCACCTGCCTACAGGACACTATCTTCAACTTCACATCTCAAAAAAATAATTTAAAATTTATATTAATCATCTCATTTACAAGTTCCTGGTACTATACATGTCGCTGCAGATTAAATGACTCATTGGCTGGGTTTCAAATAGTAGAAAACAAAGCTCTGCTCCCACATCTTCCTTTTCTATCACACTGATTTGACTGTTGTTTGCATTCTTTTTATCCCATCTGGAGCCTTCAGCAGAAGGGATTGTTTAGCTCTGGAAAATTAAAATTGGTCTGATGACAATCTGACAGAAATTTATCTTGTTTTCATGCTGGCATTTTAGAAGGCACTAGGTTTCCATTAGGCCTGTGTGGGCTCCCACATCACTGGGGTAGGTCAGCCAGCCAGAAATGATGGGTCATGGCCACACTATGATCTGGTGCTGAATGGCACAGGCTTGCTGGGTGGGATATGTCCTTTGCATTTGCTATGGTACCACAGGGTGAGACCATTTGACCACTGAGCAGTAGATTATATGCTTCTATTTCAGGCCTGCCTTTGCTGCCTCCTTCCTTTGGCGACATCCTAAGGGAGGAAAGAGCCTTGAGAAACTAAAGAGATGTATCCAGGAGTGAGGCAGGTTCTCCATCACTTCATGCTTTGTGTTCAGTTCTGTGTTTGCAAAGAGGAATGTTTCCTTTGGCAGAGGGGTTGATATGTGAGCAGGGTCTCTTCTCACCCATTGTTTTGAGCATCCTCTCCACTCTCCTGTTGCTCACTGACAAATCTAGACTACCACCTGCTGAAGGAATTGTCTCGTCATATTGTGATGACTCTCATGGTCTGATCATGGGCAGGGGATTATTGCTCTGCAGACTCTCTGCCTGTTAGATGCTCTAGAAGTTTGCTCATCCATTCTTGAATCACTGATTTCTCATGCACGTGGGTTTGAGACAGCTGTGCAAGACATATGAAATTACTCAGAATCTGCAGGCAACACATAAACTTCTGGGTGGCACCTGGGAGAAAAGAGATCCAGGAGATGGTTTAGACGCCTCTAAACACCCATGTTTAAGCTGCTGCACTGAGATCTAGGCTATGTCTACCCCCCAAAAACACCCTATAATAGAATAATGAATCTATGAAGGGCACAGGACGGCTAATAATTACCCATAAATGCTGTTTTGTTTATCTTACAGAGAATAAATCAGGTTTCTGACAGCAGTTGTTGTTCTTCCTGATGATCTTACTTGCTTTACATTCTTTTACATTTCTGTAAGTCTTTGTATCACTGAGCACATATCTGCAGCTTGAGGTCAGTGCTTTGTGGGGCTAGAACCAGGCAGTGTTTGTCTGCCCTTGCAGGTGGAGATGGCAGCGTGTGAGGCTATGCCAGGCTCCTAGAAGCAAAGCTGCCTTTATTGCATCTCTTGGACCTTCCAGCAAACAGAAAGAGCATCTTACAGAGTAGTTGCTTCCCAAATAATCAGAAAAATGAACTGATTGTTGACAACCTGTCATTAAACTGTTGCTGAAAGAACTAAACCGTATTGTTTAACCTGGTTCTGCAGGACAGTTATCATGATGTTGTGAATCATCAGTCTGAGATGTATCAGTTCAGAAAACCAAAAGAAATATTGCTATCTTAGCTGCCTAAAATATTACCCTCTGCTTTTACTGCAAGTCTTATAAAGGGGCTTCCTGTGAAGACTTTTTAAGAGAGGAGACTGAGACCTTATTAGAACATTTGTATTAAATTTTCTCTCTTTCTAGATGTCTGTACTTCTGTTAGTTCCAAAAGTTAATATCCCATATCACAAATTACAGGAAAGCTGACATCTTCCAAGGACATCCACAGCAAAAGCTTTGTGTTTCATGAATGGTTTTTGTGTGCTACTTCAGGATCATGAAACACACACAAATCTTCAATCTCCTATGCAAATACTGTTTGTATATGTATCTTTGGAGCAATGATTTGGAAAGCATTGGCTACTATTTGCATTTATTTCTCAGTGCCCAAGACTGGCTATTTAACCTCTCTTCCTCACCTCACTTTTTCTGTGGTCCATTTTACAATGCATTTTACTTGTCTGTTCTGAATAGCATCAGGTTTGCATGTGGAAAACAGTGTTTAAGCTACCCCAGAAGCATTCTTCTCTGAGACAGGAAAAGGATTTTACTGTGGTTGAAATTCCCTTTTCAAATGATAAAGTGAGCTACTTTATTTTATGGAACAATGAAAGGAAACCACACTGACTCCATATGAGCACACAAGTTGTAAAAATGAAAACTGATGGGAAAACACAAGTAAATATCACTAAGCATGTGATGGTTGTTGAGTTTAAGTTCACATTTTATAGGATTTGTTAGGAAGTACAAGAAGAGCAAAGGGAGAAACTTAGAAGTCAGCCTGCCTGAGAGAGCAAATCATTAATGCAGTTCCAGACACCTCTTTGTGAAAGAATGGTTATGAGAAGTTCCAACAGAGAAGATATTGCTGATGTGTACTGCAAAATGCAAATAGTCAAGGCAGAATAAAAATAACATGTTAGGTAGACCTAAAGAAGGAAATGAGAGTAATTGTTATCCAACCCACAGATCCCATTACATCCAAACTCAAGGTTCTTCCTGGTTATGTAATATGACCTGAGTGATGCTGCCTAGTAGACTTTTCCCAGGTTTTATTAATTTTGGTTGGAATCTGTGGGAAGGCAGAGGAACCTCTTTAGGCATTTGGTAGCTGAGAAAGTCTGGAACGGAGACTTTTTCCCTCCTTACTCATGTCATGTGGCGCCACCTAAATGTTTTCTATTTGCTTTGAAAAGGAAGTTGTGCACATTAAGTGAGCCAACACACAGTGCTGGAGAAGGAAGGTTAATAAAGGAGGGAATAAAACTTATGTCCTCTTTACAATGGATGAAAATGAAGACAGTTGAAACACGAAATGTCATCAGAATACAGCTTTGTACCTTCAAGTGTGAAATCAGTCTCTCTCATCCTACTCTGTTTTTCCTAACCTTCACCATTACCCTGCTCACCTTGGGATTTTCAGATGACGGTAATTTTTGAGGATTTACTCCTCATTTGCACTGCTCCCATTCAGGCATTTTTCTGTAATCTCTTCCCTATTTTACTGCTACTTCAGTGTTCCCACCAAAACTTTAGTCTGGATGTTGACTACTCCACTCCTGAAATACTGAAATATCTTCTGTTTAGCCTCCATTTTTCACTTTCTTCCCCAAACCATATTTGTCCATTTGTCCTGCCTTGGACAGACACCCCTCCAACCATGTGCATACACACAACTTTTGGCTCACTCCTCAGGTCACTTTTGGCTTTTTCCATCCTATTCAAAAGTTTTGGTTTTACCTTTTATGGTCCTGCAGACAAACACTTCTGTGGCATCTCTTCTTACTTCTTCATACTGCATCCATCTGCTATCAGGGTTTCACCAGTTCTCTTTTTCCACACACGTCCTTCATCCAAAACTCAGAAAACAGCAACAGCCGAAGAAAGATCTGAATAAGGACTGTGGATATTACCCTCTTGTACCTTAGGTAGCAGAATGGTTCAGTCCAACAAATTCTGAATACAGACACAGGAGTTCTTAGAAAAGAAAATAGCATTACAACATCCCCTTTAAAGGGGTACTCATTAGTGCAGTGAAGATCTAACATGTGGGCAAGTGCTGATGAACCTGCTTTATCCCTTTCAAGTGCATAAAACTGTAAGAAATTGTAATAAATACCCATTCACTCATTCAGGCCTAGCAGACTTGAAAAATTGTAAATCTCATTTCCGTGCAATGTCATGCATAGTGTGTTTTATGAGAAGCTATAGACTATGCTATACCTCCAGTGTTAATTGAAATACAAAACCAGAGAGCTGATAAGGATTCCCATGAGCCTGCAACTCCGCTAGTCACTATTACTTTTCAGGCATAATCTCTGTTACACATTCCATCACTAATATAGTAAAAAAAAAAAAAAGCAGTTGTTCTTGGAAAATGCCCATCAGTGTTGCAAATGACTGTGACCAACAGCTTGGATATCCTAATTGCAACCTGTTAGAAAAAATGAGATTTGCATGATAGAACCCAGAGAATAACACAGATAAAGGAAAAAATTCTCAACATAAAGGTTAATATAAACATATAGTGCCTGCAAGTGCAAAGGACACATAAATTGGTGGCTCATTACTGCAGACTGACCCATGGGTAGGAATGTCACCCAGCTCAGAGGCTTTCCCAGGAAGTTTGGCTGCAAAAGTTACAAAAGATAAGGACATGCTTGTGGAGTCCACTAAACTAATGAGAGCTGAAAGTTGTTTGAAATATCCCGATGACCTCACAGATGGGATGCTTATTAAGGTATCTGCATCAGTCTCTTTTTTGTCTAACAGATTGTTGTAAAGCTTTGTTGAGGCGTAGCCAACAGTCCGTGAAGGTGTCTTCATGCTTTCTGACATACTAAGGGCTGGGGCTTTTTTTTTTGGTTAGTTGTTTTGTTTTTTTTTCTGAATGAATTCAAAATGAAAACCAACATGCAGATGCAATTTTTGTTTGCGGGCAAATTTGTGGAGTAGTACATGCGAGGCAGTCAATTATGATTACTTCATCAACACGGGGTCTGCCCGCTACCTACGTGCCTATCTGCTCGAGTGCGCTGGTCAGGAGCCAACTGCAAATTTAGGTCTTGAAAGTCTGAAGAAAAGCGCTTTATGTGCAAGGGTCCCATGAAGGCTTCGTAATGCAATTAAGCCCCATTTTAACAAAAGGCTTGCCATTTTGCTGAGGCATGACATGAGTAATTAAAATATCATTTTAAAAAAAAGACAAATGAGTGTTCTTCTCTACTCTCTGATATTGTTTAAAATAGATGGGGGGAAAAGATTATGATTTTTGTTTGTTCCAGGGTCCTTTGAGTGGAAATCACAGGCAATGCAGTAAGCCTGCAGCCAAACATATCTGTGCAAGCCCCTAAGGGGATCCTATAAATGAAACAGTAGCAAAACCTATATCCTTCCCTTCTGGAAAGAAATAAGTTTTAAAGTGGGGTTTTTTTTGTTTGTTGTAGATGACTGTGTAAGTATAGAAGTGTTTTAGTAAAATCTAGGCATGAAGAAAAAGGAAATGCATATACAAATTGGTACATAGCTTTTGCTTGTAGTGAAATGGTGCTGGAATGGTATGAGACTATGGTGGGCCAACCAAAAGAGTGAGAAATACAGTGACTCTAGGTTAAAAGAAGGGAGCTGTAGTTCTAGCAATTCCTAAAGATGAGAAAAGAAACATAAATTTGGGTGGAGAAATACTATGCAAGGTGTGTTGAAGGAAGCATATTTCAGTAACTTTATTTCAGTAGCTCTTTTGTTTGACTGTTTTTGCTAAATCACAATGACATGTAACCATTGCAGTGCTTTTGGCCAAATTGCGATGGATATCTCCTGTGAGGCAGAGGCGTGGTGGATATTGCATTCAGCTCATTCCCTGGATTGGGATGGAGTTCATTGTTGCTGTGAAATCCATTGTTTTAGAATATATTATCATATTGCAGTGAGATGCTCACTGCAACAAGGAATTCAGTAATTGTCCAAGTGTTGCCAAATCCTACTGCAATGTTTGGCAACCTTTCATTTAGATTTAAAAGCCTAATTTTAGGTTCTCAGATGGAAAAGATAGATGGAGAGAGAGAGAGTATGTGTGAGAGAGAGACAAAGAGAGAGTGAGAGAGAGAGAGAGAAAACCTTGTCAGGAAAATAGTGAGTGAAAACAAGTTAGAGACCCACTGAACACAGCACCAACTAGGTCTTTTTGGGGCCACACAAGTAAATAAATCTCTTCAGTACACATCCTGTGCCCATCTGACAGTTTCCTTGGATCACTGTCAGAAAGGAGCACAGCAGCAAGTCAAAGCAACAAACCCACCATTTTGCTAAATTACTTCAGTATCTCCCTTGGCCTTTTGCTACAAATCTGCTCTTTTGCTGTCCCACAAAAACCTCCATGGTTTCAGCTGCAGTGGGCCAGAGCCCTCCCAGGAGATACATGAGTGACCCTGGTCCTCTCCCCACACCTTCTGCCTGCTGCAGGGTCTGCTCTGAATTAAAACAGCAAAGGAACTCAGGATGAGCGATTAAAACAAAAATCAGGGAAGATTCCTGTTGTGACTCTCCTTGCTCTGAACTGTGGAGAGTGGGTGAAGGAACTGGTGGGCATCAGGGCCCAGGGAGCTCCATTTCCTACAAACACCTTTAGCAATGTGAAACCCATCACAAAGCCCTGCTCTGGCTGAGGTGGTACTTTTGGGGCAGTCTGTTTGTCAGCCAGTGAAGGTACATGAGTTTATGGGTGGAGCTGGAGCCTGCACATTCTCTGCAGCATTTCTCGCCTTCCTGGCTGTCTTCCAGCCAGCCTGGTAGCCATTTTGATGTAGGGGTGATGCTTCCATCCAAACATGGTGAAAACTTTGGGTTAAATGTTGATTTTTCACACCTTGAGGCCTTAAAATCCAATAGGTTTTAACATACACTGAGAAGTATGTTTCACTTCTTAGACATTTTTATTCCTGCCAAAAAAAGCTATTAATATGTGTACATGCATCGGGCTATTGCTATGACATTTCTATTATGCTAAAAAATTGGTTTTAAAAGTATTCCAAAACTGGTGTTCTGTTGGTTTGCAACTTCCATAATTATCAGAGAAAGAACAAAGCCATGGGTCTTCTGAGAAATCAATGAAGGTAGTGAGGGAAGAGCAGAAATACTCACACATGAAAGTTGTCATTTTAAGCACCCCAGTAATTCTGCTGTAGGACACAACACACCGTGTGTGTGTGTCAGGGAAATAGTTGCTCCAAGGATTCAAGTCCAGCAAAGGTTGTAATTCAGTTTTTATAACCCTGTGCTGAATCTGAACTTCTGAACTCAGTATTATCTTGGGTTTGTCCTCCTGCTAATGTGCCCATGAGCAGCTGTGATACCATTACATTTCCATTTTCCCCAGTGTGCTGTCATGCAGTTCCATATTGAAATGAAATGGAAAAAATGATTTATTGTAGGATCAGGTTTTTGTCCTCCACAGTGTATGAATGTAAATCTGGGGCAATTTCCCATGCTCCTGGAACTAGGTTTTGCTTGAAAAAAATGTCTAGAATCAACAAATGGGAAAACCACTTCAGAACACTAGAAAAATAGGAGCATTTCTCTCTGCCTTCCTGTGTTGGTCCAACAGGGCTTTGCTGATGTTCCTAATGACTGTGAAATGTCTTACACATAAGTTCTCTAAACTTTTTCTCCTAATTACATTTCACAATTCTGTGGAACTGGATACACAAATGATGTTAAAATAACAGTCATATGATACCTCTGAATTCTTGATGTGAAGCTATTGTGAGTTCAAGACAACTGCCACAAAGAGCTATTTTACAGAATGAAAATTCCTGAGAAACAGGAATTGATGATAAAACATTACTCTATCAGTATTACAGCAGAAATCCAGACAGTGGAGAAGATATCCAAGCACTGAAATAAATGGGCTAGTCTGGTGTTAATTGAGGCACAGATGGAGTATATATCATTTGAATTATTAAATGTATGGTAATTGATGTTGTTCTAAGCTCATATTTTATGCTGTTACTCTCAGGGGATGAATTTCTGCCAATCTTATCCACAGACTCAAGCAGATCTCTCTCCCTCTGGGACTGTTTAATTTCATGATATGTGATATTCTTTGTCTGCAATAACATCAGAGTTGTTTGTCTTCTTATTTTAGACTGTAAACTTTCAGGATGTGTAGCCATATCTCATGTATAGCCCCTATCATTCCAGGGCTTGTGTCTCCACTGGGGCTTTCAGGACCTATTGCAGCACAAATCATAGTAAATAAATATTATTCCTTTCTCAGAAGAAAAGAAGTATCAACAGCTGGATTTTCACTTTGTCTCATTCATCTAATGAGAACGTAGTCTACTCTTGACACAAGAAAGTTACTGAGAGGTGAGTGATGAAAAGAGTTAATCCAGTAGAGGATCACAGAAGATGTGGCCAAAGTACTAAGACTAGGATAGATTTTGTCTGTGGTGTTGGCAGATCCAATGCTCTTAAAGCCAAAAAGATATCCAAGGGCTCATGTGGGACTGATGAGGAAATAGTTCAAGTATATGGCATTTCTTGAGAGTTTCAAAAGCTTGGGAATCCATTGACTCCAACAAATCCTGACCACTGATTTTTGCTTCAGCAGTTTTTATTTCCAGTAAAAGCTGGAAAGGATGATAAGAGCTTTCTAAAATGTTAAACCTTCCTTTCTGTTAGTCAAATAAATGGGACAAATGAAGGATGGTAATTTATTTGTGATTTTTCCTGCCAGCGCTATTTGTAAATGTCCATCTGCACCAGTCACTGCAGGGGCTGATCAGGGGGCCTGGGAAAGGAGATGAAGACAGACTTTGCTGAAATAACTTACTTTTTCCCACTTGGAACAGGAATGTAGGTTGATGGGTAAAACAAGAAACAAGGATCCTTGAAACAAGATCCTGCAAAAAGATGAAGTGGCTGAAGTGGTGGCAGTCAGTCTCCAGTCTGGCAGACAGCAGTGACTTTTGCATTGTGGCATTGGACACTTTTTGCCCTGGATCTGAATTACTAATTTTGAAGGTAACAACCTCCTTCATGGTGCTGCAACCTGTAGAACAAGGGCAATGGGCACCCCTTCAGACTGAATCACACCACGATGGCTGAGTTGTTTTTTTAATCCTAACAAGAGCTGTCATTAAAAGTTATTGAAGCCTGACTTTTCCTCGCTCTTTGTCAGCCCCCCTCAGTCTGGGCTGCAGATCCCACGTCCTTTGAAACCATCTGAGGTCTCTTTGTTGTTTTTTGGTGCATAATGATGCCGGACATCCCTGCTGCTGAGGACGCCCCACAAGACCCAGCGAAGCGTGACTGGTGGAAAGGCCAACACTGAAGTAAGCTGGGAAGAAATCCCCTGCAGTATTCCTTGAGCTCTGCTGCTGGGATTAAAGGTGCCTGTGAAAAACACAGTGCTTTTGGCAGTCCTTTGCCAAGGGTAGGGTCCAAGTCTGTGTTTGGTGTCTTGTAGGGCATTGGATAAAGCAAGGGGTTTAGGTCTTTGTGTTTAAGGTTATTGGCATTATGTGACTCAGTTAATGACAAATGCTTTCGGCTGGTGAAGGTGATCTTGTTGACCAGGACATGTTGCTTCAAAATCATAGAGTGTGTAATTTCTGAAAAGGCTGCCTGCTGTCAGAACCACTGCTTTCTTAGGTATTTACTTTCCCATTTTGCCATACTGCAAGTATTAATAGTTGTTTCTATCACATATTATCAGCAAGAAGCTCACAACAGGATTAGTAAGGAACCCACTTCCTGTGAACATTCAAATGGGCCTGTAATTGGTGTTATACTCTAATCACTGCACAGAGAGAATAATTTCTGTCTGTATACAAAATGCTGGTGTCTGAGGGATTTCTATTGGAAGTTAAAAGAAGTTAAAGAAACTTGCGGTGTGGGGTCACTTGTCACAGACCCTTTCCATGCAACTTCTGCACTCTCCATTTCTCTCTCTGGCAGCCCTGTGAAGAGGCTTTGCAGGTCTACACTTGTCTGCAGCCTGGGATTGCCACTCATGACTGTATGTTGTCACTACTGTCTTTTCCTCTCACACACACAGGGCTGATGCCATCTTTTGAAGGGGAGAAAACAAATTAATTCTGCTAATGGCATGTTTCTAAGTTCATTCCTCTCAAGAGCCTTTATGTTTTGTGAAACCTGGGTACAGCAAAGAGATGGTCACATAGAGCAACCTCTCCCTGTAACTGAGAGCAGAAAAACAGTTCCCTGTGTCCCTAAAGGCCTTTGGCAGTTTCACTCGCATTTTATGAGCCATTTGGGGCTGATGAGAGATTATTATTTTCTGTGGTTCCTGTATGTTCCCTACATGGGCCACAAGATGGAATAAAACAGGAATCAATGGATTTTTGCGCTCAGTCCCCTACATCTTTTAATTATTTGCAGTGTGCTTTGTTCTGTGCTTCTCCCCACTTCTGCTCTTCCATCCTGTGGACATCCCTCAAAAAGGTCAAATTCTAGAAACAATAATGACTCAGAGGTGTTCCTGCTGACATGACTTAAACTTAATTAAGCCAATAACTTACAAATTGGAAAAAAAATCTCTTGTTTTTAATGGATTAAAGCATTGGCTATAAATTCCTGAGTCCTTCTGCTCTGTGCCCAATTAAATGTGGTAAGTAAAATCTTGTTCTTTTCCCCGAATTTACAGTGGTGCATGACAATATGCAGAGTACATCTGTCTACAGATTTATTATCCAGTAAATTTCATCTGCATGGTTTGATGGTAATTAAAATAATAAACACCATGGAGTCACCAGTTCACCCAAATAATTCCTGAGATACAAGATGAGCAGTCCAAAGTCTATCCAAGGAAAACAAGTACAACCACTGACATCCCTTTTGCTGTTTCTTTAACTCCTCCTCACTTCTCTGCTTCAATTCTGCATCCATCCAAGGCCCAGATTTCTTACTAATCAAGTCACTGGCACCATTCGTTGTAAAAAGCTTTTCAACATTACAAAGAGCAAGTGGAGACACAGTGGGTGAATGAGGAAAACAGTGTCTTTGCTCCTCACCTCTCATCTGCACTGTCAGCAGGAGACCATGAAGTGATCCGCTCTTACCCATCCAGCCCCAAACAATGGCTTAAAGAATTGCGCCTGGAAATTAAGTTTAGAGGAAAAATATAATCATCATTAGTATGAGTATTTGAATGAATTTGTTTCTAGAACTGTACTTGTGTGACTAATTGCCAGGGTAAGTCCATAGCTACAGTACCAAGCATCAGTGAGGCTGTTCTAGTTAAATGTGAGCAGCTGAGGCTACCCATCTTGTGTAGGGTGTTACCAAGTGAAGAAAAGTTGCCATTACAGGATCAGAGCTGACAATCACTTGGCTGAGGCACAATAATGTCAAATATTCAGGAACCTACTGCATTTGAACAGACTAATTCGGACTATAAACTTGCAATCAGTGCAGAATTTAACTGTTGCTGCCTTTCTGGCCAGGCTAGAGCCCATGCTGTTAGCTCAGCAAAACTCAGGAATATCCATCATCTGCCCTGATGCGAGGTTCCTCCCACTGTGGCAGCTTGATTTGCAGTTTCATATTCAGCTCCCACATTTACACCAGTCCTCATTTTTCACATCTCTTCCAGCATCACATATTCCCAGATTTCTCCATTTTATGAACCATATATATGAATGGAATTTGCCCAATAGAAAGCCAATATTTTTCTCAGTCATGTCAATTAGGTATTAATCCCACGAATGTAAATATTTAATTTGCATAGCAGAGTAAGTCTATTGATTTACTTTCTTCCCATTACTTATCTCTGCAGCCATTGTACTGTTTCTCAGTTCTCAGAGGTTATTAGTACAAGTGTTAAAATTGTTTTCCAGTATCTTTCATGAAGATTGTAGGTTTAAATAGAAGAAAACACATGACTGAATTCTTGGTCCACTATGAGAAACATAATCAGATTATCATGTGGATACATCTCTGATGTTGTTGGCTGTTCTAAAGACAACACCTTTTTTACTCCAACCATCAGACAGGATATGAATATCATTTTGCAATACACCTATGTATACTGGACTAAAATACTCACCTTCACAGTTGTATTACCCAGAAGCTGAAGAATGTGTCTGTGCTCTGGGAGAGAGGAACAGAGATTTATGAAAGGGGTCTTATGGCTTTGGAAATTAAGAGGGATGACACTTCAGGTCAGGAATTAAGGTGGCAAGAAAGAGTTGTCTAATAAACTCTCCCAAATATGGCCATGAGAAATGTGCCAGAAACAGGATTGGCTTTACTGGCCACCAGAAGGTGGTGAAATCATGTAGAGGCACTTCTGTCCAGAAATGCTGCTCTTTGCAAGATCTAGGACAACTTGCAGCACCTTGGACTGCTGGACCAACCTTATCCAGAAGGTACAAGGACAGGTCAAAGCCACCTCTGCTCATCTTTTTCCCTTTTTGAGTACTTTCTTTGGGGCTACAGGACACATAGCAGATGTCCACATTATGAGTATCTTAAAATATGTTCTATTCAGATGCAGAATGCCCTAAAACATTAAAATTATTTCAGACGTTTTCAAGAGAAAAAAATGGCACACAAAACTAACTCATAAAGACAGTCATGCCAAGTCCTGAATGAACCTAAGGGTAAAATAGTGTTACTCATTCATAACACACAGCTCTGTTGGTGTTCAATGGACAAAAGTGTATTTGCACAACTGCTGAACTGGCTGGTAGCTTGTGTGTTGGAGGGTGCAAGATCAAACTGAAATTCAAACACAATTCCTCTTCACTGGAAAGTGGCTGCAGACAAGAGGCCATGAGAACCAGCAGGTTTTTTGCTACCCACATGATCTCTTTAGCCAAAAACTGATGAAATAAAGCAGAACTGCTCGAAATGTGATTGTCTGGGCTTTCATGAAAACCCTTGCTACTTGGATGGTTCTCTCAGCTTCACATTCAGTAATGTTGCTCTGGTTTACAGGCTGGGATTAATACAAAATCTCCAAATGGCAAGTGTAGCCAAAATGAGACAGAAGATTTTATACCATGAAAAACCATTGAATTTTGGATCTGTTCCATCTAGACCCCTAAATTTCACATGTTAACACATCTGCATGAAAAATAGCTGTTTCCACAGCAGTCAGCTGAAAATTGCTATTGCTGTCTCGTATAACACATTAAATCAAAGAGGTGTTAGGCCAGGCCTGACTGACATTATTAACACTACTTTGAAGAAAGATTTCTGCCCTGGGACAATCAGGACAGCAACGAAAGAAATAAATTTACCATACATTACTGGTTGTTTTCTCGCTATTATCACTCTAGTTTTGTGCTCTTCTATTGTTTTTGCATCCTCTAATTCTACCATGTACGTCAGTTTTTGTCTGAAAGATACTTTAAATTGTTTTCCTTCAATCTTAGGCTTTTTCTTCCTTCTATTGCTGGATGTTCATGTGAAAGCAGCACTTTATTCTCTGGTTGCCACCTCCTGACTGTGGCTGGTGTTTAGGGTCTGTGAATGAGGTGATGTTCCATTTTTTACAAGATCTGACACAGGACAAGCAGAGATACTACAGGTAATACCTCTGTGCCTGTTTTACAAAGCCTGGCCTGTGAAGAAAACCAGAAAGTTTGTGTTGGGTGAATAAACAGTGATGGTAGTAGTTGGCACACAGCCTGTGTACAGATGGTCGTTAGGGTAGGTAAATGTTCTAAAAACCCAAGAAGCTTTCTTTTATACTATATTTTCACTAAATGAGAACTTCACATTTACTTGTGGTGGAAAAAAAAACAACCCTGACTTTCACAAAGTATTCTGTAGCAATCCAGTCAGTAACAAAAGCAGTGTCACTTAAAATAGAAAATTAAAAACTGAAGAACATATTAATGGGAGGGAAGAGAAAAAGTTAGTATGTAATGACTGAGATCAGAATTTATCTTTTCACTTACAAGACATCTGTTTCCTATTTGTATTCAGTATACTCTGTTCTATAAAGATGCCACACAGTAGATCAGTAGGTTTCTTACCAGTTTTCACAAAATTATGATCAAAATTTCACATCTATGAATTAATTTTTGTCAGACTATTGTTCCCCCTCAGCAGTTAAAAAAAAAAAATCTTTAAATCTTAGAGACATGTTCTTGGCAACCACGATGGGATTTTATAGGGGTGCATGGAGCTGTAAATGTACTGAACACCTCGTAACAGTGATTCACACGGGCTGTACTCACTCAGTGGATTTTCAGTTATAGCCTGTAGGCAGTATCACAGCATGGACAGCAGATACTGTAGAATCATCACCTTTCATACTTGTTTCCTCATTTACTGGTGGATGGTAGAAAAACTGTTGGTAAATCATATAAGGTCAGCATGTTCTTTGGCAGAGCTGAGAACAGCGGATATCAGAACAGTCATGCACAAACCAGTGAAGCGTGCAGCATGCAGGCCAGCTATTACTGAATATAAAGTTGACAAAATTTCAGTGTGAATAAAACCAGTAAATTTATTTATATAAATATATGTAACTTCAAAGATTTGCTACTTAAAAATGAATTTGTAGGCTCAGAAGATGGTGTTTGGAAGAGCCCTTAGAGAAGATCTATGTAAAGTCCTTTCATCGAGAAAGAAGGAACTACATTTAGGCATTACCTAAAAGGGTTTGTCCAGTGGGTTTCTGTAAACTTTCAGCATGCCTAATGAGTCTATTCTGTTATTTCAGGACTCCTATCAAAAAGGTTGGGTTTTGCCCAACACATAAATCTTCTTTGCTGCAAATTTATACAATTTCTTTTTATTTTCTCTGAGTAACTGTGGAGACAAGTTTATCACAGTCCTCTCTCAAACAACCTTTAGAGCAATCTGTCAGAAGATTTTTATTTAATCACTCTCTCCAAACCTGCTTGTGCCTGGGGTAAGCAAGAAGAGTCTTCTCTCATAGTCAATGCTTCAACATCTTGTAACCCAGACTCTCTCTCTCCAGTTTCTCCACGTATTTTATAACCAAATACAATGTGGCATTTGAGGTCTTTTCTGGGAAAGAGAAGAAAGCTGTCATTATCTCCTGTGAGATATGCATGATGCTGCTATTAGTACAGCTGAGATGAATTAACAGCATTAAATTATTACTTCATATTCTGCTTAGAATCAGCCTCAAACCCCAGCCTCCCTTTTAGACCAAGCAGTTATTTGCATGCTTGATTTTTCTTTCTTAAGTATTGCACCATGCCCTGTCATTTCTGAATATTATCCTTATTTGGGTTTTGCTCTTTGTGATTCCTCATACTTAGCTTGAATTCTAGTTCTTGATGGCTCACAAATCTTCCAGCATGGTGTGTCACATTTCAGCCCACTGTTCTCTGTCCTCTCAGCTGTTCGCTGGAATGTTGATTACTTTGCTCAGGTAAAGCCCTTGCAGGGGCACATATAAAGATGGACACAAAATCTGTGTACAAAGGTGTGCTCCTTCAAACTGTATTTCCAACCAGCTGGGTCCATTATATTTATATCAATGTCCATTAACTTGCTTTCCTGAGTATCATGTGATCCCACTTAAAACCTTACCAAAGTCAAGAAATATCTGGATCTAATGCTTCCAACTTATCCACCAAGTCAGAGCCTGTTCTTCAGACCCCCATGCTGATTATTTTCAGTTTTGCTGATGTCTTCTAAGTAATTCCAAACTGATTTTATAGTTGTTTGTTTGAGAACTCTTGGTGGTATTGAATGTAGAATCACTGGTTTACTGTTCGCCAAGTCCTTGCCAAATACACACACAATGTCTGATCTTCTGTTCCCAGAATGGGCACTCTGCTGCCTCCCTTCTTCAGTGGTGCCAGTGTTTCCATCCTAAGTGACACTGGAAAGGGAAAATATCTACAGTACTATATTCTCAAGTTGTGAACAGAATCTTGTTTTTCAAAAGGAAAAATAAATGAAAAAAAAAAAGTGACTGACTGATCCTAGTTTTCAAGGTGAGGGAAGGAAGGTGTGAGTATACTTTGGGTGTGGCAGAAAAGACAGTAAGAAGACCTATATCTTTACAACCAGTACATTATTCCCACTGTTAATCCTTAACTTCTAACAGCCTTTTTCCACCTGAATAGTCTCTCTTTCTCTCATTTTCTAGATCAGTTTAATTTCTTTAAGAGTCTCCTGTGAGCGACCTAGTTCAAATGCTTTCTAGAAACCCAGCTAGATAATATGAGTGAGATCTGATTTGTTTGCACATTTGTTGCCTCAAGTAACTCTAGGAAGTTTGTGATGTATGAGTTCACTTTGCAGAAACCCTACAACTTTTCAGCAATATGCTGTATTTATCCATATGCCTACTAGACACGATCTTCAGAACATTTCTGTTCCTTTGCCTGGTATACATCATACTTACTGGCTATTCCTATAAATTCTTCTTTCCTTTTTTCATCTGTACAGTGAAACAACTGATTTTCACATCTAACAGCACCATTTCCATAACACACAATTTATTCACTGTTTTTAGCCCAAAGAGGTGAAATTAATTGTGTTATAAGACTTTTACAGTAGATTCTTTATATTTTCTTAAGTCCTCAAACACTGATTTAATGTTTTCACAGGCATCATTCTGCAGAGTAAGGCCAGATTCTGAAGTGGCAGAGATTAACATGGCTCCAGCGTTCTCAGCATTGTGTTAGGTTTAATAAAGCTAACCCAGGTGTTTACTAGTTCCCTGTCTAAGCAATTAGCATGATGGCTTTTTAATTTGGGTATGGCAGTCCATCCACAAGACATTATATTTGATGAATGCCTCCTGCTGGAAATTGCCCTACGCCCTCCTAATAGCCCAAAGTTGTTCTCATTTTCTCTCCTTCACCCTCCTCCAGCCTAGCATCCCACTAGAAACATGCCAGTGCAGTGTCTTTTCACCAAGCATAGAGACCTCTGGTAATCTGCCTCCAGGATGCCTGGCTGAACCTGTTATCTGATCTCTTAATATGTTTGTTAGTGCCTAAAAAGAGATGTGCAAGTGTTGTATTCATGGTGCAACAGTTCAGGTCTTAGAAAACACCTGCAGTAGAGAACAGACAAGTAAGAGAAAGGGAGTTGCAGTAAGCAGCATTTTCCTCCATTTAATCCCTTTCATTCACCAGGAGGGGATTATGGAAAGGAGCATAACTTCCTAGCTCAGGCATTTACCTTGCTTCTGAAGCAACTCCTGAAAGCCAGCA